>NAJI01000418.1:0-202412 GCA_002179835.1 Calonectria leucothoes
TATATATTAATTTTATAATTATTTTATTTAATTAAAAAAAAAAAAATACTAGTATTAGAATTGGCTTTTAAATTATTATTAGTAAAATGTTGGGTTTATTAGTGTAATCTTGGCATAGTGGGATTGACCTTGCCTTATGTAACCAGCTTGTAATACTATAAGCTAAATAGGTAATTAGCTAGATAAAATTATTAATTAATTTACAAAAACCCCTAATCTGACCCCTATTGTACTAGTGTATTATAACCCTTTTCCCTTTGAAACCAATAATCCTATATGCCCTTGAAAAGCATAGACATGCTATTCACATGTTGCCGTAGAGCTTGAGGGTTGGCGCCCGGAACTTGGATATATGCCGTTCGACTCGAGCTTGCATACGGATAGGATAACATCGTTAGGGTATGAAACAGGCCACACTTGGAAGGGGGCGCTATGGTGATGACATAGGGAGACGGGTGGGCATCATGCAGTCGATGTGTTTTAGCGTGATCAGAATGAAAGCAACCGCCAAGAGATCTCTTTGTAGGGTCAGCAGAGAAGACAAGCAATTTGAAATAATAAACTTATTTCAGTCCTATAAAATTAATTGATTTTATCTATGACTTGGCCTATTCGTAGAACTTATCGGCTGGTGCAATAAAGTCGGCACTTCGGCCGGATGCACACTTGTAATGCATCGTCATCAAGGCTGAATTCATTTTCTACCTTTGCACGTATTCACACAAACACAATAAAAAGCCAATCCAAGGCAGGAATGAATTGTTTTCTTAAACATGAATTGGAAGATGGGACGCATTGCCAAGTTGGCCGATCGCAGCATAATATGAGGGAATGGCGACATCGATCGCAGGCCCAGCGACAAATGAGACGGGTTCTTTTATGCAGACTAAGCAACCAATCACCCAGATAGTCATGCATCCCACATTGCAACATTGCGGAGAAGATGCACGAGGGTCACATGCTCTCGGTCTATAAACTGCCGGCTTGCAGTCCGCTGTTTGCCCTGTCGACGTTGATCTTAATCATCCTGGTTATCATCAAACTGTACCAAACGGTTTTCTTCTACAAGCCTCAAATAACTTTTCAGCATTATGCCATCGGCAGTAGCAGCCCCCCCAGCACCGGCTGGACCGGTCGGGCAGCCTGATATTGCTTACGCCCCGAACTATGAGAAGTACCTTGCACGTGTGAAGCACCGCCAAGAGACCGAAGCCCTGGAAAATTCTTTGCCCGACGGATTTCCCCAGAAGCTTGTCTCCGATCTTGTTTGGGATGGTCGGGATTTGGCTAAGTCGTATGACTGGGACTACCATTTGACTGAGGAAGACATTGCCGAGCTTGACGAGGCTCTGAAGCAGTTCAAGGGTAAGGCACACATGTTGCCTATGCTGATATGAAGACGTCGTATTAAACAATGTTATTTTAGCTCTAAATGTTTCTCTTGGTCACATCAATCAAGAAACGTTCGCTCTACCAAAGCTTCACGACAAGCTTCGCGCCATATCGCGGGAAATCCACCAGGGCCACGGTTTCAAAGTGGTGCGCGGGGTGCCTGTGGATAAATACACCCGAGAAGAAAGCATTATTGTTTACGCCGGAATCGCATCTCACATCGCCTCAATCCGCGGTCGCCAGGATCATCTCTGGAAGGGAGAACCTGCTGATGTCGTCATTTCCCACATCAAAGACATCACGAAAGAGGTCGACGCCAACAGAATCGGTGCCCCTGCGTATACATCCGAGAAGCAAGTGTTCCACACAGATGCTGGTGATGTAATCGCTCTCTTTGCTCTAGGTGAAGCCGAAGAAGGAGGCCAGAGCTACCTCTCTAGCAGTTGGCATGTATACAACGAGATCGCAGCGACTCGACCCGATCTTATCCGAACGCTAGCGGAGCCTTGGGCATCCGATGAGTAAGTGAGCCCCGGGCGAATAACCGACGAGCTAATTCCAATGTTTTGAATAGGTTTGGAAGAGCTGGAAAACGGTATACCTTGCGTCCGCTGCTGCACCACCAACCCGCCACTGATGACACGCCTGAGCGCCTCATTATCCAATATGCGCGTCGCCAATTCACGGGATACTGGGGTCTTCCAAGATCGGAAGACATCCCTCCCATCACTGAGGCTCAGGCAGAAGCCCTAGACACGCTGCACTTTCTGGCCGAAAAGTATGCCGCGTCACTGGACTTCCACAAGGGCGACATCCAGTTTGTAAACAACCTAAGCATCTTCCACGCACGCGGAGGGTTCAAGGACTCTGCAGAGAAGCAGTAAGTAGATTGGGCTCTTCAGATATTAGCAAGACCGTCCGGGCTAACCGCTTCGTCTTGCAGGCGCCATCTCGTCCGCCTATGGCTTCGTGATCCTGAGCTTGCGTGGACAACGCCCGAGTTGCTCAAGCCAAGGTGGGACAACGTCTACCAGGGCGTGACCCCGGAGAAGACAGTATTTCCGCTTGAGCCAACGATTAGAAGCAGCAGTGATGCTTCCAGCGTGAAAGCTGCTCGGCGTGTTGGTGCGACTTCCTGAGCCTAACTCAGGCTTCGCGACGGTCGTTTTATAGTCATGCCCAGGGCTCCTGGGCAAGGATGGCGCGGAAATTACGAGGATCTGAAATAAATACACAATGTGAAAATTTCCTTTTTCGAAACGTGGGATTGGTAACAGGGCCAGATTCGCTATGGTCAAAACAAGTATTGACGGCCCATGTCTGAGCTGGCAATGTCCCATGGCTCGTCGGTGCGATTGAACATATTGGCCCAAAACGGATTCATGTGCAGAAACACATCTAGTGTAATTGGTCATTTTCTTCATGTCTCGGTGAAGCATCCTAAGATGGACATATTGCATAACAAGCCGCGCCCCGCTTCACAAAGGTGGCTTCCCCGGTCGGAAGATCCTCATCGCATCAGCCCGAGAATAATGACGACATGCCCACCCTGGAAAGGGATCCCGGGATCTCTTGTCTGATTTGGTAGCTAAAAGTCTCTAAGGAGATTTTTTGCCAACCAGTTTGTAACAAAAACTGGACATCTCCACTCAGAGGTGACTTGTGTGGTTTTTTTTAAGCTTAACACGACAATACTCTGCATGGTGTTGAGAGCTGTCATCATTTTCCTAGCCACCCTAGTTCTGGTTACCATTTGGGCAACCGCCGTTTTCTAGAAGACCACGCAAGTTGCGTTATCTATCCCTTGAAATAAGAAATTGACACTGTACTCGTCACAATTCCTGGTCCATCCCGCTGTCTTCATATCCCGCTCGGCCTCGCATTGGAGGTTGATCGCCCGACAATGAACCTACTGTGGGCTCATCTGCGTCCATCGATGCAGCCAAGAGAATAAATGTTCCCCATTAGAGCTCAATCCTAGGTCTTACGCATGCACTGCTGGGGCATGCGTTGTGGTCTATGTTGGTTGGGGGTCCATGTTCAAATGGCGCGGTGGAATCTTGTATATATGTCTTGCAACGTCTACTATTCCTATCAGCACATCTTCTCCATGCATTCTATCTCTGGTCGATTTCGACCTGTACCGCTCCAAAGGTCAGCAGAGAGTTTACAATGTCGTTCTGGCGCAAGCCATTCAGCCGTCGCAACGGCGACGAGCAAGCGGATGAACGAGGACGACAGGATGTCAACGGCGAAGAGTTTTCCGACGGAAGTGTTCACTATGTGATTGGGAAAGCCGGCAACGACTCGGAGGTTTCGTACCAGGACGCCACTGGCGCGCCTGTTGAAGTTGACTCCCCATTGGGGTACACAGTTGGGCCCGTAACCATTACTTTTCTCAACATCAGCAAAATGATTGGCACGGGTATTTTCTCCACGCGTAAGCTGCCCTTTCTTTGCCAGGTACTGTATAAGTTGCAAGCAAAAACTAACCAGTCACAGCGTCAAGTATTCTCAAAGGCACTGGGAGCATTGGACTAAGTTTAATATATTGGGCGCTCGGATTTGTCACGTCCATCACTGCATTCGCTGTCTACCTCGAATTTGCATCGTATTTCCCCAACCGCTCAGGATCAGAAGTCGTGTACCTGGAACAAGCTTTTCCGTCTCCCAAGTGGTTGTTCCCGACTGCATTTGCTTTCCAAGCCGTGGTCTTGTCATTCAGCAGTGCCAACGCCATTGGTAAGCAACTGCTACTGACAGGAACTTTTCAGTTTGCTAACCTCGAAAGTATTTGCCGAGTATCTCTTCAGTATCGGAAATCATGAGCCCACCAACTGGGAGCTAAAGGGCGTAGCCATTGCCGGTTACACCTTGGCTGTTCTTAGTAAGCGACCTAGGTTTGATACACGCGCAGGAGATGTTGACGATACGCAGTTGTTGCCCTACACACGAGATATGCGTACTGGTTCTCCAACGGGATTGGAATTGTAAAAGTCGCTACCCTCCTGCTCATCTCCATCGCGGGGTTAGTAGTTCTTGGAGGTAACACATCAATCGAGAACCCGAAGCAAAATTTCCATAATTCTTTCGAAGGCGAAGCAACCGCATATGGCCTCACAAACGCCCTATATAAAATTATTTTCTCATATGCCGGCTACGAGAACGCCTTCAATGTGGTGAACGAAGTCAAGGTATTTCAGCTCGGGTCTCTGCCGTGTCGTTGCGGCTAACTTTGGTTGGATAGAACCCCGTCAAGCAGATCAAACGAAACGGACTCGTTGCACTTTTAACAGTCACCATTCTATACGTCTTGACGGTCGTTGCTTATTACGCTGCTGGTAGGTTCTTCATTGAGACCTAGTGATACAAGCCGCTAAGCACAAAAATAAATAGTCCCCAAAGCCGACATCCTGGAAGCAAAACAAACCACAGCTACCTTGTTCTTTAACAATGTTTTTGGATCCAGCGCTGCATCTAGAGGTCTCAACTTCCTCATCTCCTTGAGCGCTTTGGGAAACCTGATCGCCGTGCTTATTGGAGCGTCTCGCATTGTACGAGAATGCGGAAGGTCAGTCAATCTGTGGTTGAATTTGGCAACTTTATTGCTGATGTTTAATAGACAAGGAGTCCTCCCGTGGCCTCGATTTTGGGCATCTACTCGTCCATTCGGGACCGCTCTTGGGCCCTATCTTGCAAAGTGGATCATCACAGTCATCATGATCTTAGCACCCCCGGCTGGTGATGCGTTCAATTTCAGTGCGTGTATCCCTTTCAATGATACATCAAAATCACTAACATGCGAGTAGTTACCGATCTCAAAATTTACCCCGCCGCCTTCTTTGACTTTTTAATGGCCGTTGGTCTCATCATGATCCGACGCCGACGCAAGCACCTTGGTCTTCCCCCTCCAACATTCCGAGCCTGGGACTGGGTCATGGCATTCAACATTCTCAAGAATATTTACCTTCTCGTCATGCCTTGGTACCCGCCTGATGGGGGCCCGTTCTCTGGTGATGTCAGCTTCTGGTATGCAACGTATGCTGCAGCTGGTCTTGGGGTGTAAGTATCCACATTGCCCCCTGTTATCTGAATGCTGCTGACATTTTGGCTTAGCTTGGTTGCTTGCGGTGTGTACCACTGGATTTGGACTCACGGGCTTCCCAAGTTGCGTGGATATCAGCTTCGCCAGGAGATTCTTGTGCTAGAGGATGGCGCTCAGAGCCAGAGGTTGGTCAAAGTGCCGCTTGCAGAGCTGGAAGCTTGGGACGCCGCTCATGACCACTCCGGGCATATTTTGACAAACCAACAAGAGGAAACAAGCGAAGTGGGTAAAAGTGAAGACACAGATTCGAACAAGGAGCAGGCCAAGTAGTTTTGGTCTGGGAACGATGCAAATCAAGGCAAGGTGAGGCATAAGAAAACTTGTCCCATCTAAACAATTATTTTGGGTTATTTCACATAGGGAGCCAGCTTCTCTTTCGGATTGCACACATTAATAGGCCAAATTGCGTTCTTGTACTCCAAATCCAATGTTTCCTGGCTTGCTTTCTTCATCTTCTTGTGCCACGGCACACCATCCAATTCTAAAAGAGTTTAAGGGACTTCAATAAGTGCTTTTATTTTAGATGTCATGTTTATTTATTTCAAGTAAAAATCCATCATCTCTTTACAGAGATTCTATGCTGCAAAGGGTCAAGCTGACAATCACTCAAGGGTTGTATTGTAAGCTCAGTTCTCTTGCAGGGCAGTTTCCCATCTTTGCGTGCTGGACAATGAAGCAATTGAGCCTCATTGCAGACAAGGGGCCAAACCAAGCAAAGTTTAGACAAGGGTGTGTAGTGCGGGCGGGGGGCTGGCAACTAAGCCGCACCATCTTCGTGTGCTGCGAATCTCGTCCGACGGCTGCGTCAACAGCAAAAGCCACCGAGGGCAAAGTGGCACGATTCGGCGGCGATTGGACAATTGGGCGGGAACAAGCTGGCCAGCAAATGGTCTGCACTGGACAGAGACGTGGCAGAGGTGGGCCCGAAACTCGGGTGTTTCGAGTTTCGTGTGGAGACCAGGAGCAAGGAACAAGCTTGCCAAGTCTGGCTGCCGGCATGGGCCAGGCCACGGGGAAGCCGGCACCGTTGAGCGTGACAGGTGCTAGCGACGATCAATGCCGATGGGTTGCAGGGCGAGCGAGGCCTGCTTGTCTGTCTGCTGTTGCAGGATTCTGCCCCCGGCGTCCTTGGGCTGTTCAAGCACCTCGATGGATTCCTTCTTACAGTAGCTTCGATATGGTTCTCGAGAGTATAACGAACAATGCATGAACTGCTTCAGATAGATGGACAGACAGGCGGGCAGATGCAATGCTTTCAATTGCAAATAGCTGCGATGCGTGCTCATCCGGTAGCTCACATAAAGCGACGGCGATAACTCTCGAGCATTGTGATAATCATTTTCTATCAAACCAAATACAAAAACTGGACAAGAAAGGCCTATTTGCTCCCGTGCAGATAAATCATAACATTCATAATCATAGCAAGTTGGGTAAAACTTCCTTCCGTAAAACATATCCCGACGCCAACTTCAACTCTTTCCCAAGCACTGGTTTGATGACCCAGGGGTGCCACTTGGACTGTTTTTTTCTTGTTTTGTCTTCTCGTATCCCTCTATTGGACGAGATAGTTGTACATTCTGCTTTGCTTCGACTTTACCGCAATAGGAAAAGGAAAAGAAAACTCTTCATTCTTGTTATTTCCCAATTCCTCAAAGAGTCATCACCGTTCCCGTTTAGTCAAGCTACGCCTCCAAAGCCTTGAGAAGGTGGGAACGAGGAGGAGGAAGAGTCATGACAACCTTGAATGGGAGGGCGGAGGCGAGCACAGACTTAGGAGCGCCCATAGACTTGGGCGGGGGCAGCGTGTGAGGAGCCGGAGCAGTTGCTGGGGCGAGAGCAGTAATCAGGGCCAGAATGACCATTGGAGCCAGGGCAACGACGGGAAGAGGAGCAGCGGCAGGCACGGGGGCAGCATCCGGGAGAGGTGCCAGAGGAGGGACGGGAGCGGCGTCCGGCGCCGGTGCAACGTCCGGTCGGGGAGCGGTCCCTGGTGCCGGGAGAACCGATGGACGGGGTGCAACTCCGGGAGCAGCAGCAACTGGAGGGCTGGGTGCCACGGAGGGCTTAGATACTTGGGTCGAGGTGAGGCTGACACCAGGCGCCTGGGCAGCCTTGGGAACAAAGTCATATCCCGGCAGGCGGGAAGCATCAGGAGCTCGAGACACAGAGGGCTTCTCGTGGACCGAAGGCGCTGAAAGGGCCATTGGCGCCTTGGATACAGTTGGCGGCGTAGCTACTGGTGCAGGTGTAGCTACTGATGCAGCAGGCGCAGGCTTAGCAACCGGTGCAGGCTTGGCTACAGGTGCAGGCTTGGCTACAGGTGCAGGTGTAGTCACTGGTGCAGCTGGTGCAGGCTTAGCAACCGGTGCTGGTGTAGTTACTGGTGCAGACGGAGCAACCGGTGCGGGTGTAGCTACCGGCGCAGGTGTTTCAATCTTTGCCGGAGGAGTCTCAATCTTTGCAGGAGTCTCAATCTTTGGAGGAGGAGTCTCGATCTTTGCAGGAGGAGTCTCGATCTTTGCAGGTGTCTCAATCTTCGCAGGAGTCTCAAACTTTGCAGGAATCTCAATCTTTCCAGGAGTCACAGGTCCTGTCACAGAAGGCCGTCGAGATCGGGGCTGAGGGATAGCAACGATTGGTGCTTCCACAACTGGGCTCACGAGGACCTCGACCTCTGGTGCTTCGGTGACAGCGGACAGCGGAGGTGAGTTCTCGACATTTCTAAGTGGTGAAGGCGGCGAGGGAGGAGAAGGAGGAGAAGGAGATGAAGGGGGCGAGGGTGGCGAAGGGGGCGCCTCGGTCCTCCTTACTTCCTTCTTGGGGAGCACCGGCTTCTGCTTCTTGAGATCGGTCTTGGTTCTCGCCTTCTCCGGCTCAAACATGGACCTGATTCTCTCCTTGGCGGGCGAGTTCGGGGTGCGCGGGCGCTCGTTCTTGGTCAGCGACGCATTCGAGGAGCGACGGGCCAGCTTGGCATCGGACGGGCGTCGACCCAGAGTCGGCGTCGTCGGACGGCCTGTTGTGGTGGGAGTCCCAGGGCGTCCGGTCTTGGGCGTGGTAGGACGCTCAGGCGGGTTGCGTCGCACCGGACTGACCCTTCTGGAGGACGACTGGGTGGCGGCCGCAAAGCGCGGAGAGGCGGGAGCGTCTGAAGCCATGGCGATGATTGTTTGTTGGTGTAGGGGCGAGGTATCAATTGCAATGGCGATGCGCTAGGAAAAAGAAGAAGAATAAACAAACCCTCGACAAGAAGAAAGGAACCCGAAAAAGAAAACAAAGAACACGAAAGAGAAACGATGACCAGGTGCGCTCAGAGGCCGGCTTCAGACGAGACGCTGGTTTAATAAGAGCACAATGGGTCGACGAGGTGGACAGGGAGAACGGGCCTATATGAGAGGATATTATGCTTCCGGTCCGTTCCCGTCACATCTGGGGAAAAAAGCAGAGCGGAAAAAAGACTCCATCTGCCAGCTGTGCGGCATATATCTATATATAATATGCAACGTCGAGGAGCGGCCAGGCGCTTGAGGCCGACATATTGTCGTCGTGTGGTGTGTGGTGTAGGCAGCCCAGGGGCCATCCATGCACCCGCCTCAGCCAATGCCCGTCGACGTGTACGGCCGGAGAGCATCAGGCCGGTGGGACTCGGGCGGCGCCATCATCACCATCATCCTCAGCAGCGAGCAATAGTTGAAGGGGGTGGCCTCGACGCCGACGGGGGCGGGAATGGCCGACCGGCGAGGGCTTCCCGGTCGTCCGCGAGCGAGGCGTGCGCTTCCCCCGGGATCGCGTGAGGTGAGAGGCTGGAGCGAGAGAGAGACGGGGCTTAAGCGCGCCTCCTCTTAGCCAATGCACATCATCGGGTTCTCGTCGCTGGGGAATCCCTGTCACCGGGACCCGGCCCACAGGTCCTCTTCCGAACAGCGATCCATCAAGATTGGATCGGACGAGTGCTGAATTCTGGAGCCCATGGAACAATCGATGGGATTCCACGCCGGTCAAAGAAAGCATCGTGAGCCCAGCAATGCAGCGCAGTTCAGTGCAGCTTCGACGCATAACGTAGCCAACGGGTTGGGTTCATTTGCATGCTGCACATACACCAAACAAACCCCATCTTGACGCCGCCCCCCGCAGGACGAGTAGCAGTCCTGTTTTTGTTGTGTTTCTGCCAAGCCTCCCCAGAACACTTTAACGGTTTCTGAGGCCAGAAAGCAACCTCGGACCACTCAGAGTTAGTTGCCTGAGCAGAGCAGAGCAGAGCGAGCTGAGCGGATACCCGGACAATGGCGATTACTCGGCATAACAGAGATCCAGGATACGGACTTTTCCAGGAAAGTGGGCGAGCGAGGGCTGAGCGGCGCATCCGTGAGGCAGAAGCAAAGAGAAAGAGTAAAAAAGCAAAAAAGCCAATAACAAGAAACAAGCCCATTTGTGGAGCCAGGACTTTGCGCACACAACACCCATCATGACACGTCTACGGTATGGGTTCCCTGTTGCTGCTGATGTTTTGTTTACTTTTCTTTTCCTAGTAAACGCTCGCGATTGGAAAACCCCAATCCACCAATTGTTCACATCATTTGTCCGTCCGGACATTGTCGGTTGTAGAGGGGGGGAGGGATATTAATAATAAATAGCCAAAAGGAAACATGAGCCTCTCATTCGACACGATCCGATACACAAACAATCCTGTTGCAGCCCCCCGACTCACGCCTGCGCCTCGAGTGCAGCACGCTCCACTCGGACGTTCCGATTTGCTTCTGTAGCTGATCTGGAGAAGCGAACGAACTACAACGCTTCTCGGAGGGGTGAGTGGGCTGGCGACGTCACGATTGCGTTGAGCTGATCAAGTCCTAGCTGGCCCGGGGTCGTGCTCCAGGTCATCTGCTGCATCCGTATTGTTTTTTTTCTCTCTCTTGATAGATCAGCATCGCCCCTGTGGATCGATGAACCTTTGTCTGGGGCCGTGTAAGTGGATAATGATGAATAAATAGGATGTGGAAACCGAGGTGCATGCTTACATTGACGAATCACTCGGGCTAGACTTGTAAACACGGAGATTTAGTCTGAACATGGGGGTAGATTGCAAATTTACTGCATTGATTATTACCCCATCCTGCAGCAAACTTGATTCCATGTTGATCGTGTGAGGTGTAAAGATTAAAACATGATAAGACTACAGCTGAATCCATCCCTGCCCCCGAATATCTAAAATCAGCCATGTATATACTCCCTCTAACAGTCGTGTATCTAATGAATGCATTAAACTCCCAGGCAATGCAGCAATCAACCCATGCAGCCGAATTCAACGCTCATGACTCCTCATGATTCATGACATGACATGACACCAACTCGCCTCTAAATCTCAAACTCTGGCCTTGTCATCCTTGGATGATCCTTTATTAGTCTTGCCCCTCCCCCTCCAGCCTCGAGCAGTCGACCCGGCGGCTGTGCCCTTATTCTTCTCGGGGATCTGGTACCCTCTCTCCCTCTCGAGCCTGTGCCTCTCCCAGAAGTCGCTCGCCTCCTGTCCGAGCCCGGCCGCCCTCGCCTTCGTCTTGGACCTCGCCTCCCTCTCCTCCCAGGCGCCCGCCCTCCCGCGCTTCCGCCAGGGCACGACCCTGGCCACGCTCGCGCCGACGGGCTCGAGGACGCCGGTCCAGACGTGCGCCGCGGCGCTCTTGTACAGGCGCGAGAGCCAGCGGAAGAAGCGCCGCACCGTGGTGCTCCAGGCGATGATGAGCGAGGCCGAGACGAGCACGAAGCTCGACGGCAGCGAGATGGCGCCGATGGTCTCCAGGGTGAGGTAGTCGCCGCCGCCCCACTGCCTGGTGTTCATGCCGAACAGGCCCGTGAAGAAGGTCAGGGGCAGGAAGATGACGGTGAAGGTGGTGAAGATCATGACGCTGCGGCTCTGCGAGCTGGCCAGGTCGGCGTGCAGGCGGCTGAGGCGCACCTCGTCGACCTGGGCCTGGCGCTGCACCATCTGCAGCAGCTTGTCGTAGTCGTTGCGCGTGTTGCGCACCCGCTGGATCATCTCCTGGCACTGGTGCACGTACTCGGCCAGCCTCTTGAGCGCCTCGCTCAGGAAGACGCGCCCGTTGGCCGCCTTGTCCCGGATCTCGGCCCGCGCGTACGTCGAGTGCATCGACCCAATCACCTTGGACTGCCGCTCAAACAGGTGCAGCAGGATCAGCAGCTCGTCCTCAATGTCCCGCAGCTCCAGCAGCGCCGACGTGTTGCCCCGGTTGTCCTCCTCGGCCCGCAGGCCCTCGGCCTTGTGCCGCGCCCTGATGTTGACCGAGCTGTTCTCCACCGGCTCGTACGCCATGGCCTTGTCGCGGAAGCCCTCGGCCCGGAAGCTCTTGAGCGAGTTTGTGAGCTTCTCCGTCTGTGTTTCGCAGTTAGTCCATGTGCGATGCGGAGAGACATTTCAGTTGCTGAAATAAGGGGGTATTCACCAAAACACTGATGGCTTCTTCGAAAATTCGAAATACTTCCAGGTCTGGGTGAGAGGCCCGGTCAAGCAGCACCGTCACGGCGTGAAGCGCTGCGAGGGCGGCAAGATCGAGAGCATTCTCGCACTGCCGCGTCATGTCAACGTTTACCTCATGGAAGATGCTGTCTCGGAGGTCTGCCTGCTGATACAGAGGCCCCTCAATGGCGTCGCCTTCTCTCTTTGGAAAAAATGACAGCAAGGTATCTGGTTTCTGAGTAAGTTTCTACACATAAAAACGAACAAGATGCAAAGGGGGGGAGGAATTGCAAGCTTACGTGAATCAATCACCCATAGCCATAGTTGATCCACCATCAAGACGTTGCCATTCAGCACGTAGTCTTCTGGTTCCTCCGCCGTGCTTTGATCATCGTCGTTGCTAGTCTTTGACTTTCTGCTGTTGCTACCACCAGTCGTAGAGCTGCTCATGGATCCGCTCCTGTCAAACCCGGCTTGGTCACCCCCCCACGGCTGCCCGCGCTCCTTTGTAAGTTTGTACAGCATCTGGTCGTCATCTCGGGATCTGGTATCCCGAAGCGATGGGTACCCGTACTGGTCCAGGGTACGTCGGCAGTTGAGTGGCGGATCGTGACCGAGAAACTCCCAGATGACTTGGACTTCAAGAGAATCGCACTTGGCCACGTCTTCGGGCACCGGCCGAGTTCGTCCATACTTCATGCGCTTGTTGATCATTTCACGTCTCTTCAACAATCTCTTGTACGAATCAAAATGCAAGTAGGGCAAGAAGAGACAAGTAAAAGTCCCAGTGTCCGGCACCGGAGATAGAGACTTGTTGTTCTTGGATGAGCTGGCTCGCGGCGAGACTTTCGATAGTTTTAGTATAAAAGATTCACAAAATGATTCCTCGTGAGGGGAACTTACAGTGGCGCGGTGCCGAAAAGTAGCACCCGGGCTTTGCAAAATACGCATAGTGCTGCGTGTGTCGCCCGCGGGTGTGCCTCGTCGCCCAGAAGTCCTGGTTAAACAACTGCGCAAAGTTTCTGTGGTACGACGTTTGCAACGCCTCAAACACTCTCTGTCCAAATCAGTCAGTTCCCGCTCCCTTTATGCAACGATAACTCCCCGCGAAAGACGTACCGTCACCCATGTGGGATTATTGTAGGGGAGATGGACCCAGACAAACTTGCGCGCGTGCACCTCGGGCTTCGAAAACGCCCCTACGGCCTCGTCCACGATCACCGCCTCGCTGATTTTGCGCTCCGCCTCCTTGGCTGCCTTGCGGATCGAAACCACGGCCTCCGGGAGTCGCGGCGATGCGTCAATGTCGTCGTCGTCATCGCTAAAGTTGGCGCCAATCGTGCTGCGGCTTCGCTGCGAAAAGGGCGGGAAATCCTTGTATTCATACTGAGAGACGTGGCTGCCCATGCTGAACGACCGGCTGAGGGTGCGACCCATGCGTCCTCTGGGCGGTGGCGAGAGCCGGTCAACCACCAGATCCTGCTCAAAGGCGGCGGGTATCATGGGAGAAGGCCGTCGCATGGGGCTCGAGTATCGTGTCAGCGAAGCCGGACGCGTTGGGGGAGTCGCCACGGGAAACGCAGGAATTCCCTGCGGACTTGATCCAGTTCTCGGCTTCAGCTCAGCATCGACGGGCCGAATTATCGGAGACATTGGCGGAGACACGGGCACAGCCCCTTCCTGGTCGATGCCCAGAGCGTTCTTGTTCAAAGTGATGGGGAGAGCCTCTGGTGGTTGCGCGCCGGCTTCTTCATCTGGTATGAGGCCTGTTCTCCCTCTGTTCCTGAGAAACCTCCCCTCGTCGACCCCTTCTACTTCGTTCAACCTGTCAGCCAAACATTCCTCGGGTCCCTTTCTGAGAAACTCCTTGAGGGGCAATCGAGTAGACCACGCTCGGATCGTTGCATCCGCATTCTCGGGGCCCACGGCGTCCTCGAAAAAACCATGAACCTCAATGCTTACTCTCTGTTCGAGATTTAGTGTCCAGTGCTCGTCCTCGAGTGAATATTCATCCGCGCGATCTATTAGTATCGCAAGCTGGCTTAGAAACACGCGCAAAGTGTGTACATTGTGTCTTCCAAACGATGCAATGTTGGCGTGGTCGCTCTGCAGCGGAAGAATTATCTCCTGGCGCATGCCCAGAATAGCCGATTTGATGGTCGTCAAGGGTGCCGTGAAGTAGACGTCGCCCGAACCTGCGCCCGAAAGGCGTGAGTCTATGGTCTCGTAAAGAGTCCAAACTCGTACGTCTGGAGCGATTGCTTTGAAGTCATCATCCAGGTGGAGGAGGAGGCGGTTGCCAACCCTAAGATCCTTGGTAACAGATGTCGGAAGGGGAGCTGAGAGCTGAAGAAGACTCTGGATGCTTGGTGCAAGACTTGGCATGGCAAAGTAGCTTGATCCCTGGTGCGGTGTTCCTGCAACCCGGTTAGTTCGCTTACACATTTATGTATATATAAACCCAGCTTGGTGGAATCTTACCAAAGAATGCCACTCCGTAGCACTGCCTCAGAATATCCTCAAACCTTGGATTCCGACTCGCCTTTACCAACGCCATCTTGACGACTATCCCACCAATGCTGTGCCCGACAAATATAACCGGTCTGCCTGCCGCATCCTCTCTCATCCGCAGCGTTTCCAGCTCCTCGAGCAACGCATCCGCCAGCGAGCTCAGCGTCGTGGCGCCGTCGTCCATGATGGGATGCTCATAGAGCACGATGCGCGCGCGGTTCGCCTCCCTCCGGATTCCCTGGCGAACCCACGACGGCACCGGGCGGTCCGAATCGCTGGAGTCCGTATTGGCGTCGCCCGGCAGGCCCTCGGCGTCGCGCATCGAGGGAGCGCCAAAGTATCGGCCCATCAGGCCGTCTCTGCTCCACGTCTTGAGCGGGTGGCCGCCGGGACAGGGGACCGTGACGATGTCAACGGCTGTTTCGTCGTGTGTGAATTCACCTGCAGGGTCGAGAATGAAGCGTGCCGGGTGAGGCGTCGCTGGAGCGTCTGGCTCTTGCTTCTCGTCCATTTCTTCAGCTCCGCTGCCTTCCTTTGTTGTCTCCGTCTCTGTGTTTGTCGATGCATCCTGGTTCACCTGTTGCTGCTGCTGCTGCTGCTGCTTTTCCTCTGGTTGGATGTTGTTGTTGGTTGAATAGTTACTGAGTGGCGGAAGAGGACTCGGCGGGCTCCCCGGGTTGACATGAATGGAGTCTGCGTCGCCAACCGAGGCGGCGTCCAAGACGGCCCCCAAGCTCGCCGGTGTCTCCGGCTGGTCCTCTTTCTCCAGATCCATGTATCTCACCAGCTGGGATTTCCAGCGCTCTTTCTTTCACAGGGTTGTCTTATCATGCACGCACACGGGGTGTTTGCTCAATCGTCCTGGATGCACTAATAAACGCGGGGCAGAGAGATGAAAGCTCGTCCAGCACCAAGATGGATGGAAACTTCTCATACAGCTAGATAAGCAAATTAAAAAAAAAGAAATTTAAAAAATAGAAAGAAGCGATAGCTCCGGCCATCCGGAGTCCTAGCTGTTTGGATTTCTCATCTCATCACACGTTGTCCCTCTGTATACTCATCCACCACACCCTTCACACACATGATGGCTCATCCCCCACACCTGAATCGGTCACCCGCAACCTCGCCCAAGATCAGCGCCAGACGAGCGCAGCTGAAAATAAAACGTGCAAAAACTCTCCAGCTCGCCCGTGACCTCTGCCTCCACCTCCACCTACAGCTAGCGACAGCTACAGTTACAGCACCACCTAGGCACGCCCGGCCACACACCCGAGCCCTAGCTCCTCCGCCGGGATTGGGGGCCGCCCACCCTACACCCACTACACCCACTACGCCAGTCACACCCGCTAGTTCCATGCCATAGCCGCGCCGTGACTATGGCACATGGCACACAACTTCCTTGCTATGACGGAGATGAACCAAGGTTGCCTAAACCACATCTGCGCCTGTGTCGGGTACCTCAGAATTTACTCGTTTTAGTAAATCATTTTTATAGCTAATTTAGTCATCGCTATTTTACTCCACCAGCTCAACCTGAGTCTGGGGTGGAAATGTGTTCCCCAGCTTCCAATAATCCATCCGCCCCTCTAAATAATTGTATTTTACATACTGGCAAGAAAACCATAGATCCAAGCACCACGAAAAAGAATACATTCCTTTTTGGCGCACCCAAAACTCCGCCTTGCATTCCTGCAATATTTCCCTTTTTTCCCCTTACCTAGTGCACACACCCGAATCTCAGCTGTTACAAATATTTCGCTTCAATCAAAAGTTGACTATTGTGGTGCAGTGCAAGACAGAGTCGACGTAGACCCGATTCTCCAGCTTGCATGACTGGCCAGGCGATATGACAAACATGCCGTTGGGTCCGAGGTTGAACGTCTTATCGTCCATTGTAATCTTGACCTTGCCGGCGGCTACCGATATTGTTCGCAACTTACTCTTTTCAACGTCCCAGTGTTTGGAGGATCCGGACTTGACGACTACAACGTTAAAACTGATATCTTCTGATACTGTAACCGGCTGCCCGCTTGTCAAGTATGAGTTGGAATAGGCAATATCTAATATAAGAGTTAGCTCACGAGTCCCAGAGTTCCTCCTCGCCCTAGTAATGGCAGGCTTACTCTGCGCGGACGCATCCGTCATCCTCCCAGGTGCCACC
This sequence comes from Calonectria leucothoes, assembly GCA_002179835.1. Classification (NCBI taxonomy): domain Eukaryota; kingdom Fungi; phylum Ascomycota; class Sordariomycetes; order Hypocreales; family Nectriaceae; genus Calonectria; species Calonectria leucothoes. The sequence continues at coordinate 16,642 of NAJI01000418.1, forward strand.
TCCCAGTCCTCCATCTCTAACGGAGCCTCTAATGGGGCCTCTAGCGGGATCTCTGATGGAGGCTCTGACGGTGCCTGCTTAGTTGCCCGCTCGGTCGATGGGGCTTTTGGCGCAGGATCCCTTTTTGGCCTAGCTAGAGAATATGAGGCCGGCGCTGTAACCTTTCTCTTCGTTCGTCGCGCGCCAAGCACAGAGTCGTCATCATCTTCCGTCATTGGAGCTGGCTCTAGCTCATGCGCAGGCTCAGGTTTAGGCTCAGGCTCAGGTTTAGGCTCAGGCTCAGGCTCAGGCTCAGGCTCGTTTTCAGGTTGGTCTTCAAGTTCGGGCTCCGGCTCAGAGTTGAATGTTAGTCCCGGTTCGGGTTCGGAGTCAAAGTTTGGAATGGGATCTGCCTCATGGCTGGGCCCGGCATTTAATCCTAGGATTGAACCCAAGTCGAAATCTGATTCAGACGAGGATGGGGATGACGGCACTTCTATTATGAGAGGACCTGGGGACGGCTGTCTCTGTGCTCTTTCCATATAACTCTGGACAATCGGGTTATTCTTCAGCGCGAAATCTCCATGCCAGTCACACTTCAACGGCTGTCGCTGCATGTGGCTCCAGTACTTGCATCCGACACACGAGGGAGGTGAAGCGAACAACCTTTGGGCGGACCTGGCCATGGATTGCGGTAACCTGATGCATTGATCGGCAAGGCGTGCTGATGGTCCCCGGTCGTCTCGCTCGCCAGCGTGGCACTTTTTTTCACCAGTTTCCTCTTCGCCGGTCAAGTATGCTAGAGCACATGCATATTGATGCGCATCAAGATCCCCTCCCCTGTGAAACAGAATCCAGGATTGGGGAAGATCGCGTTTTCGCTCTAGCGTCAGCATGTGCTTGACGTCGGCCCTCTTGTATATCCTTTGACTGGGAATCAGGAAGCTGTGAAGATAGGTCTTGATATCTGTGCCTGAATCAGACGGAATCGGTGGAGAGGGCGCGTAAGGTGTAGGGATAGGCACCGGAGTCTCTCTCGGTGCTGGAGGGGAGATGACGCTGGAGCCAAGCGCCCATCTGGGCCGCCTTACTTCAGTATTGTTGTTTTGAGACCGCTTCAGCGACTCAGTGTAAGACAGACCTGGTTCCCTTGGTGGTGATGCGTCTGGGGGAAGAGGATTCCGTGAAATAATCAACCCAGGAGCGCCGCCTGGGGTGACGTTGGCGTAACCGCCGACTTTGGTGAGTGTTCCGTCACCGTTGTCGTTGAAAACCGAGGAGCAGTGGCCAGCTCCAAAGTGCCCTCCAAGACCTTGAAGGCCTGCAAAAATACGCCGGCAGTCTCTTACTGGGCAGATGAACGGGCGATCAGGATCGCTGTGCAGTTTGTAGTTGGCAGGAATGAGGGCGCCTCGGCTTGAGATTCTCCTACCAAGCGCATCTAGAGGACATCAATACTCGGAAAGGTCGGTAAAAGAGGCTGTGCAACGTGTTCGCACGAGCAAAAATGGGGGATTCGTACCTTCATACGTAGCATATGGCCTGTTGGCCTCAGCCATCGTGATGGGTATCACATTTTCGCCTTTGTTCACGCCATCCGTCAAGTAGGGAGTCCTGGAAAGGAACCGGTCCATGGCCAGGTCCGCAACACTAAGATCAGGGTCTGGCGAGCTATCCGTGACCTCTTCAGAAGGCGATGAGCTCGCCCTTACCATGGGCCGTTTACCTTTGTCTTGCAGGATGCTGTCCGTCAACTCCTTCAGCCGTCGCACTACCTCCGAGTCGGCCTGGGCGAAATCCCGACTCGCGGAAGCTGATGTTTTGGACAAGCCAGCATGCGTAGTCTGCTGTTTTTTGCTTGGGGGTGGCTGTGAGGAGGATGCAGAGGAAGAAGAAGGGGTCTCCTCTCTGGCTCTTTTGGCACTTTCGGCTTTTTGTTTGGCTTTCTCTCTGAGTTCCATGATTTCTAGCAAACAAACGTGTGAGAAGAGGGTTGAAGAGGCAACAAACAGCTGCTGGCTGCTGCGAACGGGGGGGACCAGCTCAGCATACCTCGTCCAGTTATAAACCTTCCTGGCTCAAAGACTTCTGGATCATCCGACGGCATTGGCATTGACATTGGCATTGGGTCCCGGGGCCGTGTACTGACAAGCCCTCCGCCTCTGATGTTGCCCTGATCCCACTTCATCTGCATGGCCAACACCTTGGGATGCGGGTTCAGGTTGTAAACGGACCCAGGTAAGCCTGGGATATCAGCGAACCTGCCGAGGTCGCTGACGACGCGCGCAGGCTCGGGGCTGCCTCCATTTTGATTAGGCATCTTGCTGTCCAGCTCAGGCGCGATCGGCCAAGCAAAGAGAGCCCCGTTGGATCACGCACACTAACACACCCCGTGGGCTGATATTGTAGTGGCCGCTACTACCTGCGCATGGAATCTTTGGAGTATGCCTGAAATTCCCAAGAGCCTGCCTGCCAAGACCATTTCAAGCGGTTCCCGGGACGCTCTCGGTGTCAGTGATCGAGTGGGTGAGCGAGCGCTCTGACTTCAGGGCGCCAGCGCGTTGGTGTAGAAAAGCAAATCGCTTCGCGGTGCCTCAGTACGTATCATTCAAATTTAATATAGTCAAATAAAATAAAATAAAAATTGTATCACCAAGGGGCGATGATGCCCTCACTCACTACAAGGAAAGCGCCGCCGTTGTTTGACAGTTTGAGGGGGGAGAGGGCAGTGAATGCAGTCAGTGGTCGCCCGCGGATGAGAGACGCGCCGACGCGACCAGCCAGCCAATTACGAGGGTACTCAAGGAGACGGTATCCCTACCTAAAAAATCAGGTGGGGGGATACTTGGGGCCGCCCACCTCACTCAGACCACGCCAGCTAAGAATTAGCGGCCTCTTTCACTAATAAAATAAATGCTCAGGGACACAAGGCAGGTCGGTATTTGTCACATGTAAATACAATACTTCTAGAATTGTGTTCTTTTGGACTATTGTACAATGGCTACACATGTTCCTACATGCCTGGCAACATTTTTGCCTGGCTTCAATCATAATCTCGGCACCCCCCCTCCGGACATGAGGCAAGGGTGGGAACCGTTTTTTCATCAGCGGCATGGCTAGCTGCTTTACCTCTTCTTCTTCTTGGCCGCCTTCTTGGCCGCCTTCTTGCTGACGGGCTTGGCCATCTTTGCGGTGCCGCCCTGCTCCTCCCGCTTCGCATCCGCCTTACGCTGGCCCTCGAGCTCGCGCTCCCGTCTCCATCTTCGGTGTCGGAACCACTGCTTGCGTGTTCGGAAGGCCCTCGTCTTGAGGCCGGTGGTTTTTACGAGCCGACCAATGCGCCAGTTGTCCTCGCGGTAGCTGTAGTCCTTGCGTAGCTTCAGGATTCGGTCGGGCTCGCCGGCCTCGATTCGCGTGACCTGGAAGGGAATGCCTGACGGCGAGATTTCGGGCTGCTCAGCCACGGGCTTGATGGTGAAGACGGTCTTGTTGAGGCGGCGCTTGCGCTCGGCGTGGGCAGGGTAGGGCAGGACGTCGCTCTTGTCGAAGACGACACCGATGTACTTGCGGTCAGGGTGTCGAGCCGGGTCGCGGTAGTACTTGACGTAGCCGGTCGCCATGGAGTGAATCGTGTGGTCACGGCCCATGATGCAGTTCTCGCCGGGCCACCAGTGTGTGCCACGCTGCTTGTAAAGGATGTTGCCGGGGATGACGAATTGGTCTTTGATCGCAAGTCAGCTTTCTGCCCCAACTCAATGCCTCAATCTCGACTCGAATTCCCTCCCCTCCACCCCCAAATCCCCAAATCCCTTCCCTGACTGCCCCAAATACCAATTCCACGTACCTCCTGTGCGCTTGGCGCCCAGCTTCTTGGGAATTCCTCTCTTGCTCTTCTTTCTGTAGGCACCCTGCGTCTTGACCGAGGCATGTCGTCGACCCTGCACGAGGGCATTCGCCAATTGAGCGCCGCGGGGGGCAATGGGCGCAAAGGCCGGCCGGGCAAGGCCGGACACAGCCGCCAGAATGGGCCGCTGCGCGAGGAGGAACCGCATGGCCGGCTTGTTCGTCGGGTGGTGGTGGTCTGAGGTTGACCTTTCGGAGCTGCAAATACGGCTTTGCTTCGGGTGAGCAATTCTCAGACGGAATTTTCGCGCTTAGTCAGCCGCCTTTGCTTGCTTATCGATAACGGATTGCATTCTGGACAACATTGCAGAGCACCCGTCAGGACAGTCAATCGCATTGTTTGGGACGCATACCAAACAACGTCACTTTTTTCCTTTCTTTCCCTTTCTCTCTTTTGGTGCATTGAGCAAAATATCTGGCGCCGAATTGAACCTCGCAGCCTCTGCGCCCACGATCGCCACGATGCGCTACCTTATCGCCCTCCTCTCGCTCTTGACTCTAGTCAACGCCCAGTTCGGTGGCTTCTTTGACCAGATGTTCGGCCAGCAGCGCGGACAGGAGCAGCAGCAGCAGCAACAGCAGCAGCAAAACAACCCGAGCGACGCATCCCACTACCGCCACTACTACGAGCACTGTGAGTTCTCATTCTTCAAATTCCCAACCCGCTTCCTTTGCAGCCTTCCTTTTTCTTTTTCCGCTCCAGAGCCGCCACGTTAGCGGGTTGGTGGGGGAGAGGTGAACAAGAGCGAGGACCATTGCTGACTCCATATCCCCTTGCGGCTTGCAGCTTCTTGCGACAAGTTCCTCTGCCCCGACACACTCGCCTGCGTCCACTTTCCTCACCACTGCCCCTGCGCGTGGGATGCGCACCAGGAGAAGTTTGAGTTGGCCGAGGGCCAGCGCATCTGCGTGTCTCGTGGCGGATTCCGCGCTGGCGACGCTGCGCGCAAGGTTGAGCTAGCCAGAAAGGGCTTGTTGTAATGCACACGGGTTTAGTTGGGCTGGGACCATTTTCGATAAGGTATGAGTGAGGCAAGAAAAGAAAGGATTGAGAAAAAAAAAAGAGACATGATGATATCAATGAATTGGAGTGAAGGTGGTCCGGTCTGATCCACGCAATCCATATACATGCGCAAGGGCATGGATACAAGATGAATTCTAAGCGAAACAAATATACTCCTGCTGAATACAATCTAATGAGACCAAAGCCCAGAATAGTTCATCCCATCTCGAACTGGCTAGGGAAGATGGTTGCCGAGAGCAAATGAATGAACTCTGGTGCCCCCATGTCTCTCCATCATTGCCTCTGTACCAACGCCCCATGGTGGTATCCGTAAAACTCCAGGTGAAGAGACGTCCCTCCACACAAAAGAGGTAAAAAAAAAAAAAAAGTACAAAGGAAAACCTGTAGCTAGCCTATGCAAAAAAAATCACTCCGCGGTCATTGCTGTATTATTGCTCTCCCAATTTCCACCTAAGCAGACCCGTTGGGCACTCGTGGAAGAGGCGGCACACCAGAGTCGCCCTCGTCATCGTCCTCGTCGAGATTGTCCTCGGGGTGACCGAGCAGCTGGGCGACGTTCTTCATTTCGTAGTGCTTCTTGCGGAGCTGTTCAAACTTGCGGTGCTTTTCGCGCTCCTCCGGCGACATGCCGGCCGTCTCTTCGTCGGCGCTGTGGCCGACGCTGCTCTCGTCGTCGACGTGGACGCTCTTTTCGCTGCGAGCTGGCGACGGCGCGCTCGTCGGTTCCGCTTCCGGGACCGCCTCCTCCGGTTCGCCCAGAGACAGGCCCGGAATGTCATCTTCACGACCAGGACGTTGATTTTGACGGTTAAAACCAGTAGCTTCCAGAGTAGCCGCCTCCTCGTCATCAGAGGGGTCCTCTGCGGGGTCGTAGTGTTTGGCATAGGGAGTCTTGGGTTCGGTAATCTTCATAGTAGAGGTGCGCTCCTGCTCCGTCAGGTAGAGGTTGGCCTCGTCCCACTTGAGGCGCTGCGAGGAGTCAGCCTCAAGCTGTTCAGCCGAAACAGCGGACTGTCGGCGGGAGCCCGCTGGGCGGGCGCCCGAGGAGGAGCGGCGGTGGCCGGCGTTGATTTGTGTGTTGGCGATGGTGACTTCCTTCTCGGACAGGGAGCGAGCCTGCGAAGGAGAGGTGGGAGGTGACTTTTGGAACGAGTTCTTGAGGATACCTGAGGGGAGGGTTCAAGTTAGCACATGGCGCCACATACAAATCTCGTTATACTTGACGGGGGGGAGCTCACCTCGAGGTCTCTGGACGTTGGGCCCAGGAGGCGAATGCGCGGGCACAGAATCCAAGGTAGACGCCATTGTGAGAGATTTGATCGGAGAGGAAAGGAGGATATCGTGGGTTTATCGGGCGTGGGAAAAGAGACGGGTTGGGGCGGGTGTGGGTGAGTGAGCAAGCTTAGTGTCAAGGTCTCCAACTTCACGAGGACAGCCTTTTTGGAGCAGCTGGTGGTGGCGGTTGAGGGCAAGCGTGCTCAGGACAGATCAGGTCGATGGATGATCAAGCAGCGGCGGAGGGTCAAACATATGGTCCCGGCTCGTGACGCTGGCAGTGACGGGCTGAGCTGAGGCGTGAACTGGCAGGATGTGTGTGCATGCAAGTACAGCAGAGCAGAGCAGAAGCCGCAGAGCAGCAGTGAGGTGGTGAGTGCGGGGCTGGGGGGGCGTCCAGCCAAGGGAGCAAATCAGAGTCGCACATATGACGCACTTCAGCCGTTGGATGCGGAAAACTGGACGACAGTGGGAGCGGGGTTGCCGCGCCAGGGCCGCTCTGGGGCCACTCTAGAGAGCCACTCTACAGTGCGTGTCGCGGCAACATATAGTGCCCAACAGCGCGCCCGGCGGCCCATGTTACTCTGCAATTAGGCTTATTCCGCGCTTTTTTCTTCTTTCTTTTGAGGCCGGCCGTGCCCACGAGTGGATGAGCAGTCATTTCTTCATACTTTCGAAACCAGGAGTGGAGGGTCCTGATTTCCATGGTGCATTTCACTTTAGTTGACAGTTGGGGCACCCAGGGTCCAGCATCTGACGATCATCGTCACGTTATAAATGTTCTCCCCCTCCCCGCCATGGATAAGCCATGTTCACGTGGAGGCGCTGTGGCAGCAGTACCAGCCTCGTGCGAGCGAACGAGTTTGTCGCAGATGTGACGAGGTCAACGAAAAAGAAGAAAAAAATGTGTTGCAGCTAAGATCAATTCCCTTGGTCATGACGGTGTAGCAGCAAGCCGGATGCATGACGTCGCGGGTGCAACCCATGACGGCCCCCAGAAGCTGTGATGGTGTCATCACATGCCACACGCAGCTGGCCGCCGGCGGACGCCTGTCTGTCTGTTTGCCTATAGCAGAAGATTAACCGAAAGAGAGAGAAGAAAAAAAGAGGAAGGAAAAAAGAGGCCATCTATCTCGTAGTTACCGAGACTACTAATAAATGCCTGACGGCAAGCTGGGCCGAGTTTGGTGTACATGCATGGTTTGGGCAGCGGCTGAGGCGGTGGGTGGCGCCGTTGGCTGTGACCAGAGGCGCGTGTGAATTGGTTTTTTTTTTCTCCAGCTTGGCTGGAATCGACTGTTTCGATACGAGCAGCATCATATGCCAGGTACATCTGATTTGCCGTGTCTTTACATGGTCGAAGCAATTAGATAGATGCACGTCCGTTTCGGGCATCCCACCCACCCTCCTCCATTTTTCTCAGCGGCCATGGCCCTTCTGCCCGCCTGGGGTAAACCGGGGGGGATTGTCGAATCCTTGCTGCCAATTAGGCATGCATGTGTCCTGCTAGGGGACCTGGCTTGAGGTAGAGCTCGCCATGGTGCATAAATGCCACCCACGAGGGTCACAGATCAAACGATGCCAATGGGGGAGGAGGATGCCGAGATTATCCCTCCAATCGTGTAATCACGCTTACTATGTCCTTGCAACGCAAAACGGCCGCACGTTTCTCTGGGCCTGCTTTTGTCATTGGTTCCGAGCTCGGGCTTGTTCCGTTGGATAAATATGACAGGTTTGAACAACCTGTGTTATTGATCCGTGGCCGCATTGCCGACGTGTCGTGGTGTTGCGATTCCATCTAGCTCGTTGCCGCCTTTTTTTTTTTCTTCCGCGGCAGATCATCGTGGGGACTGCCTGCAATGCACTTATGCTCCTCCTAAGCAACTCACTCGGTTGCAGATGCAGGCTTTCTGCCACGTTTCCGAGATCTGACCATGCCCCACATGGAACACTGGGATATCGTCATGTAGGCGACTGATCCAGGTATCATGTATATGATAGCTCCGAAATCGAATATTCCTGAAACCGGCCGAACCCCTACAGGGTCCCTGTTAGTCTGTTCCATATCTTGCAGATATGCCCGATCGATCCTGCCATGGCCGTGTTTCTGACGTGATTATACTGTTACCGAGTCTGAAGCAAACAGTACCCGGTATCGTGAATGCCTTGTAAGTGCCTTGGATTGACAAGCGAGATCCCCCCCCAGGGGTGGCCAAGGTTGGTAACGAACCAACACATGGCGGGACACTTTGCAACGAGAAACCAGTTCAATGAACCGCAAAATGCATGTTATTATCCAGCAGCTTAAAAGCGCTTTTCAGCAGCGTAAACTTCACTGTCATTGCTTTCATCTACTCAACTCTGGATTCTCAAAATAGAACCAGCCTGTACACTGCCGCCTCTGTCCACGTATGTCACCTAGTGCTGTTGCTATCAACACATATAAACCAAAGATTGTGGACACCTAACATGGTCCATATCAATCAAGCCGACCCAATGCTCATTATGTCCTCCCAAAAAGTATTATCGTAACAAAGCAACCGTGGTTGCTTTCCAAAAAAACAAAAAACGCCTCGTAACGTCATGCACACACCGTCGAGATGTTTGATCCCTCGCTGTCTAATACCAGGAGCCGCCAAATAACTGAGTGGAAAGGGTCAAAGGTGTTTGATGAAATTCCTTCAGGTCACGCTATGAAACGAAGCCTCGTGGGGCATCTGCTGCGCCAAGGACCCGTCCGTCGCGGGAAGAAGCTCAAGAATGGCAATGAGCAGGTTGTATCCCGTTCTCCAGCAGACACTCTTCTCGCGCTCGCCTCCCCATATATCTACGCAGCTGCGCAGGGTTTCGAGGATAATCTGTCGAGGCGGGATTGCGCACGTCATGGCCGGTGTGCTCGCCAAAGGTGCTTCTTTGCTCAAAACGTGGAGACTTGCCGTAAGTGCTGCCGAGAAAAAGTCGAGAACAAAAGCGCGGCCCACAAGGTCCAGTCGCAGTGCCGGATCAGCACCCCAGATCTCTCGGTAGTGAAGCAGGAGAGCCAGAGAACACTCGAGCGATCCCCAGTATGCCTCGGGAAACAGGTTGGCGCCCTCGGCGTGCAGGGCAAAGGGCCGGTGCAGAACCATCAAGAACCGCCGCAAGAAAATATCTACCGTGATGCGCTGCAGCTGGTCGGTACAAATTTGCGAGGCCTGAGCCATCAGCTCGCGGATCTGGGCGTTGTACTGCAGGACATCGGGGTATAATATGGGGTCCTTTTTCGAATTGAGCTTTCCAAGAATGGTCAAGACGGTCGGCAAGGACTGGTACAGCACGAGCTGGAGACTGTCCGGCTCGCCCCACTCGGGCATTGCCTTGAGGCTTCCCAGCTCATCTGGTCTGGTCAGTGGCGGCATGCCGGTACACATGGAGACCTTGATGTCGAGATATAAAATAGTCAGCCACAGTTTGCGGCGAACATATCGTTCCTTCGGGTTCAGCGCCTCGTTGTCCGTGTCTAGCTTCTCAAAAGGCAGTCCGTAGATGAATGCGGCTCGCACTAGTAATCCTAAAAGTGACCAGCATGAATCAACCGACCAGCACGTGGCATTGCACATCTGCTTTGCCACCACCATGAGAGTTAAGCTTTTGAGTGCGAGAAGCGTTGGCCGAAACATGAATGGCGTCTGCATGAGACACGCCTCAGCAGCCATCATCAGCTCGGTCGCTTGGTGAGGCTCCTCAACAGACGCAAAGCATCCCAAACCGAGCACCATGAGAAACTGTGAGAGCCAGCAGAGGCTCACCCCGTTGGGGTCTTGCCAATACTGCTCAACTTCTCTGTGAAACTGATCGAGCTCGAGAACGGGATTCACGCACTCGAGAAGTTCAATGTACCGGTTCAGGTAGGCTGGGCAGTTTGCCCTCTCAGCCTCTATCAACCGCGTCACGGCATCTCGCGCAAAGTACTTGGTGGCGCCCGGTGTACCAAAGGGGAAATTTCCGGGGAGCGTAAAGTTAGCGAGGCAGGCATTAGTTGCCACGTCTTCAAGGGCCGCAGCAAGAGGTGATGAATCGTTGGTCGTAGTTAGCGCGCCAATCTAGAATCCATGGTTAGCACATGGCGAATAAGACAAGGTCGAGAGATCCGTGAGACAGTGGCCACTTTTTTTTCTTTTTCTTTTCCTTGTTGGGGAAAGAAAAGGAGCCTTTGCCAGAGGTCACGGCCAGGGGGCTCCTTGCTCAAGTAACAAGGCATGTGGTAGAGGGAAATTAATTACCTTGGCCATCAAGTCCCTCCAATGACTGGAGCCTCGAACTTTGTGCGTTACTTGCCATGTCGCAATCGCTGATTTCGAGTCGTCGGCAGATGTGAAGGGCGCGGTCGGGCAGGGAAACTTGCCGCCGTTGGGGCCCTTGTTGTAGCTGTAGTAACACTCCCTCCCATTGCCGCTGGATTTACAGCGTCCGCAGGGCAGTTCCTTGTCGCACTTGACCTTGAGCCTGTGGCACCTGAGGCAGCTTAGACAGTTGCGCTTGCGCTTGCGGACGATGCGCTGCCCCGAGGCTGGCGGATTAGAGCTTGCGATGGCGTCAATGGAAGCTCTGGGCTCTACCGGTAGGGGCAGCATGTTAATGGGTTCCGGGCTTTCGGTGGAGGTGGTCGGCGAGATGAGGCCGCCGTTGGAGAGGCTGGTGGTCATGTCGTCCTGGAGAGGCGAGGATGCTGCATTTGAGCTTGTGCCGGCGACAGAAATGGAGTTGCGCGCAGAGCTGTTGGCGGAGACGGGAGTGGTGATGGGAACGGTGATGGTCGAGGAGCCGATGATGGCTGAAGAAGAGGCTGCGGCGTTTGCTGCGGCAGTGGCAGCTGCAACGTCGAAGCTGCAGCGCACGCCGGCCTGCAGACAGCGGGAGCACGAGGGCTTGATGAGATCGCAGCGTCGCTTGAAGTGGCGACAGCGGTCGCACGTCTTGACCTCGCGCATATGCGGCATGGCGGGCTGGAAGGAATTGACTTCTCTCGGCCCGCCACGGAAGCAAGGGGCGGGCGGCAAGGCGGCGCTTAACAGGCAATGGCAATGCGAGGCAACGGGAGCACGGCGGAATCAGGCACTTGTGCCGCAGCGATGGATCAGTGAGAAAAAGCAACAAAGATGCGTCGCAGCCGAAAAATCGGTTGGTTCGGTCAGTTGGGATGGTGTGTGCCGGGGCAGGACTGACGGGGGCCTCTACTGCTTGGTTGACGGGGCAGAGTCAGACAAACCCTTGTTCGGGCGTGGCGACAGAGACCAGGTCCAGGAATCGCGGGGGTGGGCGTCCGAGGTTGCGACAAATGCTCAGTTTCGGTGCAGCGAACAATCAACTGCAGGCATAGCAAGCGAGTGTTAGAGAATCCCAATGGGCGAGGTGCAGAGCGATCCCATTTGCATTCGGCCGGGAAGACGGGGAGGGTTGCGGCGGTGGTGCGTAGCAGGCAAGCCCTCGGCAGCGGGGGGAATGCCGTCTTGCTCGGGGTTGCAGTGTGTTCTGCAGCAATGACCAATCGTATGTATGGCGGACGGGCTGGCGAGGATGAAAAAGGAAATCGGAAACGGCCCCCAAGATAAGATAGAGCCGCGCGTGGTGCCGGTACTTGTACTTGGTCTTACAAAGCCATGTACAGGCGTGCTGACGGTCCTTGTGCTGCTGGCTGCCGGGGAGCGCTGGCGAGTTGGTTGCAGTGTCGAGGCAGACAAGAAATGGCCAGCTGCAACGACGTGGGATAGGGTGGGTTTAAAGCAAGGTACAGTGATTGCCGGCGAGGTTGGATGGCAAGATGGGGGGCAAGTGGATGTCGCGGTGCCAAGGTCTCAGAGCCCAGAACTAGGAGACGAGGCGCAGTGGGAAGATAGGACGGAAATAATTAGGTAGCCTAAAGCTGGTGAGCCCACACGCGGGTGGCGGATGGTGGGCGACTGACGGGGGGGTCAAAGTCCGTGGAGGAGCTGCGATAGGTGGTTGTTAGTCAAAGGTGGGAGAAGGACAGGAGGTGAAACAAAAGTCGGGGCTTTGGGCGGACGAACTAGGAGACCCACCACTAATTGAGCGAGAGAGGAGGATGAAGGAATGAATGGGCGAGTGAGTGAACGATGACGAGAATGGAGGAAACGAGGAGGATGAGGATGAGGATGAATACGTGCAGAAGCGGGCGCGGGCCGCAGGAGGAGGAGCGAGCTGCCAGGCCCGGAGCTCCGTGCAAGGGGACTGGACGGCAGTCAACCAGCAACTAAGTCTCCGAAAGCTGGGGGAGCGACGCCCTTGTTTGGAGGCACTTTTGCTGGCGTTACGATTTGGGTAGGTGATGGTGGGGGAAGGGGGGGAGCCTTTTCTTTTTCCTCCCCTGGTCCTCTTGGTGTGAGCGCTGGTGACTTGTAGATGCCGTGTGTGGTGGACGGGCTGACGATGTAGGCGACCACTGCAGCGGCTAAGGTGAAGCGCGAGGCGTGCTGAAGAGACGTGCGGTAGCGCCGGTTATAGCACCCGGGTGTTTGAAGAACGGGTGCACCGGGGACCCGACAGTAGTGCCGTGGAGCACTAATCGATCTGGGGTGGGCGGTGGTGGTGGGTGGGTGGGTGATGAGCGATGGCAGCTGCAGAAGTCTTAAGTTAATGGTGAACAAAACGGGACGACGTGTCCAGGACGGACCAAATACGCGGGGCATAAAAAACAACCAGGTTGTGCACGGGAAATGAAGCTGTCAAGCTGGATACGCGAGTAATGAATTTCTCCACTGGGAGACATGTAAGGCCGTATGTGTGCAGGCCAGCGTCGCTAATGCCAACGGCTTCACGACATGACATGGACAGGCGTCGACAAGGCAATCGAGCATTGTCTGTGTGGTGACGGAAACAGCGGGACTCCCACTAGCCGGCGCGCGATACGGGTAGTTTGCGTTTCTGGGCCTGCCAGCCGGGCCTCTGAGTGGCCTGATGTGTGGGTTTTAAGGGAGGGAAGGCCGTAGACTGACAGAAGGATCTGGGCGATGCAACGTTTACTGTGGTGTGGATGCCCGGATCTCGTGGGGAGCGAGTGCGCCTGCTGGGGGATGATAGTGTGTGTGAGTGTGAGTGTGTGTCCCCCAAGTGGGTGCGTGTGGGTTTAGTCGTTGAAACGGCCCCTGCTTTCCCACATGGGCAAGCTGCACCGCACAAACGAAAAAGGTGAAAAGGTGCCAGACAGGCGAGAGGGAGACAGGGACGGGGGACCAGGCCAGGGATCAGCCTTGTAAGCCGGGTCGACGGGGAATATTTGCCAATATGTAGGCGGGTATGGGGCTTGCCAGATAGAGGGATGGCCTATTTCTCAGTCTTTTTTGCTCTTTTTTTCCCCTTCCCTCTTCCCGGTGGTGCTTTGGGTTCGCCGTGACGGGATTGAGAGGCTGGATGCCTGGAGGCTAAAGAATTTAAACTAAAGTGTATCGGAGCTCAAGATTCAACGGGTCCCGGATAAGGATAGAGGGGAAGAGGAATAGAGTGCGAAAGACCTGAGGCAAAATGCACCGCACACCATGTACACGGCGAATTTTTTTTCCAACGCAAGTGCAAAGTGTAGAGGGGAGGCGGCAGACGGCAGGCGGCAGATGATATGCGGCACGCGGCAGAACGGGGAGTGGGGAATGGAGTGAATGAGGATTCATTACCTAGAAGGATCTCGGAGTGAGGCAAAGAGTCATGGGCATCAAGGATGCAGGCATGGGTGGTACCGGGGCACTGCAGCACCGGTGGGAAAGGGGAGGATGTGGGCGTGGTAATGTATTCCAAAAGGGCGAGAGGGGCAGGGTAAGGCGATGAAATCCATGTACACTATGTACACGGTACCAATCGGTGAAGAGAGGGCAGTTGTGGAATGTGGTCTCGTCGACGCCCAGCGCAATTGGTGTGCTGTGGTTGTGTGTGTGATGTGATGGGGATGGTGATGGGATCGATCGACCTTGCCGCGGGGGCACGAACGTCTCAACAAAGAACCACTCACCTCTCCAATCACGCCCGTAGGTTTTTGCTAGCTAGACCCTGAGCTTCTGCAATCTGCACGTTGGCTGCGCCACGGAATCAGTCAAGCTCGCCCTGCGTCTGTGCCTTTTGCTGCTGCAACCTTGCCACAGTGCTCGAGGAAAATGAGTGGTGGAGGCGGGTGGGTGTGTGTGAGTGAGGATTTTGGGCTTCGGATATTTTCCTCTTGGACGAGAAGAGGATGGCGGGAGTGGAAAAGAGGGATAGCGGGAGAGACGGGCGGGGGTGCTTAAAGGATGGACCCGTGGATGAGGCTTAAAAAAAGGAAGGAAGATAAAAAAGAAAATGATCTGAAGAGTTTTTTTTTTCTTCCGCACAAGGAAGTCCTGGCGGGATGGGCAGGCGGAGAGCAGGTTTATGATCTGGCTCACGTACACGGCGGGCTTTTAGACACAGATACGGCAGAGAGGCTAGACTCTCCCCCAAGAAGAACCGGGAGGTGGGGTGCTAAGAGAAAGCGACAAAGTTGAAAGGTGGTCGCCCTGTATCTGTGTCAGACACAGGCACAAGCAAGCAACTGGAAGATCGAATCCCATGCCAAGGCCAAGAAGTCGATGGCGACAATGCGGAGTCGAGACAAATTACGAGAGGACGGCATTCAATTGAGCAGCTAGAGCAAGCCCCAGTCCCCGCCCAACAGAGGCCAAGCCAGCCCAGACCCGGGTCGTTTTACTTGGCAGAAATGGCATCCATCCATCCCATCGACACGGTGCACGCGCAGCACAGCCCGTCGCGGGCCCTGCCCTGCCCATGGGGAACCGGAACCAGGAACAGAGGGGCCCAAACCCAAATGACAGCAGCCGGGGGGCCCAGGCAGTCCATACAGAAAAAGGCCGAGAAAAAGCAGCAAGCGTCATGGCTAAAGCTGCTAGCCCACCTCTACATGGCATGTGCACCTCGAGCTAGCGGCCAAACGAAATAAAACGCTCGACCACGACACCTTGAGCCACGAGGGAGACGGGGGGAGGGGAGCGAGAGCACTGACCTCCATCGGCAGCTTGGCGTCCTGTCACGACCCCATTTGCAAAAGGCACGGGATCGGTAGCGTGTGCGACAGGGAGCACTCCGCCCTCGTGGTAGTGGTGAGTGGGCGAAACACCAACGCCAAAAGGTCTCTGCGCTGCGTCGACGAGGAGCAGCACCATGAGCAGACGAAGGAGGGGGGGTGTGGCCGCGCGTGGGGAGCCGGGTACATGCCTGGACGGGGCAGAGGAAGATGGCTCGGAGGGTCCCACGGATCATGGACCTGGACGGCTCCGTCCCGCCTTGCACACGCCCGGCT
Organism: Calonectria leucothoes; assembly: GCA_002179835.1. Classification (NCBI taxonomy): domain Eukaryota; kingdom Fungi; phylum Ascomycota; class Sordariomycetes; order Hypocreales; family Nectriaceae; genus Calonectria; species Calonectria leucothoes. Next base: position 32,139 of record NAJI01000418.1, read on the forward strand.
CTGTTGTTTGCCGTCGTCCTTGCCTACTGTGGTGCCATCTCATGCCAGATCAGATGCCGTCCGGCCCATCCTTTCAGATGCCATACCATCCATCCATGTACATGTACGGAAGCCAAACCGCAGGGGAAGGGAAAAGAAACACACGCCGGCCAGATGGATGGATCATGAATGGCAGGCAGGCAGGCAGGCTTATCGACAATCTCTTCCGATGATGGATGATCGAAAGGCTAAACCGCCTCCATCAACCCATTCACCCACCCACATAGGCTTTCCCGTTGCGAAACCTTCCAACAGCGGAAACTCTCTGCCCCTCCATTCCACTTTTCGCTGTCCTGCCTGTCCTGCCTGTGTCTCTTGTACGACTTGGCCTTGTCTCTCACCAGCAGGCGACCAGAGAGAAAAGGTGGCAGCATACTCCGTACACCCACACACCGTACAGTCCACTTGCCAAACAAGGAGCGATCCGCGGTGCTGCCCGGGCTAGGCCCTGTTCGGCGCCGGGTGGGGCCGGGTCGCTCGCTGCCAAGCCGCTAACGCCAGAGCCAAGAATCAATAAGCTGTTGGAGTTCCTCTTTAGCTGCAGAAGGGAAAGCAAAGGGAGAGAAACGAGACCCGAGTAATAGTGGTGACGATGCCCAGACGGAAGAAGAGTAAGAAAGCGAAAGCGAATGGGTCTCTGCCAAGACGACGGCGCCGGCTGCTGTTTTTTTCTTCTCTTGACTCGGCTTGGGCCACGTCTCCTTTTCACAATCAGGTGCCGGCAACCCTGCTCCAAAACCCACCTCCCAGTCAGCCGGGTTGACTCGCAACTATGTACGTACGTACACATACGGAGCGAAATGTGTGTGTGTGTGTGTGTGTGTGTATGTGCGAGCTAGTTCCCCCCAAGCGCTGTGGGGGGAGAGGGGTTGCATAGGTATGTACATAGGTTTTTTGGCGCGGCCGTCTATAGGGCGAGCGAGGAGCCGTTGCGAGATTGCGTTTTTTTGCGTGCTCGGCGCGGGAAAAGCAAGCAGGCTTCCCGTATAATGGGCAAGGGCCCTCGACCTGAGGGGTCCTGGGACGCCGAAAACAACCTTTCTGCCATGGCCGTCGGTTTCGCCTCAGAACCCTTGTGGGCAATTCCCACTGGGCGCGTCGCGTGGCTTAGTATCAGCCCTGTCCCTCGCGGATCCCCCTGGTATTCCTGGGATACGGATCGACCGGTGCTTGGCAAGGCATTTCTTGAGGCTGTTCGAGATCCATGCTGGGCCATTGTATCTGCCCAAACCCTAATTCGACGCTGCAGCCCCGAACATGTGCCATGTTGCTACGTCATCCATGCTCGACCATCACAAGCTTCACGCGCGCAATCTCTCGTAACCGCGAGATGCCCATACTGCAGCACTCTGGGGGGGAGGAAGAGGGGGCCCCCGGGGCCCACCGCCGTGCCTTCAACTCCGGCACTCTAATACGCGACGACCCTATCCGAGTAACTCGTTACACCTGATATGTTTGCCTGTTTGGGACGCCCGGTGAGATTGTGCCTCAATCGGAACCTCATCTCCATCCTGCCGGCACCTCTCCGAGCCCACACTCGGTTGCTTGCGGCAGGATGCAACCTGGTGAGGTTGGCGGGCAGCCGAAAATGCCCCGGGGCCAACCACCCGCTGCAATGCATCGCAGACAGACATCATCTTGCCTGCCTGCCTGCCTGCCATCAGAACAACCTGCCTGCTACTCACCGAATTTTGCCTCCTCTCTTCCGCGGACCAAACCTGTTTTCCCTTTGGTGGGATATGTAGTTCCCATAGCACACCCCATGTGAAACCTAGTCCTCTCGGGGAATTTATTTTCCCCCGCCCAGCCCGCCCTGCACCTGCACCAGCAGAAACCACCAAGGGGGGATCTTCGTGATGTCGTCGCTCGCGCGCGGGCGGCTGAGCTGCACGCTTTGTCCACTCGGCTCCAAGCCATTGGGGTCTCGGATTTTCGCTGCTCCAGCGATCACCGCCCTCTGGGTACACTGTGTACGGAGTAGTAGATGGGGGTAAAAAAAAATACAACCAAAATTGCTGCCACGGTCCGCCCCGTCCCACACGAGTCCCCCCCCCCCTCCAGCAAGGGTAAAAGACTCGTCTGGGCTTTTTGTCTCGCAGCTTCGTCTGCTTCTGGCCATTCTGCTAGTTGATCAATCATCAACGGCCCCTTCCAAAACAATTCCTACCGCCCAGACCACCGCTTATTGCACCAAGTTTATCTCGCTGTGGATGTCTTTGAGACAAGACAAAACGAGAGTCTAAATTTTCTTTTTTTTTTCTTTTTTTTTTCTCTTTGGAAAAGGATTGTTGCTACGAACCGTGTCCTCATCCTTAAACCTGCTGTCTGCTTTTGGAAATACCTGTCTCGGATGGGATTGGTCCCGGCAGTCGCAGCCACTGTACATAGATGACAGGATCAAAGTGCCGAGTTGGAGGGTGAGACAATGGGTCATCTGCATCTTCAGCAACGTCAATGAGCTGTAGTCAGCTTGGCGCCACCCAACAGCTCGGGCTGTAAGACACTGGCGCTCACTCACACGCACGGCTGTGATGCTTGCGATCCTTGCCTCGGTCCCAAGATGCTGCCGTCGCACTGTTTTAGACACGGCTTGCACGTTTGTCTGTCTGCACGACATTTACACCACACGTTGTATTTCTATTTTCCGCGAACCCATCACCATTCCATCGGGTTTCTCCCCATCTTCCGTGTTTCAAGCCTTAAAACCCTGCGAGTAATCTTGCTCGACGCCCTCTGCCCTCAATCACGTAGCATCACGGGCATGTCATCGAGCAGCCTCTTCGGCATTCGCGAGATCCCCTATCTTCACCTCCTCTTTTTGTCTCCTCTCCTCTCACAGCTGGCACGCCTCCGCTTTCCAAGTCGCTCGCTCGCGCCGCAATATCTTTTTTTTTTTTTTCGCAAGGACGCGTGTGTTTGTCTATCTTTGGGTTCTCTACACCGCGCGTTTTCTTGCGTACCTCTCCTCCCCTCATAGAGTAAACTCGCTTCGTCCACTTCCAAGCCTCGATGCCCACGAACAAGAAGGGGGCACCGCCTCGACAACGATAGTTCCCCACTCTCCCACGAGATGTGCGTTTGCTTGAAGACGATCCTGTTGCGCTTGAGGAGCCAGATACGGGAGAAAAGGGTCATCAATTCCGCCACCATGGTTTAGAGCAAAAGGGGGTTGTTGCCCCATACATTAATCACCCGCTGCGTAAAGTAGTGGACGCTTTGGTTGCATGCGGCAAAAAGATCGGCGCATTTCGACCACTTCCCATGCGAGGAAATGCCCGAGCCACGTCAGACAGGCAAGAGTTGACAAGTGGGTTCCAAAAACGACTCAAAACGGCGCAAAACGACTCGCTGCTGTAGCTATTTCAGTTCTCACTTTGTCGACATCGTCATTGCCCAACTCATAGACTACAAAGGCAATGATGCAAATCACGGCACCAACCTCCTGAGGCTATGGACGGCCATGTGGAGGAGGAACAACTCCGGGATAAAGACACCTTGCTTCAACTGGGCCCTGCCTTCAGCCTTGCGGCTGGAAATCCCCTTCCCACGGCAGGCTCCTCTTTTACGTACATTCTGCGGACATTGTCATATCAGGGGCCGTAGCGTCAAACCTGAGCCCCATCCCTGGCATGCCAGACGTGAGATGATAATGGTAAAAATCTCAACTGGAGCCATCGAAAACATGGGCTAGCCATTGATATGCTTGAACGCAAGGCCGATCAACAGTCACCGTGCAGGAAAGATTCCCCGCTAGGGGGTGATGAACTTTCTGGATATTTGTCAAACATGCGACGGGCCCTCCTCAGTAGCATTGAGGGTGGGAGCATAAGTTATCGTCAGTTCTCACAATTATCGGAAACCTCCTTGGAAACATTGAAACCGGCATTTTCCATGCAGCCATGACATTGTCAGTATCGGATCGCCACAGACTAGGGAAGTCGTTGACGCCATACCCAGTCTTGAATTTCCAAATTCGCCCACTCTCGCACAAGAGAGGCCTAGTTATGGTGCGATGCATACCATGGCGCCAAAAACTTGTTGCAGCCATGGAGGGCATCTATCATGCGAACTTTTGTCTGGAGAGCACACTTGGTCGCCGCTAGGGGCACAAGCGCGAGTTTCTCCAATGGCAACTTCAGTCGACTTGTCAAAAATCCAAAGCGGCCATGACCATTGTCTTGGCCACTTCATTGGAGATCTGAAACACCCTACTAATCAAGATACCAACCTACCAAGGCAATGGCGTGCGCCGTCTCTGGGTGGTGATCGCCAGTGAGCATGTGGATACTAATGCCAGCCTCGTGGAACTTGTTGATGGAGGGAGCATACTCCAGCCTTGGCGGGTCGCAATAAGACGGACTACTCCGTGGAAGAGAGAATCCATACTCGAGACCAATCTACTCCAATTCGGTTTCGTTTGTGCTCTACGTAGGGAATACCTGTGCCGTTGGTCAGGACAAGCATTCGCAGGTTGAGGGCGGGCCATGGTCTCCATGTTTCGGAGGATATCGTCCTTGACAGCCTGAGAAAAGCCCTTGATCTCGTCGCCCCTCGACATGGCCAGGATGCGAGACGAGGACTCACTCCACAGCTCCCTTGGTTAAAAGACCCATTGTTTTTCTTCAAGGGGGGGGGGGGCTCTGCATCCTGAGTGACAGACATCATCTTTACGCGCGAGCTGAAAATGGAATTCGGCTACCTTTCGCCAGCGGGCTTTTTCGCCCGCATCTCTGCGGCGGCGACGGTCCCAGTGTAATGGGACAGGCAAGAGAAAAAAAATACATGGGTTGCAATCTCGGTAGGGCACCGCGGCCGTGCCACCGGTCGACCGTCTGCCATGTGGATAATGGCCAATGCTGCCATGTGCATATCAGGCTCCAGGAAACCAGGACACTGGAAACGAGATGTCGTGGGTGTGCGACGAACCTTCGGCATGCCCGGACTGAAAAATGAAAAACGAAGAATCAACCTTTGTCGGTTATTCCTGGCGGTGGCTGAGGAATTCCCACAAGAAACTCGTCGGTTACACCGACAGACAGAATACGCGCCCCGCCCAGGAACCCAGGGCTTCCGACAATCATGATTCCCTGGGCCAGGGTTCCAGTTTTTTTTTCGAGTACATGTCTGTAGCGTAGATCAGCTGTTCTTTTCGGTACACGGGAGACTCGATGAAGCCGAAAAGTATGCTTGTCACCGCGTCAAATGCTCCGAGACTCGGGAGGTTTTCAAACAATGACATGTCGCTAAGCCATGCATTTGGTGACAGCAGCAGCGATTGTAATGGCGAAGATAACGATGGAGAATACTAGAATTGAGAAGATCTTCGTGGTAACGGTCTAACTGACTCCTTGGGCCCTATGTTGAATTCGCTGCCTCCGAGCACAGCGAAGGCATGCACGAAGTTGCTCCGGGTAGCAATATTACCAGCTTTTGTAAATTTCGGCTCCAGCACTTATGCCAAGAAAGAGTCCAACTACATTTTATCAATTCGAAACCTGGGCTTAAAAATTCGACCAAAGAAAGCCGTGCCATCTTTCTTGTGTTTGGGCTGCGGTGCAACAATTTCTGTAGACTCCGTACTGCAGTTTGGCCAATCTTGGCATAGATGCCGGCTGCCAAAACAAGCCCCCAGACACCGCCCCTCCTGACGCTTAAAGAGCTAGCATGATGGTGAAATGTCGAATCTACGTAAAACCCTAAGAGTATTAATGCAAAATTGTTGCCATACAGTTGTAGGTATGATAAGCGTTTGGTTAGTCTCAAGGCTGGGGATTCTTGACCAGATGAGTTCTAGTGTGAATAGTGCGGCACGTCTCGAGATCTACCATGTTTCCAAATATAATTTATGAAAAAATTGCAATATTCTTAGTGCCGTTTCATGTCGTCTACGTAACGAGAGAAAGCCAAGAGTTCGCAAAGAGCTATGGGTGTAATCGCCGACAATCCCGCGAAACTACCCTAGAGCAAACAGAGGATGCAGTAAATTGAGGGCATTACCGATCTAGCAATGAAAATCTTCAATGTTTTTAACCTCTTTTATTCGCTAAAGTGGTTTGCTTTTATTGATCGAGTCGTGTTTTTGCCTCGTTGTTCAAAGTCCGCTTCGATCTTATCAACTTGATGAATTTTATGAATGCGAGCCGCCGTATCTGGTGGCTATCGGATCGGCCTGAAACACTCTCAACATTTTCGGTGAGCTTATCCACCGTGATGTCAAATTGACTCAAACCAAGATATTTATATCCAAGGCGCTATGCGTAAGAGAATACCGAGTTTAAAATAAAGGAGCAATGTGGGCATAAGGCGTCTAGTGGTGTATATGAGATGGTTGGGAGACGAAACCTACAACTTGTCATGGGGTGGGACTCGTATAAAAGACCGGGCTCAATGGTCTTGGATTAAATTGAATAACAAGAATTGGGAAACCAACATGGAAATAATGATGTAGGTCGTGCATATTGTGAACAAGAGGAAGTTTGGCGACCCCTCGTTGGCGTGGAATAATTTCATCTGTTCCCATCAAGGAGGATGAGCACTAATAGAAAGATGGGAGATTTTTGGTATAATTCACCATGACTGCGCTCCGGACGATGACCGGATTTCAACGAGTATGTGATTGGGATGTGTCATGGTATCAAGCAACGATCCGGGGCGCAGAGCTCAGCCCGATGATCCGCGCAATTGGATCCCAAATGGTAATACAAAGCAAGAGCCTCTTGCGCATCAGCATGCTTGATTGACTTTGCGGCACGATGATCCTGTAAGGGCCCGAGACTGCCCACAGGATCTGCATAGGGGGAGTCGTCGATCCCATTAATATTACTTGATAGATGGACGGGGGACTGATCGTTGCCTGCACAAAGCCGCGTCTTGCGACTGAGGCATGGCTAAAGCTCGCCTCGTTCGTGATGAGCCACGAATTGCGTGCTGGTGTCATTCGCTAGCCATTGCCAACGATCAATGACGAGCCCGCCAAGACAGTCACCACGTCGAGCAAATTTTTTTTGACTGGATGCGTTTCTCGCATTCCTTGGCTCTCTCAGCCCTCATACACCTTCCGGGGCGTCTGCCCGTTTTAACTCGCCAGCCACGGCTCTGCCAAGAGAAGGCCCCCGCCTCCATCCCATCCCACAGTCGCCAGCTTGAGCTTATTTCCTCTCTAGCGGCGCGCAACCACGGCAATCCCTGCTCGCTTGCCAGGCCATCTTTCCGCCGCAGCCCCGCTCGCCAGGCCATGGTTCATCGTCTTTGTACACTGGGAGGTTGAGCACGCACGTGGGCAACCTCGAGTTCAACCGTCTCAGACCACGGCCCTCATGATGCCTCCTCATCTTTTGAACATGCCAAATTCGGCACGCCATACTAGTGGCAACAGCCCGCTTCTTCGCCCTCTCGCCATGCGTGCAGAGCTCGCTCTCCGCTCCCGCGCCACCACGGCCAAGGAAAGTGGCGGTATCGTGTCTGGGCATGCATCCGCTCCGGACCTACTATGCAATACCCCCATTCTCTACCGTCTTGGCTCTGCCTTGATTCATATCCATCATCGTGGACGCTGGCTGTTAAGATAAGCAGCAGATAGAGTTTTCTCCCTCCTTGCTCTCTTCTATTCTTGCTGGTGGTGCGGATAGGGAGGGGCTGTGCTCAACGGCGGGGGAATGACACTCCCTTCTGGATAAGGCTTCCCGAGGTGCATCTCGCCAGTCTAAGTGGTTTGGGTCCCCCGGGGTTACATCGCGAACAACCTGCGCCAGCAGGAATCACTGACACGGAGGACCAACAGCTTGTGACTGCCACCCTCCTCTACCTTATCAAGCCTGCCGCTATTCAGTTCTCAGCGTTGCCGTTCTGCCGTGCACCATGTCCGTCCCACACAGTCACACCCACACCCACGCCATTCTTCCCGCCGCTCGACTGGATGCCCCCCGGCGTTCGCCAAGCTATCCCCCAGCGAGCTCGCCATCGCCGCTAAAGCTTGACCTTTGCGACACCTGAGATCGGTTTGCAGCACCCAGGTGTGCGCGTGTGCCACTGCCGAGCTAGTGAGTCGTCTAGAGAGCACCTGGGCAGAGCCCTCTGGGTCTGGACCCCGACCCGACAACGTCGTAGACTGTGCCGCTTGCCACGGCATACCGTCCACTGCAGGGCCAAGCAAAGCCACTTGACAGCGTGGAGAAGTCCTGGGGTAGGCGAATGGATGGCACATGCCTCGTCGCTTGACTCGTTAAACTCGCGGCGCCCACCCGTTGAGACTAACATGATATAATTGCCGGGTCGTCGCTGTCTGACCTCGAGGCCATTGTCGAACAGGCATGCAGCTTCTTCTTGGTGGGCCGCTTGTTTATCTGGTCATTTGGTTTGCCGCTGGCTTTGTCGATTTGCAACGCATCGCTCTGCAAGTCGTCTGCTCTCGACCATTGTGGTGTGGTTGACCGACCCTCTCCCCTCCCCGCCTTCACCCTCTCTAATTCATCGCGCCACCACCTCTCCTCGAGACATTTGGAAAAACGCCGGCGAAATGGAGAAGGTTGGCATCATTCTGCTCGTCCTCTTCGTCTGCATCGTCCTTCTGGGCCCCATGTATGAGCTGCCAATTCCTTCCTGCCCGAAATGCGTCCGCCCCAAGACAATGCATCGGCGCACTAACAAAGTCAACCGATCTAGAACATGCGTCAAGCTCTCGCGTGATGAAAGACCCAAAGTCTACAACCCACAACCATGCCAATTGGACGATGCGCGCCGCAAGCTTAGCACCTACACGACTCGGTCTATGGTCGCCTCGAGGGCCGAGAATAATTCCAGCGTTGATATCGAAGCAGCACTTGCGTCATCTGAGCTTGGAGAATGGTGAGTTGTTGGCGTGCGATACAATGTCGTATCGGCTCATCGGTAGCTGAGAATTCCATCGTGAAAAATCGGCTGACACGAATGCAGTCCAATTTGCATCGGACCCCTCGTTCCAGAGCCAGTGCACGCGGCCGACGCAGATCCTCTGCCAGCTCTACAACAGGTCACATCGGTTGCTTCCAAAAGCCCAGAGATAGAGGAGCTTCACACTAGCCACCCCGGGCGTCAATCCCGAAAACCCGACGTGAATACCCCGGTCGATGCAGCCGACGATGACATACTGTCGCTGAATAGCTGTGGCCACACCTTTCACTCTAAATGCCTGTCATCGTGGTTCCTGATTGAGCGCTTCGACTGCCCAGTGTGTCGGGTTCCATACTACCATTCAAAGCCACGACGCGAGCGAACCTTTAGCGTGCCTCCCTTCTTTTGAACTGGGGCAAGGGCCAGCAACACCCTGAGCTGTCTTGGATAAGCTCTCCCAGAACGGCCGTGGTTTATGATGATCTTGTAAGACATGTCCGACAATCATGGCGTTTGGTGGCATGCCAGTAGATGGCGGCAAAACACTGCACGGCATTGGGGGGAAAAAGCAACACGCGGCCGACAATGCATCCCGACTTTCAGGTTGATGAGGGGTGAAATTCTCCGATGTAAGGATTGACGCCCTAGACTGGCGTTCTCTCCAGCAGCAGCAGCAGCAGCAGCAGCAGCATGGCGAAGCCGATCTTTGCTTGTGGAGCGCAAGTGGGGGACGGGCCGGCCAATCGATCCACTCCCTGGCTAGTCGACAATGTCGATGACTTCATACTCGACCCAGGCACATGGATCGAGAAATCCGGTCAACATCGAGCAAAACAACGATTCGTTTGGCCTGGCGCAGAAAACAAGCAGCGGCAGCGTCTAAACGCCACAGCATGCATGACGCAGTTCGCGTCATTGGTTCCTTGCGCCTCAGGCGAAATGATGATACTATTATCCTGCTCTATGTGACCTCCCTCCTGCGCGACGCAACATCATGAGCTTCTGGCGCGTCTTTCACTTTGCACATCTCCAACATGGCTTAGGCCCCGTCATGTAACACGGAAATGTTGCCCCCCGATCTGCGCCATAACTGCACTCTCGACCCTTAAATGAACCGACTCTCATCGTCTGCCGCGCTCCGCTGGTCACAAGCTCGCCCCTATTATTCACCATTGCCCACCATCTGCAGAAGAAGCCTCACTGCCGCAATGCCTCCAAAACGGAAAAAAGCCGAGGCACACCTTCCCCCTCCCAAGCCTGATGCGGGAAGGCGGGCCAGCAAGAGAATCAAGGAGCAGTCAGCCAGCAACGGATCGCCAGAACAAGCTATCGAGCCAAGCCACCCTATGAGGCTGTGGGAAACCAAAGAGGGCGTTGAGAAAGCCATGCGAGAGCTGAGTGAGATGGAGCACAAGTTTCAGAGCGTGGTGAGGAGACAGCGACTGGCCGTGGAAACCTCAGAGCTCAGCATAGATGCCGACTCCAGCCAGATCGATCTCCGGCCCAAGCCACATTTACCTAGCAGGGGCGACACATGTCTGAAGTCCAAGAAACCATCGTGTTCACAAGAGCAGAGCCTGCTCCACGGGCACGATGCCGATGTCGCCTCAGGTGACATTGAAGAGGCTTCTGGGGATACACCTGACCGAGGCGCGAGCAGACTTCCCCCGGTCAACAGCGATAGACTCCCCTTGCCATGGTCAGGGCGTTTGGGATATGTGAGAATGCCTTGAGACGCAGAACGCTGCCGTCTACCCGTCCAAGACGGGACGCAGGATCACGAAATGGCTAACAAGTTGCAGGCATGTTTGAACACGTACCTGCGGGCCGCCAACCCCCCCGTCTTTTCTTCAAGAACCTGTCGCCTGGCCTCCATCATCGATCATCGCCATCCTCTACAAGACCCTTCACAACCCGAACATCCAACCAAGAATCGACCGGACAAAAGCCAAACCCCAAATGTTGAGCTGGGCCAGAAGTATGTCCAGGAGCTAGGGCTATTAAATGCCAGGGATATTGTCAAGATGATACGGTGGAACGAAAAGTACGGCATCAAATTTATGAGGCTCAGCAGCGAAATGTTTCCATTCGCCAGCCACGCAGAACACGGATACAGGTTGGCGCCCTTTGCATCCGAGGTGCTCGCAGAAGCCGGAAAGGTGGCAGCTGAGCTAGGCCATCGACTAACCACGCACCCCGGCCAGTTCACGCAGATTGGAAGCCCAAGAAAGGAAGTGGTTGAGGCCGCTGTGCGGGATCTCGAATACCATGACGAGATGCTTTCCCTGCTCCGGCTTCCCGAGCAAGCAGATCGCGATGCCATCATGATTGTGCACATGGGCGGAACCTACGGCGACAAGCCTGCCACCCTGGACCGCTTCCGAGAGAATTATCAGAAACTGTCCAATGGCGTCAAGAAGCGTCTCGTGCTGGAGAATGATGACGTATCGTGGAGCGTGCATGAGCTGCTTCCCATATGTGAAGAACTCAACATCCCCTTGGTTCTGGATTTCCACCACCACAACATCGTGTTTGACCCGAGCATGCGCGAAGGAACCCAAGACATTATTGGCATGTTTGATCGAATCAAACAGACGTGGACGAGAAAAAGCATCCGGCAAAAGATGCATTACAGTGAGCCGACCAAGGGAGCCGTCACCGCCCGCGAGCGTCGCAAGCACTCGCCCCGAGTGAAGACACTCCCGCCCTGCGCCAACGACATGGATCTCATGATTGAAGCCAAAGACAAGGAACAGGCCGTGTTTGAGCTGATGCGGGCGTTCAAGCTGCCCGGCTACGACAAGTTCAACGACATAGTCCCACATGAGCGCGATGATGAGCCCCGCAAAGCCAAGAAAATTACCAAGAAGGTGAAGAAGGGGACAAATGGCGTAGCCAACGGCGATGAAGAGGCTTCGGAGAGAGTTGTCTGTGCCGAAGAGTTTGGCATGGGCGGACCAGAGAATCGGGTTTATTGGCCGGAGGGCATGGAAGAGTGGCTGAAGCCTAAAAAGAGAGAGATTAAGTCTAAGAAGGACGAAAAGGAAGAGTCTTGATTTGTATTCAATAAGAACCATCGGATTTCCATTCTTCAAGTTTAGGTACGTTATCGCGATTTTAATTATTGGTTAGCAGGAGTGAGATGTATCATAACACATTGTATTTGCTGAGATGCGAAATGAACGCAACGCTTTTTCCCCTTCTTTTTTGACAAGGCAGTGATTTTTGTTTGGACTTCTCATCAATTGAAGCAAAGCATTCCCTGGGAGAGAGACTGATATCTCAGGCTATGGGTGGCACCTACCCTAGCAGTTGGAATCGTAGTCAGTACTGTGCGGGATGAAAATTTTTAACGCAATGCGCACCGTGCACACCACATGAACTAAACCGTATTCTCTTGATGTCTACCACTTCATCTCAACATTTTGGACATTGCGATTCAATCTCGCCCAAGTGTTGGCCTATTGTTTTTCCGGAGGAGGAAAATAGCATCTAGCAGGATTTCAAAAGCACGGCAAGTCGTGACTGTTTGGACTTTTTTTCTTCACCATGGAGACCGCAACTTTCAACGACGCTAGTGAGAAATTTCTCCAATGGTTCAAGGCTCTCCCAGGAGCGACTTTTTCGGATGCCATCCAGATTGTTGATCTCCGCGATCGAAATGCTGGCCGTGGAATAAGTATGGAGAAAATTATCCGGTGAATTTTTTTTGGACCAGGACTAACGTGGCGGTAGTTGCGACTCAGGATATTGCTCCCGAGACAACTCTCTTCACTATTCCTAGAAGGAGCATCATTAATGTTGAAACATCCGAGCTACCCCAAAAGCTCCCCGATGTTTTCGACCTGGAGAGAATCCCCGATGACGAGAATGCGGCCCCGCCCATGGACTCTTGGAGCTCCCTCATTCTGATCATGATCTACGAGTTTCTGCAGGACGACAAGTCCAGCTGGAAGCCTTACTTTGACGTTCTCCCTAGCACTTTTGAGACGCCAATGTTCTGGTCGGAAATCGAGTTGGATGAGCTCCAGTCCAGCCATATGCGATCCAAGATTGGCAAGGACAGCGCAGTAGAAATGTTCCGAGGTACACTGTTGCCTGTCATCAGAAAAAATCCTAGCCTCTTCCCATCCAGCGAGGTGAAGAGTGACGATGAGATTATCGAGATTGCGCACAGGATGGGCAGCACCATCATGGCCTACGCCTTTGACCTTGAAAAGGACGAGGAAGCAGACGAGGACGAGACGGATGGTTGGGTTGAGGACCGAGACGGCAAATCCCTAATGGGAATGGTCGCCATGGCTGACATCCTCAATGCTGATGCTGAATTCAACGTGGGTTTGATTTGCCGGAACTGAAGAGCCCAACTGACAGAGATGCAGGCCCATGTCAATCACGAGGAGGAGAGTCTCACCGTCACCAGCCTCCGCCCCATCAGAGCAGGTGAGGAAATCCTCAACTACTACGGCCCTCACCCCAACTCGGAGCTTCTGAGACGTTACGGATATGTGACTGAGAGACATTCGCGCCATGATGTGGTGGAGATTCCTTGGGAAGTTGTCGAGTCGACCCTCACTAGCCACTTTGGAATCTCTGCTAGTGTCCTGGAGAAGCTGGTGAGTTGTCCCATCTCGCGCCCGGAATCAAGGCTAACGGAGTGTAGCGCAACCAAATGGAAGAAGAGGAGGAGTTTGAGGACACATTTGTGCTTGAACGCGAGACGGGTGAAGTGAATCCTGATGGCACCTTTGCCGGCCCTGCGCAATTTCAAGGCATGCCGGAGGATTTGCAAGAGCAGCTGAAGAATTTCCTCAAGGGAGTGAAAAAGGCGCAACCTGAAGCAATTCCCGACAAGCGCAAGCGAGATGAAATCCAGCAAGCTGTGCAGGTCAAGGTGCTTGAAGTCTTGAGCGCGCGGTACCCCACCAACATTTCTGAAGACCGGCTTTTGCTTGGGAAGAGTGAGCTTTCTCGTCGTCACAGAATGGCCGTAGAAGTCAGACTAGGAGAAAAGAAACTTCTCCAAGAAGCCATTGCGGCTCTTTCATCCGATGGTGATGTGGAGATGGGGATGGACGACGAGTCGGGGCCAACGAAACGGGCAAAATTGACCGCTTGAGCATGGGTGCCCGAGCTCGCGGACCGCAACTTGCCCACACCTGTGGCATGCCCAATGAAGGACAAAGAAAGTGGTGGGAGTCAAAGTGGACAGTGCAACTCTGTGAAAACATGAGATATCATATTTTGCCATCACCTGGCCTCGGAACAAGCACACGGAGTCCTTGATGTGTTGGCGAACCTGCGAACCAGTCGACTTAACCATGAGGCGAATGACGCGCTAGCAAGCCCTCCCTCACGAGGGATTTTGAATGATATATATATGCCTTCTGCTTTCCCCTAGTTTTCGCCTGCCCCCCCCAACTTGATGAATGTCAATCACAAATTCCGGCATAATCTACAAGCAGACTGTGGTGACACTGACCGCTTATTTTTCCTATTTGGATTTCCTCCGTCGAGCTGCATTCGCCGGCCCAATGCAGTGACCGTCTTGCCGAGTACACCCGCGCACATCAATGCGATTTACCAACCCGGCCGCCGCTCCCTTGCCAATGCCCTGGACGCCAAGATGGCAGCTATGCTTCTCGGCCGATGGCTACCAGAACATCCTGATAGCGACCGAGGTGGAGATGTGACACAAAACGGCGTTGGGGGGAGAGGAAACATGGAGCGAGACAGCTGACCACACGGCGCTGGCGTTTGCAATCGCCATTCGCGGCAACGATTGCAAACGGCATTCTAATGGCAGGCTGGCATCAATTTGAAGTACCGCTGATGCAACTCCCGTCGCTAGTTTATGCGAGTGTCCTGCGGTCACTAATCATACTGGCTGAGAGTGTTGGTCCGCTGACGCCTCTGGAGATGATCCACCTCTCACTAGACCCGATCAACGAGATGGCTTTGTTTTCTCTCAGCTAGCGTCGGGTAGGTATTATCCTCGCGGTTTCATACGTTCCGAGCTTGAGAAAGCATGGTGACATGGCTGTCAAGAAACGCCGCCGTGCAACCACCCTCCACTTCGAATGGCTGCAGCTCGGTCGCAGCGATTTGGGGGGGCGATCTGCGTATGGGAAGAGCTCGGAGAAGAGCGGCTTACTGAAGAGGCCACTCGGAAATAGATCGTTCCTCCTCCCCGAGGTTGTAGGACGGTGGGAGGGTATCCAAGAGGGACATGGCAGGTTTCTCTGGCCAGGATTATCATCGGAATATCCCTCACAATGGACGATGCCACTGATCTGGTATTTTTCGTTTCGCAGGCCCTGTACCACTCTTGAGAATTTTCCGGGAACCGGTTTGCGTGAAAGGGACCTGGAGCCAACAGCCAGCATACAGCGGGGCTGTTCAAATCCGGGCGACTGCATGGATATTGGTAGGCTGGACGTTGGGTTTCCACAAGACGACTCGCCCAGGGCACCCCCGCGGACATGCTGGATTGGTACACGGGAGAGACCCCGACGGTTATGCTAGCGCTGCATTCGATCCGCGTCCCGAGCGGAGGCTCTTGTACTTGGTCTGGAGCGTCCTGGACACTTCCCGCGTCTTCCTCGCTGGCCACCGAGCCCTACTCTTGTCTTCAATGTACGACGGAGAGTGTCTCATCCTACAACGTTACCCTGGCTCAAAGCCTGCCGGAAGTCGCAAGCCACTGGGCCGCGCGGGATAGCAGACAACACCACCTGCTTGCAGTCCCAGTACATGATGGAAGAGGTGGTGACATTGACGAGGTGGGGAGACAGGGTGACTTGCTAAAGCAGCGGCCGTGGAACCTCTATCAGCTGCGAGCAGTGGTGACTACTGTAGGCTCGGGTACGCGGTACAGCGGAGTGCGTGATGCCATCCATCTCGGGAACGGGACGGCCAGGCTGGCACCCAAGACAGGAGAGCGAGCAATGGTTGTTGGGAGTGGGATGGCCCGTTGACTGCTGCAACGTCCATGTTTTCGGCAGGCATCGAATGTGGCAGCCGGGCCAGTAGACGCCCGTTAACGTCATTGTGATGCGTCACGCCTGTAGTTTTGCTTCTTGCAGAGTGGGAGCCTTGTCGACTAGCACCCACAACGAGTCCCGAGGAACGCCATCGTTGGCCCAAATGTGAGACCCTCCCACGACTTTGTTGGATGGCTGACGGGGTGTTGTCGTGAGCGCCCAAGCAAGCATGGTTCGGCTTTATGGGCTCAGAGTTGGGCACCCAGAAGATTGCGGCTCTGCAAGTGGGTGCGCATAAGACCGGCGCTCGCTCAGGATGCAGGCATTCGAACCGAAGGAGGGTTGCCAGCCTTTGCATACCCCGCCCTGCTTGAACCAACAAGTACGATACTGAAGAGGATAACAATATGGCTTCAAGAGGATCTGTAGGTTCATACGAAAAAAGATTGTCATGTAAGAATTACTTTTCAGCTGACAATTATTATTTCAGGGTTCAAGGAGAGGGGGCCCTCCACTGAGCTTCCTCTTTACTGTTCATGAGCTGCGGATCAGTCAGCGTGGTTCTGACGACTATCACAACTCGATCCCACCAACTGACCCGAATCAATACGCATACGAGATCACTAGCAAGGTTATGTATTACAATGATGGAATTGTTCAAGAACACCCAAGCTACGTTTGGTATCGGGACAATTCCCAGGGTCGATCCGAGGGAAACCTTTGGTATATGGATCGTCAAACGAACCAATACCAATATACGCTTCAAAGGTATCACACGTGGGCCGTTTTTGCCTGCAACCCGCTTCTTCCGATAATGGTTTGCCCCCACGATCCCTTCGTGTATGATACCACATCGAATTGGCAGTCGTTGCAGGTATTTCATCCTCGATCGCTTCCGGGAATCACACAAGTTGCAACAGAGGACAGCCGTATGGGAGCAGGGGGAGGTCTTGTACGCTATGTCGCTGGTCATAACCCCAGTTGGATGCCTGCCCTCCTGCCCCATACCTATACCTGGCCTCTTGCGGTTTCAGCACCGCGCTCACGCGGTCTGGGTGGCGAGCTGGGAATTGTCCTAGGACTTATGGCTCTCAGCGCAAGCCCGGATACCCGTGACAACAATGAAAACACGAATGCTGTCTTTCTTGGGAGCGAAAACCACCGGGCCAAATGGAGGAGACAAACATGGAGCGGCGGTGATCGGCCTGCTAGAGGATGTGAGTATAACATGATAATGATTCCGAGCGCGTCAACACTAGACGTTCTCATGTCGTGTCTGTGACAGACCAAGACTGTGACCTAACTACTAATACTTGCTTTCGTTTTTAGATCCTGCTACTGCAGGTGACGACCCTCGAGGCTTTCTCATCACCGTTTTCCTGGATCCTAACAATCCGGAAGGTTCCACTGAAGAATCGCTGAGGGCTTTTCAATGGGATCAAGCCATTATCTACGACTCTTAGCCCTGAGCTTATTTCACAGCTCTCATACGTTTGACCGATCAAGATTGGCACGTTTTCGATCGGCGCTTCTTGATATTCATGTTAATTTGAACCCGCGCATTCTCTCCCCCTGAGACTGTCGCGGCTTCTTTCACGTTCCTTGTCTCACTCAGGACACTGGCTTTTCTTTCTTCTTCTTCCCCACTCGGGCTATGTGTTCAACATATGAACCTTGTCTCTGCGACGTCTAAGACTTGAGCGACTATGCTGACGCTGACAACAGTATTGCAATGGAAACAGTCCAATAGTATGCTGGCAGAAAACGGACAGCACACTAGGTTGATAGATAGGATAGCAGCTTAAACCAATTCAGATTGCAACAAGATTTTTTTTTTAAACGTTGGATGGTTTCTATTATTCATTCATGTCTGGTGTTGAATAGCTTTTTATCGAGTCCTGTTCCTACCATGCTTTTCCACACCTCCCCGCCCCTTTGTACAAGTCCCACCTCGTGTAACCGTCTCCCTTGGCCACTCGCAGCAGTAGTGTAAAGCTTGGTCTCTTTCTCATGCGAGCCGTTGCATTCCCGCCGATGCGTGTGCAACCAACAACTCTCTGTTGCCGCGCGCCAACGGTTGGCTTCTGCCGCCGCAGAACCCCGACCTCGGATCTAGGGGCCCCTTTGACAACGTCCTCGACGCGACTGGCGGGAGGAAACGGATCTCTCGTCGTAAATAAAGTAAAAAAAAAAAAGGTTGAATTTGTTAGGTGTCCGAGCCATATGGGGGGGTTTGCTCAGACAGCATCAGGGAGTCGGACAGCGATATCGCCGGATTGAGTAATGTATCGGACCCAGGGGAGCGAAGGGTATTGCAGCTAAAGACGACATGTTAGTGTTTGCACTTGGAAGCGAGGCGAATGATGCAAGCAGGAGACTCACCTTGGGCTCCGTAATCTTGAGATACCGCACTTGAATACCACTGGTGGTGAAGTAGGGAATCTCAAACTTGACCTGGATAGGTCGCTTGGCACCCTTTCCAGGGCCGCCGACACCTCCCATGCTTCCACCGAAACCACCCGTCATACCGCCACCGTGCTCGTCGTCTCCCCTCACACTTGGCAAGCCCAGCTCGGCGCGCATAAGAAATTCCTTGCCACCACCGAATTGCTTAATCTTCCAGACAATGGCGCTCTGCTCGGGGGCGTAGTGGACGGAACCAATGTTGGTGCGGAAGCGGGGGCTGTCGGCGTCGTCGGGGACCGGGACAATGATTTCGACATTGTTTGCTGTGCTGCGGCGCTTGAACTGGGCGCGGGCCTTGAGCATGTACTCGATACGGGAGCCGGAGTGGGATTCGACGACGGACTCGACCCAGATCAGGGGCTTGACTTGGGTGTTGAGTCGGTATGACATGAGTTCAAACTCGCCGTCAGGGGGGATGAAGGAGATGGTGCGGTCGTTTTCGAAGCGCGAGAGACGGACACACTGGTGGAACTTGACGTCTTCCATTTCAATGGCCTTGCCACGGGTGGAACGGCCGGTGGTTTCGAACATGACCTTGTCGTTGAGACCCAGACGCAGCTCGGGCATACCACTCAGGTAGCACTTCATCTTGATGGCGCCAAGGATTTCACTGCGAAGCACGTTGCCATTTGCGCTGACGAGAAGGTTGAGGCTTTCAACTACGTCAAGGAAGACCTCGTTCTTGCGGTAGCGAATACCCTCGGATCGCCACGAGACGGCGTTGGTGACGGCAATCGGAGGTCGGGCCTGGATCTCAAGCTTGTGGGACTCCTGGGTAATGTACTCTTGCAGAATCTTGGACTCGGTGGTCTGAGGATAACCAAAATCCATCATCTCGTCCAGAAGCTCGTAGATGACGACGAAGTTGTCACGGATGGATTCCTCTTCGAGGGCCTTGAAGTATTCGGTGAAGACCTCGACGATCTTGTGCAGGAAGAGGAGGATCTCGGCCGCATTTGTGTTGCGTTTTGTGAGGGCGAGGAGGTAAAGATTGTTGTGGCGGATGTAGAGATACTAGATGCAAGCAGGCCATGTCAGATGGAACGGCCCATGTGTGCTGACTGGTGACGGCAACTGGGGGACATACGTTGATGCCCTCGTGAGAGAAGCATGGCGGCACAGCAGAAGAGTCTTCTTCAGCTTCAGAGAGGAGAATAGGGAATTTTTCGACAGCGGACATGGGAATGTCACCTCGGTAGTTGCGGGCGAGAAGGGTCTAGGCGCGAGAGGCGAGGCCAGGTCAGCATGATGGACTCGGGCAATATGGACGTGGACCGCCGAACGGAGTGAAGCTCAGCGGTGACGGATGCCCAGCAACAGGTGACAGCAACGCACCTTGCCCTTGAGGTCCAGGAAGAAGATGGCCGATGCCATGGCGGGCTATGCGATGATGGTCTGCGGCGGAGCGGGCGAGCAAAGGCTGGCGTGGATGGAGCTCTTAGGAGGAGAGAGGGTCGCGAGCGAGGGGCAGAAAGGAGGTGGATGATGTCGTCGTCGGACTCAATTGGCACGGCGGCCACGGGGGTGAGAAGCGCAAGAGAGGGCGGTTCATGCGCGGGAGGCGAGACTCGAGGGAGGAATCAAGGGGATAGGTGGTCACAGCAAAGCGCAGGCAGACATGATAATGGACAATGGTGGCAATCAGCTCCAGCTGGTCTTTGGCTTTGGCATCTATTTCGGAGCCTGGCCCACGGTCCACGGCCACGGCCACTGTCTTCCAGCAAGCCACCGTGGTGTCGGCGGCAAAATGTCGGAAATAGTGGGGTGTGCACACCGGGGAACCTGTCTCAAGCACGGGACGGAACGGTTCGTGGCACGTGATGCTAATTGGCAGCCAAAAGCTTTTTTTTTTTTCTAGAGCACATCCTTTCTTTTCTCTTCTCACCAACGCATCCTTTAGACAGTGCAGGCCAGCATTCTAGCCCACGAACGGGTGGCATTCTGTCATTCCAGCTGTGGAGCCATTGTTGTAAACTGCGATTTCGTGATGCGAAGAGAAGGAATTTTTTCGCCGGTTCTATAAGAGCTGCCCCGAGTACTTTTAATGTCGGAATGCAGTGTCAGAAGCTCCATACATATCTTTACCCTCCAGCTTGCTGGTTCGGGTGTTTGTCAGCGATGCTCGACAGGGCTCCTGACTGCTGTCATGTGACGCCGTCCCTCTGTGTGCGCAATGTTATCGTGCCCCTTGTTCGCCGGACAAGGCAACAACTGCCGAATCCGGGGGAATGAAGGGTAACGTTGTTTTCGCGCCTTGATTGAGCCCAGTCGGGTCTGGTCTGGGTTGGCGTCACTTTTCGTATCTCCTCTACGGCGCAGTGCATGGGCAGCATTCGCAGTGCGCTACACGACACTATGCATCGAGCTGCCCGTGGAATGCATCAATCGGGCAGGTGACTGAGTGACGGCGGACTTGCTGTCCGCAAAATTCCCATGTGAAGCCCATTTAACCTCGACCTGCTCGCGAATGTCTGGCGGTGGCGCTGGTAGTCTCGGACCGTTAGTGGTGGTGTCGTCTCGTCCTCGGTTGAATAGACAAATGTCTCGCCCTTGGTTGAAAAGGTGCTGACAGTTGGTTGTGGTGCCCGGCGCCAACTACAGCCCGTTGGGAAAGGACGTGTCGCCATCTACGCATTGCTCAAAGGTTGTGGGAGGCTGCAATGTCCTTGTCAAGTCATATGTCACATCCCATCGGCGAACAAAACGGCCATCATCTTGCCTCCACTCGGCAGCAATCTGCCCCGCTAGCCCCGATGCAGCAATGGAGCTTCGTTCCAGACATGTCCGTTGCGTCTTGCACCAGCGTGGAAAGAAAGCCATGTGGGAGAGCTGACCAAGAAGTCTATTCTTGTAGCCTCGGCCTCGTTGGCACGACGTAATAATGCCCAAAAAAACCATCAAGTGCCGTCAAGGACTTAGCAATCCGCTCCCTCCCTCCAACTTCCACGCACACCTTCAGGACGTGGCTCTCGGCTGGTGGGGGAAACGCGAGCGGGAGGGTTGCTTCACATGTGTTTGGGTGGGCTACCGGATGTAACTACAGAGATAAGTTGGGAACCCGGAAGACCGGATAGTGATATAACTATCACCGGCGGATTTTTCGCCTTCTCCAGACACCGGGGGGCCTACGCTCTGGCACGCAGAAGCTAGTTGGCGCCTGTGCAATGCCCGAATTGAACTGCCGGGCGCGGACATTTGCAGGCCTCGACCCAGCCCGAGCAAGTAGCGGGATTGGATAGCTCACAAAGAGGGTTGCAAGCACGAGCCAAGGGCTTGGCCGCCCATTGATGGAGTTTGCCGGCGATCTGAGCTGAGGGGTTCAGCTCGGGAGCGGTGATTGGAGGCAGGGCCTCTGGGAATAGGATCGCAACTACGAGAGGGTCGTTGAGCTGTCGTCATGAACCCGGCATGGTGTTTGATAGGAGCTGCGCAAGTGCTGGCCGCCTCAACAAGGTGGCCCGCGTTGTTCCGCCTCAGGGTGCCATTCCTACCCAAGGGTTGAAAAAGCACGGGCAGCTTTGGGAATCAGATCCTCATCAGCAGGACCACATGTGAGACAAAAACGGACCATTACACGGGCCAAGACGAAAAGAAGAAAAAAAAAAGATAATAACGTAGCCGCGCATCTGCTGTGCTTGGGGGGTACTGTATCCGCTGCCAAACTGACTCGAGCTAGGTCCACAGCCCACTACCTCGGACATGAAATTACATGTAGGTGACCAGCTGACTGATGGGGCTGGCATCATTTGATGCAGCAAAAAGCGCATAACAATTTAGATGGCACAAGTACACACTATGTTCATCAATCACCACCTCGAGTCAGGGTGGGAATTTAATAAGAGAGAAATGAGGAGACGGCGCGAGACACCGGGGGGCTGACGGCAATGGGATGTGGGAATATAATGGCTGTTGGATTTTTTTTTCTTTCCGTTTTACCTTTGCCATCTTCACATGTGACGGAGCTGTAACCAACCCACCACACCCTGGGCCGCTTAAATGCTGACCTATCAATGCCATCCCTGCAGCTGGACCTGTTGCCTCCAACACACCATTCCCCGGCTCTGACACGTGCTTGTGATGATGGCGACAAAGCGGACTTGGTACGGGGCGAGTATGTGCGCGGTTCCGAGATACCGAGAAGAGAAGCTACACGGCGCCTTGTGTCACCGGCTGAATGCATGTTTTCGCTTAGGGTTGGATATTCTCTCTCCTCGCTCTCCGGCGAGTACCTGGGCGATACCAGGCTTTTACATTGCCGCCCTCCTCTCGGGTGCCGTCCCGTATGTGATGCGACTGTGTGCCTCGACGCTTGGTGCGGTGCGTGGCAGTGCCTGTCCTGTTGGATGAGAGAAAATAGCCGTCTAG
Organism: Calonectria leucothoes; assembly: GCA_002179835.1. Taxonomy (NCBI): domain Eukaryota; kingdom Fungi; phylum Ascomycota; class Sordariomycetes; order Hypocreales; family Nectriaceae; genus Calonectria; species Calonectria leucothoes. Next base: position 54,860 of record NAJI01000418.1, read on the forward strand.
GTCCGTCTCTTTCTCGATGCTTCCCCCCTGGTTTTCTTTTGAGAACTATTCTTGTTTTTTTTTTTTTTTTTTTTAGTTTTCGCTTCAGTGGGAGGAATTAAAGAGAGAGAGAAAACGAAACAAGGACCCTGTTTTTCCCTTTATCAAGCGAGGTTGACGCAGTCGCCGTGCTCCCACCCCCCCTTTCGTCATTCTTCATACTCGCGACAGGGTCCATCCCCACGCCGATTGTCGGTCGTGACCCCGTTCGCACTGGCTCCAGGGCGCTCCCAGGCTCACGGGGCGTCGCGCGGGCTTCTAGCGAGGTCCCCATCCCCACTATTCGACAGTTATCAATAGCCCCCGAGTGGCGGCCCTTGGGGCCAGTGACGGTGCCATCTAGCCCACTGAGCCCACCGCACACGTTCTGAGCTTTCTTTCTTGGGCAGTTGACGCCGGTCCGGTACGCTTTCCCCAAAAGTCAGCCTTGGGTCTTGGGTGGCCGGTCCCTGCAGCTGCGACCGAGGCAGTGGGAAGGTAGGTTTGCCTGTGAGAAAATAGAGGCCCCAGAGACTCTGATCCTGATTTTTAGCGCCGGTCCCTTCGTCTCCCCCCGTGTCTGCGTCGTGGTCCCCTCCCACGGACCCATCCCCTCTCCACGATCAACTAAAAAGACTGGCAGCGGCCACCCTCCTTCACCCTTCCTCCTCCCCTCCAGGGCTCCTTCCTGGCGTCACCTCATCCCTCATCCCATCCCCATCCCACTTTCCCACTGACCGCGCCTTCCTCCCTCACGCTCACACACTCTCACCCCAACCCTTTTTTTCTTTTCCTTTTCCGCCCCGGCCCCGACTCTCACCACGACCAGGAATTGCCGAGCCGACACAAAACACACCGGTTCACCATTATAATTCTCTCTGCTCCCACCCTCGCATCGCATCGCCCGCCTTCACCTCGAGACAACCCAGCCAGAACTCTTCCCTTGTCCCGCATCCCAGTCCCAATGTCCGATTGACGTACCCGCCTTATCGCCGACGCCAGCGCCTGCTCCCATGGAGCGCAATCACATGCTCGCCCCAACCCGCGATCGCGAGCTCGCCTCAGCCCACGATGCTGTCCTCGGACCACCGCCTCCTCTGCCGACGCCGCACATGATGGGTATCGCGCCCCCCGCCTACTCTGCCTCCAGCCCGGCCGCCGCAAATGCCATTAAGCTGCCCGATGTGCCCACGACCGAGCTGCCGCCCCTATCCCACCGCGACAACGACATCAAGCTCCCGTCGCTCAGCTCCCTCACCGGCGACCTGCCTCGCAACCCTCCAAACAACCACTGGGCCCCCATGAATCCGCTTCCGACGTACCACCATGCCGCTCCCCTGCCGCTGCAGGCCGCCGACAGCCCAGTCAAGATGGACATCGACACCAGCAGCAACAGTGCCATCAGCGCAGCTTCCCCCGACTACCTTGCGGATGCGAGGGCGAGCAGCGTCAGCCTGGACGATCCCGACGTTAGGCTTGCGGCCGAAGCGCTGGGCGATTTGAGGGCCGGTTTGTCTATCCGACACTGAATAGCACGATGCGCGCAATCTAATCAAGTAGCAGACTTTGTGTCGTCACCTCCCAACAGAAATTCTTCACTCCCTGTCAGCCCACCAACCTCGCACGGCTTTCAGTCAACGTCTCGAACTCGAACGCAATCCCCACAGCCCGAACCCTTGCTCTCGCTTCTCACAACTTCCCATCCCCTGCTTGCCAGCACCATCGAGGGCGCAACATCAGCCTATGGCGGCGCCAAGAACTTTTCACCGCGCTTTCGATCTGGCGCTGAATACGTCGAGGGGTATCTGACGCCAATCGCCAACACCGTAGGGTCGGTCGGCAGGCGGACTGGCGTCGAGGGTGGTGTGCGGTGGTTCTTGGGCGCAGGGCGCAGGCACAACAGCTCCTCGTCTGATCTGGAATCAGGCGTCGGCTCTAAGAAGCGACGCAAGGTCGATAATGGTGAGCCTGTAAGCAACAAGCGCCTGGAGAGAGAAGGCATGAAGCAAGCCAGTACGCTTCAGGAGCTTCCCGGTGAAGCAGAGGGAGCGCAAGACGCCTTTTCCCCGTCAAGAACCCGTCGCATGTCTACCACAAGCACTGTTGACACCCTGCCTGCCTATGATGAGCTGCGGTCGCCGGCTTACACCGAGATGGCTGATTCGCAAAGCTCGCCAAGGCCCTCAAATGGAGCTTGGCAATCACGACTCATCATGTCTACTTCCGGACTAAGTATCGCGATGAGTGATGAGAGCCTACGAAGCCTAAAGTATTGTTTGCGATGGCTACGGTGGGCCAACAACCACATTGGCCGCGTCATCGGGACCCTCAAGGACACTCTTGAACAATACGACAGGGCAGACGCAGCGGCGGCTGCCAATCCTCAGGGGTTGCAGCAAGGCGGCGCATCCCGCGAGAAGAATGGTACAGGTGAAAATGGCCAAGACGAATCGCGGACTGAGCTTGCCGCTCGCATTGCGTCGCTCAAGGGAGATGTTCTGAGGACTCTCCAGGAAGTCATAATCACCGTATCAAAGTACGCCGGGGGTGCCTTGCCCGAGAATGCCCGCATTCTCGTCCGCCGCCACCTCACCAGCCTGCCCCAGCGCTTCCGCGTGGCCACCATGGCAGACAATGCCAACCAGGCCAACGGCAAGGACAACGAGGGCGCTCTCCGGGAAGGTGCCCAGAAAGTGCTCGTCCTCGCCAAGGAGGGACTGGACATGGTGGCTCAAGTCAGCGGTGTCTTGGATGGCACCATTGTTAGCGCCGAGGAGTGGTGCGAGCGCATGGGAAAGCGTAGACGAAACCAGGATGAGGAGAAGCCGGCGGTGCTCCCCCAGACCGAGGCCAACGGCGATGTCAAGATGAGCTAATTTAATATTTTAGCAAGCTCAAACCACATGCAAAGAAATCAGCAATGAAGATTATTGGAGAGAAAAAACAAGAACGAGCGGGAGATGAGGAAATACAAAGACACAAAAGGGCAAAAACCACCGAGATGGATGAAAACTCCATTTCTGTAGCCGGAGTTTGGAAACGCGATTTGCGGGTGATGAGCTAGGAGAACCTGACATGATACCTGATGTGTGCCACGAACAAGGGACACAAACTTGACATTCCTTACCAATTTCCTTTTACATTTAACACAGTTTGACAGCTGGATACGAGTCAAACTAGTTGGCAATTCCGACCTGTCACATAGCTATTTTGTTTCTTGTTTCGATTGCGAAAATAGGGCGTTTGGTGGGCACGTATCTGAGGGTGCCCGTGAATACGGTGCCGTGTTTGGAGAGTTGATTACCGATGGAGCAATTCCGTTATTTAGTTCGCCACTGGGTAATTTTCCCCGAGAATCTCACAATATTGATCGATAAGTCTCTGTGTGTCTTGGCTAGCATGTGTTAGTCTGCAGGTCTTGCATCACATGCTGTGTTGAACAAGATGAGACATTTCTTTGGCACAGGGCAATAGCAGCGTCATGTTATTGCAAGTTGCCTTTTGTGCATGTCTGTCCATTGCCTTTAAGGCCTATCCAGGCAGTGATTGTCCCGTCGCCACGTATGAAGATCTTACCGCAACTAATGGGCGTTTGGTGAATCAAGTCAAGATGGGCACCACTTAAACGCCTCGCGCCCCTCTCAGCCACAACAATTACTCTCTCCCGTTGAGACAAAATGCCGGGACATGGATCATCATGTAAATCAGGCCGAAACAGGCTGCGCCAAGGGACACGCTGAGAGCCTAATAATCGGAGCCTATTCCCCCGCCCCGCACACTGTGATTTCGTATAGCTCGCATTTGTCTCGCGACCGCACAAGCGATGAATACGGCGAACGGCTTCGAGGGTTCATCCATGCTTGGGCAAGATTTGGGTATTCGGGAGCTCTTTTGCGGCTGAGCGGCACTTTATGCTTAGCCTTTTTTTCTCGAATGGATCACGCTTGCATTCGAGAGCCCCCTCGTCACTTGATTTGACCGTGGGGATGGTTGATGCTGCGGCTGAGACTAGAGCATCTTTTTTTATTCTTAGGCTGTTTGAGGTGATTGTGCATACAATGGCTGGCGTGCAATGGGCCCTGCACCCCGGCAATTGGGCATCTAAATATAAAATTGCTTGCCCGCCATGCCACGGCTTCAATTGAGGGGTAAGAAGACCACCAGAGGTTGTTGATTGATTATCATCATGAAGTTGCTTACTGTGCTATCGCCGCTTTGCCTTGCGGCCTCCTCGGTGGTGGGAGCCAAGGACGGCTCTCCAACGGCAACGGTTGATGCGGGACCTATCATCGGAGTCGCAACCCAGCTTCCCGGCGCAGCTGCCCCGGTCAACAAGTTTCTGGGAATCCCATACGCGGATCCTCCAGAACGGTTTAGCCGTGCCAAGAAGCCAGCGGCGTGGAAGAGTCCCAAGAAAACTACCGAATACGGGCCCTCGTGCCCTCAACTGTTTGTTGACACGGGTAAGTTGGCGAGCTTAGTACAAGTACGCAGAATTGACGGTGCTGGGATAGATGTCGGCCCAGAAAAGGAACTCCTGGAAGACTTTTTCAGCAACCATCCTCCAGAGAGCGAGGATTGTCTTTACGTGAATGCGTTTGTTCCTACAACACCCCAACCCGAAGGCGGTCGTCCAATTGTATTATTTATCCATGGTAAATAGGCTGCTGCTCTTTTTGTCAGATGGGAAATTCGAGGCTAACCCTTCACTGTAGGCGGAGGATGGCAGCAGGGCAATGGGCGTGCAGACATGTCAGGCTTTGCAGCCTATGAAGATGTGATTGTATTCATGTTCAACTGGCGCACAAACAGTAAGCCTCCATCTCACTCTTCGCTCGTACATTCTCAGGCACGTCTCACGCGTCATAGTCTTTGGCTTCCCAAACTCTCCGGACTTGGAAGCCGACGAAATCAACCTGGGCTTGTACGACCAGCGACTCGCCATCGAATGGGCCCAGAGAAATGCGAAAGCATTCGGTGGAGATGCCAGCAAGGTGACTATATGGGGCCAGTCAGCTGGATCAATGAGTGTTGACCTCCACGTCAACGCGTACGGCGACGCCAGCCCGCCTCCGTTCCGCGGCGCCATCATGTCCTCGGGTCAGTTTTCCATCGGTTTCCTAGGCACGAGTGCAAGCACCCAGGACAAGAGGTACTTTGAGGCCGTGGCCAAGGCGCTGGGATGCAGCGACGCCAAGACGCAGCTGGCGTGCATGCGCAAGGCGTCCAAGGACGACGTCATGGCCGCAATGGAGAAGACGGGTGCCTCATTCATGCCAGTCGTCGACAACGTCACGGTTCCAAGCGGCCGCGCCCAGCGATGGAGAGATGGGAAAGCGGCCAAGCTCCCTGTATTGATGGGGACAGTGGCAGAAGAGGGTCGCTCGCTGGTCAATCGCCACATCAACATGAGCGTGTTCCAGGAGGCCTATCTGCCCGAGTCGCTGGTCAACAAGACGCAGCTCGATCGGATCCTCGACACCTACCGGGCCGATGCTCACCTGAAGATCGACTTTGACGTGGCCGCCGAGATATACACGGAGTATTTCTTCCAGTTTGTAAGTTCCGGTTCCGAAGCCGCAACTGTGTTTGCATTAACACGCACACATGATGGCTAACTGTATTGAACAGCCTCAAGCAATGTTGGCCAATATCTCCGCGGCAGTCGGGAACCCTACCTGGCGCTACTTCTTCAACGCGTCCATCACAAGCATGTATCCAAAGGAGTACGCCTGGCTGGGCAAGTTCCACGGGTCGGAAGTCGGGCTGCTCTTCACCACGCCCACCTTTGAAGGAAACTCGAGCGGCGTTCCCCTGACGCCGCAGCTGTATACGCTGGGCAACTACTTCCGCGGCGTCGTTGGCAGGTTTGTCAGGAACCCAAAGGGCGGGCCCGGGTGGCCCGAGGTGGGGTCCAAGTATTCGCCGTTTGAGATTGCGAGCATTGGAGACGTCGGCGATGACTCTAATGTCGCGGGCCCAACGCTCGTAGACGAGAATGTGTTGGATAGGAGGAATGGATTGTTCAAGGACATTTATCCCATGATTGAGCAGTTCGTCCTAGGTTAGTGTAGGTGTACGTCAGTGTAGTGGAACTACAATAAGCGGACAACAGTCTGCCAACACTGACTTGCACATTTGCTCTGTACCTAACCCAGTCGGAATAGGGATTTATATAATATAAGATAATTCTTAGTTGAACCATAACATAAATAAGCCAATATTATTTTATCTTAGTATCAAAGCTCGCACCTTGGCTCGGGGGGGTGGGGGTGGGTGTTGGCAGACTTTGGTCGTTTGACTTTAAAATCAGACATGGCACTGTATTGGTCGTTGTATTCAAATCACATCGCAGGCAACACATTTTCTTTCTTTCTTTTTGTGAATCGTCATGGTATATTTCCTTTTATCGATTATTGTCGTAACTAATCGTTGCTCAATCAGAGGAAGCTATTCATATCCTTCCCCGAATTCTCCCTTTTTCATCCCACACAATTAAATGCCTGTTATAAAATTAGCACAGGAATTCTCATTAAAGTCGATATACAAGTATCACTCACCAATAGCCTTAGCAAGGGCGAGGCCGACTCCTTTCGCCGAGTTAGGGTTCTGGCCTGTAGTGACAAGACCATCGACAACAACGTGCTCAGCCCAGTCAGAGGCGGCCTTGGAGTAGTTGCCTCCGACGCGCTTGATCTCGTCCTCGAGGAGAGCGGGCATGGCCTCGACAAGCTTGACGGCCTCCTCCTCGGAGTTGGCGAAGCCGGTGGCGTTGCGGCCCTTGAGCAGAGGCACGCCGTCGATGGTGACGTTTACAAAGGCAATTGGCCCATGGCAAACAGAGGCGACTGGTTTATTTTCCTTGTAGAACTCCTCAATCAGCTTGAGCGAGGTCTCGTCCTTGACGAGGTCGAACATGGGACCTAGAGTTGGGTGGTGTGTAAGCGGGGCGCAAGAACCGGCTTTATTTTTTTGCAGAACGCAAGGAAGGAGACGTACCGTGGCCGCCGGGGTAAAAAATGGCATCGAACTCGGAGGCCTTGCCGAGGAACTCCTTGAGGGGGGTCGTGTTCTCCCAGATGGCCTTCTTCTCGTTGAGGAACTTGACCGACTCGGCGTCCTCCTTGAAGAGCTCGACGGAGAGCTGGTCGAGAGGAGCAGCGCCGCCAGCAGGAGAAGCGACGGTGATCTCGACCTTGGGGTTGGCCTCGTCTTCACCGACGAGGGCGTAGTAAGGGTGGGCGAACTCGGGCTGGAGCAGACGGAATCAGACTTGTGTCTTGGTGGTGTTGAAGCATCAATTGGGGCAGCTTACCAGGTACCATCCAGTGGGCTTGCCATTGTCCATCTTGTCACGGCTGGTGAGGACGACGAGGACCTTCTTGGGAGCCATTTTGAGCGATTGGGTTGTTGTTGTTGGTGGGAATTGAATTGAACTGGGTTTCTGGTGAGAGATGGAGATGGTGATGTCTTGTTCGTTTGGGAAGGGCGGGGGAGACAAGACGGTTTTATAACCCCGCGGTTAAAGAGCTCCCTCTCTGTGTATAGCTCAACAGCTACTAGCTGTAAATGTACAGCTGCCCCTCCATCGTCCGCCAAGGCTTCGCACATGCAAAACAAACTTTTGGAATCTTCTCATCGGATTGGATTACCAAGCACCCAGAACCCCACTGACGGCGTTACCGGCTATCTTTGACGTCAGGCATCTCGGTAGCTGTGCCGAAAGGGGAGATGCGGGCCGCGAATGCAATGCGGCGTCTTGAAGGCTCGGCGATCTATTGACTTTCTCTTTTTTTTCTCTCTAATTGTTTCAACGTAGACAGACAGGTGCGCGCTGTAATGGACTCTGCTTGCTTCAATTGAAACGCCACCACCAGCTTCACTTCCGCTGCCTTCTCCAGACAATTGGTCAGCAAACACTACGGCAACGTCATCTCGCCATCATGGCCAACACAGCCAGATGCCTCGGCCTTCACGGAGAAGTCCCACTGGCTGTCAGTTCTCGGGCCACTATGCGGCCCCGCCTCAGCTTTCACCGCGGTTGTAGTCGTAAGTTTCGTTCGGCCTTAACAGTCCCTGCAAGTTCAATGCAGCCCATCTTAAACCCGAAAAATTCGTATCGGGTTACTGTTTACGCACATCCCTCGCCCAGCTCCTAGAGGCCATGACAAATATTGCCTCCTTGTCCATCGAACAGTGCGGTTCTCCCCAGAAAAAATCCATCATCGCGCATCGTCTTTTTTCCATGACGTTCCTAGACGGTGGGGCCAACTCGCACCCTGGTCTCAGCCATTCTGGCATGAGGCAAATCATCATGATGAACCTCACCGATCTCATAGAGGTTGTCACGTCCTAATTTTGTTCAAGTACAAAAAATATATGAATACAAATTCACCGAATCCTTGGCCGGTTGAATAATCCCCCCGATCCCAAGAGCAACCAATCTAGCTTAATGTTTCATCCACAGGCTCAATCCATCAGGGTCCATGAGATAACTCGATGCCAAGCGACCAACCTTGTAACTACAGCCTAACGCAAGAGCCGGAAATACTTATTCCCCTTCAGTTCCATCATAAATACACGAGATGCCCTAATCCATACAAAACCAATGGCACTACACCCTGTCTCTTCGGATATATCGGTGGCCCTACCGAGATGTCGTGCCTCTCCCATGTTCAGATGCGGCATCGGCAATCGCAATTGGGATGACGGCTGCATATGCCTGCGGTCATAGTGCATGATGGGTTCTTGGCACTCGAAAAGTTTAATTGAGCCACGCTGGGATTTGCAGTAACTTGCAACTCGTAAAGCGGACCACTCCGCTAAGCTATTTCTAGAACGATGGTGGAATCTGACAAGACTCTGACCAGTTAGAAATGTCGTCTAGTGTGCGAAAATACAGTCATATGAGGTTGGTCACTCTTTACTCCGCAGACGACACTGTAGACGGCCTTGGCTCGCCGAGTCACTTCGTTTTCTCAATTTCCGAGCTACTGGATCTATATATTCAGGTCTAGAGTTTAGCAATTGCGGCACGGAGACCGAGAAAGGAATTGTTCTCATAGCCTGGAGCATTCAAAACCCGTCCAGAGATGACGCGACCCAGCTGTAAGTCTTGTTTTCTGCCGAGTTGGTCGTTCCTTTTCGCCATTGGTGATGCAATTGCCGCGTTTATGTCTGACTTTGACTATTTTTCAGAGCGAGAATTTCTCGTCCTTGTTCGATACAGGACTGTGACCAAGGCACACCGTGTTTCATGACGAATCTTGTGAATTGCCCCTAGCTAGAGTGACGAGGTTGGGTCCAACATGCTGCCTACCAGGGGCCATGTGGCACTTGATAGTGTGAATATATGTTTCTCACTGTCTCCATTCAAAATGAAATTCGGTTAGTTCATTTTCATGGGCGCTCGGGTTCGGATTCTATCCGAGAGTGTGCCGTCACCTTGCACCATGAATTATGGGATCCGAAATGCAGCAAAGACATAAGCTAGCTTGACACTAAAGCGATGAATAGCACCAGGCTGATTATGGAGAATAAACAGTGCGTATTCTGACGAATACTCGGCGTGAAAAAAAGGAGAATAGAGTACAGCCACGAGTTGCCATCCCATTCTTTGACCTACCCGGGACTGCCAGGTACCAATGACTGCAAAAAACGAGGGCAATATTTTCACCGTCGATCTGGAAAAGGAAAAAAACACCCATGTCATTTATTAAAATCGTATCACAAACTCATACGCATTTTCTTTTCCATGAAAACCGGATATATTTGCCTTCCGCTTTTGATCGGATCACGCCTCTTTGGTGGTTAAAATAGTCATATCTGCTAGTGTCGATCTGGATCTGATGCGTCATTTCCATCTACATGCAGTGGTGAAACTCACCCAAGACACCAATCCATCGGATCCAGCCGTCTGGGGTTCTTCCTGGATGGGTTCCGTCCCATGCCTGGAGTAATCCATTGGACGGCCCCGCTAGGGCAAAGCCATATACGGGATTTGCACCAGACGGCTTGATCCGCCTTGACGGACAAGTAGTTTGCACAGCTGTTTGAGTGACAAGATTGCGTGATTCTGATGCACCAATCAGGCGCATGCTCGGTTATCGTGGCCGCGGCCCAGCATTGTTGTTTTATCCTTGGTTGCGTGTTCGATTGCTCATTGCATCCTCCTCGGTCCACCCAATCAAAAATTATACTTTCCCTCTACAAAATCGACCCCTGATTTAATTTCTTATATATATCGGCTATGTAAAGGTGGTTTGCAATTAGATTGCATCTTGGATATCTGCTTCGGGCTGGGCCGAAGGTGGAATGGTTGGCCGAGGGATGGATCTTACGGATTGATCCGTTACCCTGGGCAAGCGCGCTATATCCGATGTGCTCCGACAAGATGGCCTCCCAATTGTTCAGTCCTTTTAATAGATAATCGCGTTGACCACAGTGTCTACGAGTATTACCTCATCAACAATACGACCGCAATTGTCTCGTCATTATGGCTTCCAAACGCGCCCTGGATCATCTACGTAAATTCACGTCTTGTGACGTAAGTGGTCTCCCCCCCACCAAGATCTCGGATTGAAGCTGATAAGAATTAGATTGGCGACGCACTAGTCAAGCTCAAGTATCCATTTGGTGGCTATCTTGATGGGCTTCAGCTGTACTCGCCCGGTCGCGACGCCCGGGTCATGGGGCATGCCGTCACAGTTGAGATGGTCGAAATGAGCAACTCGTCGGCGCCCAAGCTGGACAAGCACTTTGTAGACCACAACGAGGATGGCGGAGTCATGTACATACAGCAGCCAAAGGGCTTGTATTCTGCCTGCTGGGGAGGGCTCATGTCCACTCGAGCCAAGTACCTTGGTGCGCAGGCCGTCATGATTGATGGGAGAATGAGAGATGTCAACGAGCATCGCGAGATGGGGTTTCCAGTGAGTCTTCCTATCAGGGCATTCTTTTTAAACGACCTGTTAATGTGTGTGGCCTGCAGGTGTTTGCCAAAAACACTTCTATTTTGGGCTCCAATACGTTCACCCGTGCATCGAGGGTAAACATTCCACTGCAGTTCAAGGGTGATCTGTGGATTAACCCCGGAGACATCCTGGTCGGCGATGCAGACGGCGTTGTGGTGACGCCGGTGTCGCTCATTGACCAGGTTATTGCGCTGTGCCAGGAGAGAGCAGAGATCGACGAGAAGATGTTTGCTGAGCTGCGGAATGGAGCAGAAATGGGACATCTCATTAAAACTATACGCAAAGACAAATGAAGAATAGCATAAATGTGTGATCGACAGAAGCTTGTATGATGTGTGTTGTTTTCATCACCGAGCAGGTCACGTGTATGGAAGTGACGGTATTTGTCGTTAGAACAGCCATGTTTGAACACAGATATCTGCAACATCTCTTGTATTTCTGTCTCTTGACCTGGACATCAACTGTTCTATTTCGGTGAGCATGTCCGAACGGTCATTGTAGAGTTTACCATTGAGTCTACGCTACCACTCAAATCCCATGTACAGCTTTGTGTATAAGCTTGTATTGCATTACTAGCATCTTGAATGACGTCCTAAAAGTTGAAAAGACGAGAAGGATTCTCCGACATTACCAAGCTCCATTCCTCGTCGGAAAGCCAACTCCTCAAGCTTCGAAGCCATGCTCCATCGTCGACCTCGAGGTACGGCGCCTCTTTCAAAGCCTCCTCGCGGCTCCGCACCTTCATCCGTGGCGTATGAGGCCAATCACTCCCAAACAAGACTCTTTCCTTGTTGGCGTCGAGGAATGCCCGGACAAGGGGCTTCACATCTTCGTAGGCTGGCTTTTGCTCGCTGATACGGTATGGCGCACTGAGCTTCACGTAAAGGTGTCCGTTTTGGACGAGTCTAATTATGGGCTCGAACCCAGGCTGCTTTGCTGGGTCATTCTGACACTCGGGTCCAAACATACTGGTGGCCTTTAAGAGCCCAAAATGATCAGTGATCAAAGAAATACCCGCTTTGGCAATGGTGTCTCTAACGAATGGCTCGATCTCGATCCAGAACTCGGTTCGGATGATGGTTATGGTCAAGCTCCACGGGAGCGAGAGCTTGGTTATTCTTTCGACATGGGCAGCGAGGGCCTTCTTTTGCAGATCGACATCATCCATCGCGGCGTGTCGATACAGATTCACTCGAAGGCCTCGGATGCCGGCTTCATGCATTAAAAGCATCTCTTCGTCAGAGGTTGTCTCGGGGTCAATTACACCAATGGCTTTGGTTGATTCGCCGAGCTGCGGCACGAATGCCTTCAACGAAGAACAATCATCTCCATATGATAGGCCATGGGTCAACACTGAGTTTGTGATGCCCAATCTCTGTTTGAAGTTTTGAAAGTCGGCGACTGTGGCTGCAGGGGGTGTCAAGTGACGACCTGGGTGATATGGGAAAGTCTCAGCTAGAACGGGTTCAATTAGCATTTACGTAGCTAGAGCTGGGACGATAGTGTCTACGGTCGAATATGTGGTGATGAGTATCCCATATACCAAAGGCAGAGGACGGCTTGGTAGGTTGAACAACTGCTGCTGGGGCCATGGTGAATGGGTGGTGCTGGAATTGGGGATTTGGTTAGTCTCGTCCACTAAATGACAGCCAACTGCCAGCCCTCTGGGTTTTAACGCCATTGGCCCCGGATATTTCCCCAGTCTCATTTCTTGGGGGATTTTCATTCATCCGTCCAGCTGATGTTGGGGTATCGGTGTGATCGCTCCGAGGAACCATCCGGTGGCTTACAACGGATATTTCCGTCTGGCGGATGGCTCCGGGTGGAGATGGTCTAGCCCACCCCCAGCAACGCTGTGCACCAAACAGCACGGGGGATTCCTGATCCAAATGAACCAGAGAACCAGGCCGTTTTAAATTAACGATGACAATGAGGATAGTGATACCGAGTCTCTATATCTATGGGAGATAATATTTGTATTAGAGTTGAGCTGGATCGACTACACACAAATAGATATTCATGTCTGCCAAACTTTGAGCCACCCAAAGAGCCTAAACTCCATCATGTCCCAAAACTCTACCTCTGCAGCCCCGAGCCCATTTCAATCAGTGGTAGCTGGTGCCATCGCTGGAGGTGCTGAATCTTTGATTACCGTAAGTTTCGATGCGTTGCCACGATTGTGTACTAATCACCCTAGAGTATCCCACCGAATATGTCAAAACTAGGAAGCAGTTGATGTCGGGGTCCGTGTCATCGGTGCGCCTATTGGTGACGGGTGTGAGAGAACATGGGATTGGCGTCCTTTACACGGGCTCAATTCCTTTTTGCATCTCGAACGCGGCCAAGTCTGGTGTTCGATTTCTCACATTTGACACGGTGCGGGACCGGTTGTCCAAAGATGTCAAGACGGGGAAACCAACCAAGATCTCGAACATGATTGCAGGAATCGCTGCAGGAGTTGCTGAAAGCGTTACTGTCGTGACACCGGGTGAGAATTTAAAGACAAAAATTGTGGAGGACAGAGCTGGCCCACGGCAATTCAGGTCCAACGCTCATGCAATCAGGTCAATCCTTCAGGACGGAGGCTTGAGAAGCCTTTTTCAAGGGATGTTGCCGGTAACCATGAAGCAGGCATCTAATGCAGTGGTACGATTCACATGTTACAACGCATTTTTGGATGCTATTCAGCCAGTTATGCAGCAGGCTGGCTATGGGATGCTGAGCCCAGCAGTAGCGGGAGCTGCCGCTGGAGTCGTGACAGTGTTTGCGACAATGCCCTTCGACAGCCTTAAAACACAGATGCAAAGGCTCAGTTCCCCGAACGAAAAACGGGGCTTGTGGGAATCTTTGACCGTAATTGTGAGAAATTCGGGCATTTCTGGTCTCTGGAGGGGAACCACACCGCGTTTAGTTAGACTCAGTATCTCGGGCGCATTGTCTTTTTCGATCTATCAGAATGTCATCGGTATCTTACCAAGAATGAAAAGGAATCAGGGAGAGCAGTTGACGCTCATATAATTCTTGGTGGGTTGATGCAATATAGTTGATATAGAATGAGGGGACAAAAGCCTGCCAACACTGTCACTGGCCAATTTGCCCTCTGTTCACTCAATGGGTTGAATAAGAAACTTATGTCATCTAAGAAGATCTAGTCAAATGATAAGATAAATACAAGAACACTATCCTATTCTTCGGGTAATTTAGGATCAGTATGTTGGCACACTTCTGTCCTGTGACTTTGGCGAGGTTCATGAGGTCGAAGGGTTAGAGGGTCCGGGAAGCACGGCGTGGCGTCTTACCCCGCCTCAAGATACTGGTCTATGCCCTATGTTTACCCAGCGTGTGAGAGGAAAAGCAGTTTGGAAATAAGAAAAAGGGAACATCGAAATTCAAATTCTCATAAAAAAACAGTGTCATACGAACTATTTATGGAATTAAACAAGCTGCACGGTATCCTGTAGGCGAATCTCAAGGGTGCAAGTCTTGGGTGTAGTGCAGGCCTTACATAATTCGCACTGGTCTTTCAGTGGGGGCTTGTGCTTTCAGAGCCTGTGAGACCACGCCATCAACAACTCGCCATTTAGCATCAAACTACAACAACGACGTGTGGAAATGGCCACACGGGCAAAGCCCCCTAAGAAGGTCCGTCTAGCTTGTCGCCGCTGCCGAGCTCGTCGAATCAAGGTCAGTATGTCCGGATTGCCCTGGCATTGCAAGACACTCCGCTCATGACCAGAGATAGTGTGATGGAGAAGTGCCCAGTTGCGCGAACTGTTCCAAGGCTGGAGAGGTCTGTCTTGATGTAGACTCGCAGAATTCAGGACTGCTGGTCCCGCGAAAGTGTGTGCCTCACTTTGTCGCTTTTGGCGGCCCCACGAGTCTTTGCTGAATGTCAATATCCAGTTTTGCGAGTGCAGCAAGGGCCAGGATACAGTGGCTGGAAGATATCATCAAAGATCAGCTGCCGGATGTCGATTTGGCCGGAGGGCCGCAAATAGATGGCGGGATTGACGCAAATCCCTCAACGTTGGGCATCGAAAGAGAGGTAGACGATGGCCCCAGCCCACCGATTGATGCTTCGAGGGGCGACCAGCCAGTGAGACATCCTTTGCAGTCACCGTCTCTCAAACGATCAGCCGAAGAAGTATCTGTAGACAGCATAGATGCCTCGTTTCCTGAGCGTGCCCATACCATTGCCATGAATTTGGGTATGCTCTCACTCAACTCGGACTCTTCCCAAAGACACTACCTGGGCTCTAGTAGTGGACTACTTTTTACTCACTTGGTGGGAGCAACCCCTTCAAGCACTGGGTCCCCTTCTGCTGTCGGCGGGGAAGTTAGCGAGGCCGACTTGTATGAATCACCCGAAGATGAACAAGAGAACGATGCTGCCAGGCAACACTACCGCAGCCTGTTTGGCCTTCTCAAACAAGTTTGTCTTCCTCATTCGGACTTGGACGTAGGTTGACATGCATTCTTTTAGGAACTCCCTCGAAAGGAGGATGCCATGATATTGGTTCAAACATATCTTCGTTGGATGCATTATGAATATCCTGTTCTAGAACCGGCTTCACTCTTGAGTGCTGTGGATGCATTGTACTCTTGCTCACAGTTTTCTCTCGAGAATGAGCGTTTTCCTCACGGCTGGCCGGCTCAGATGAGCCCCTTCAGGTGGAACGGAAGGGTTATGAATCCCCATGATCCAAATAACGAAATAATCCCTATGGGAGTTATTGCATTCATCATCTTCATGGTCTTCAACATTGCCGCCATTGTCAAAGTGCGCTCACGGGTCTACGAATTTCCGCCCGACAAGTTTTATCGTGCTTCAGCACATTTCTCGCAGGACACCTTTTCGCAGATTTCGCTTGGATCGATTCAAGCTTTAGTTACTTTAATTACACACAGCATACTGACACCTTCGAATGTTCATCTGTGGACATTGGTCCATGTCGCGCTAGCACATTGCATTGAACTTGGAATTCACCGCGAGGAGCAAGGAGCAGGTAGCGAGGACTTTGCCTATCAGCAGGTCCGGCGGTTTACATTTTTTACGATATACTCTCTCGACCGGTACGTGGAATTCTCTCACTGTTGACTGAGACTAACCAATACAGCTCTGTATCATCAATACAAGGACGGCCCCTGGGTTTTAGGGACGAAACGTTTGACATCAAATTGCCTGATCCAGACGCACACTCTAGATTTTTAGAAGAAGACCCAAAGAATGTTTCATTCTCACCCGCTGTTACCAGATTTGCAACTTTTCAGTGGGAAATGGACCGAATCGTGTCCGACATCAAACTGCTCTTCTATCACTTGCCGGGATCGACATCACGATGGTTTTCCCAACCGTTTGATTCACAGTTGGAACAGTCCAGATTGAGAGAGCTGCTTGCCAGCTGGTGGGAAAGAGCTTCGACGGAGCCTTTTGCAAACTCTGGCCTGGATAATCGGCAGCGCCGTATATGGGCGCTCAAGTTGAAGATAAAATATCACTCTACAATGGTGATGCTATTTCAACCGTCCCAGATGTTGCGGAATCCGAATGAGGAATCGCTACAAAGAGTCTTTAATAACGCCTCAGCCATCCTTTACGACTACCAAGCTTTGCATGACTTGCATGGTCTCCATCACGGATGGCGTATCTTGCAAAACATATTCTCCTCTGGCGCCACACTTATTTACTCCTTCTGGACGTCTGCTGCAGTGCGGCGCAACGCCTCGACTACTGACTTGTCCAAGAATCTGCGGACGTGCTCTAATTTGCTGACTGTTGGCGGCGAATGGTGGGAATCGCTTAAGAAGAGCCAGGAGAGCTTTGGGTCGCTTGCTGATTTGACAATCCAGAGGCTGTACGTTGAGTCGGCACCCTCCAAGGCACCCCGGCTTACACGGCAGCATGTGGCGCGCCCTCGAGGCCCATCGACCAGGGGCGACATGCCAATGCATTCAGGCGGGTTCATAGGGCTTGGCATGCCCATCGCCTCGACCGGGCTGGAAAATACGGAGACTTCGTACGAGACGCACAATTCCGATCTTGGGCTTGGTGGCTCGGATCAAGAAGCCTGGCAAGATGCAAACTTCGGAATTCCGACACAAGAGGCGGAGCTGGACGAGGTGTTTCCGGAAATTGAAAACTTTCTTGCAGAATTCGACAGGTCGGATTTTAATTGGAGCTTCTCGTTCAACGGGTTTGGGGACCAGTATAATCTTGGCAATCTGCCCGAGTTTGGCGGGTAGAATCGCGGATGCCCGAGGACTGCACATGAGATGTTGAACTAAACCACGCATTGCCATGGGTGTGATTACTCAGTGATTCTATCTCCTCAAGAGGATAATTGTCCCTTACTCAAATAAAAAATAATAAATAATATGAAGCTCTAAACATGTTAGGAATAGGATTTATGGTATAGATCTACGACATCATGTTACAAGGCGACTCTACACTCTTGGTGTAACTGCACAAATGAAGCGCATAATAAAATCATACCGAATTAGCCAAGACATAAATCCTTCCTTGAGATGCAACTCCATGGTGTCATGATACGGCCGCGCGCTATCATGATTTCTCGGATTACGTCTTGAGCCGATGGAACCGTCCGAATAGTCGGACAAGGAGCAGTCCGGGTGCCCCACATCTAGCGCCGGAGAGGTCCTGAACCAATGCGAATAGTTGCATTTTCAATTACGTATCATGCCTTCTTTTTTTAAATAAAAGAAACATTATGTCATAAGTCAGATACCCCCGCATTCTCTAAGCCGATGCAGCCTCGTCGCTTGCAGTCTTGCCGTCATGTTTCGCAATGTTAGAGGCACCGTGCTGTCAGCAAGACGCACCCCAGCTCCGACCTGGCGACAAGTCCGCCGGTTTGCTGTTGTCAGCGATAATGTTGCCATCAGTCCATTGGAACCGGTACGTGGGATTTTGTTTCCTTTGCTGGTTTCATGTGTTGGTTGAGCTGGTACTCACATGCGGATTTATAGTACAACCCGCTCGACTACGGCGCTCGACTCGGAAAGCTCCGCCATGTCCAGAAGAATTCAAGCTCACGGCCGCTTACGCTGTCTGAAAAGATACTTTACAGCCACCTCAACAACTCGGAAAAAGTATGGTCGCTCGACGAGATTGAGAGAGGGAAAACAATGCTCCAATTGACGCCAGACAGAGTCGCATGCCACGACGCGACGGCGACCATGGCAGTACTCCAATTCATATCAGCCGGCATCCCAAAAGTCAAAGTTCCAACTTCCATCCATAGTGACCATCTTATTGTTTCAGAGTATGGCGCAGCCCAGGATCTGAAGCGGGCCAGCTCAGACCACAAAGAAGTATACGAGTTTCTCAGAAGCACGACAAAAAAGTACGGGATGAGCTACTGGAAGCCTGGTGCCGGAATCATCCACATCACAATTTTTGAGAACTACGCTTTCCCTGGCGGTTTGATGATTGGCACGGATTCCCACACACCAAACGCTGGCGGGCTCGGCATGCTGGGAATAGGCGTAGGCGGCGCAGACGCCGTAGATGCCATGGCCGGAATACCGTGGGAGCTCGCATGCCCCAAAGTTCTCGGCGTTCATCTTACCGGAGAACTTCAGGGCTGGAGCTCGTCCAAGGACATCATCTGCAAGCTGGCGGGCATCCTGACCGTGTCTGGCGGCAAAGGGAAGATTATCGAGTTTTTCGGGCCGGGTTGCGAAACTCTGGGGGCCACAGCCATGGCTACCGTTTGCAACATGAGCGCCGAGGTGGGGAGCTCGTCGTGTGTTTTCCCTTACTCGCCTGCCATGTCGCGATATCTAAGCGCGACCAAGAGAAGCAACATTGCCGCCTATGCCGACTCGGTCAAGGAATCGCTGCTTACTGCCGATGCTGGGAGCGAGAAATACTATGACGAAGTCATAGAGATTGATCTGTCTCGGCTGGAGCCACACATTAACGGACCATTTACACCTGACCTGGCCCATCCTCTGTCCCAATTCAAGGACCACTTGAGCGAAAGTTCTTGGCCGACAAAGCTCAGCAGCAGCATGGTTGGCAGTTGCACAAATAGCTCATACGAGGATCTGGAAAAAGTGCGTGATCTTGTGCTCCAGGCCAAGAGCGCAGGTCTGGGCAAGGTCAAGACGCCGTTCCTTGTCAGCCCGGGCAGTGAGCAGATTCGAGCTACGGCCGAGGAGGTTGGCATTTTAGACACGCTCCGAGAGGCGGGCGCAACAGTCATGAGCAATTCGTGCGGACCTTGTGTCGGGCAGTGGGACCGCAAGGATGTCGACGTCAAGGGCGCCGAGAAGAACTCGGTCATCTCGAGCTTCAACCGCAACTTCACAGGCCGACATGACAGCAACCCTGCTACCCACTCATTTGTTACTTCGCCCGAGCTGGCCACTGTGTTTGCATTCAAGGGCGACCTCAACTTCAACCCCGTGACAGACGGCGTAATCGCTGACAATGGCTCCGAATTTCTCTTCTCGCCGCCCAAGTCCAAAGAATTGCCCACGGCATTCTCCCCGGGCGATGATCTATATCAGGCCCCAGTGCTTTCAGATACGAGTGATTTGAAGGTTGCTATCAATCCCCATAGCGACAGGCTGCAGCTCTTGGCGCCATTTGACCCCTGGGAAAGCGGGCAAGCTAGGGATCTGGATATCCTGATCAAAGTCTCTGGGAAATGCACCACCGACCACGTGTCCCCAGCTGGGCCATGGTATAAATATCGTGGCCACTTGGAAAACATCTCCAACAACCTCCTTCTCGGTGCAACCAACGCTTTCTTGCCTAACGCGCAATCGCTCGACATGATCGGACACTCCAGGGACCCCCTCGATGGGGAGATCAAGACTGTGCCTGAAGTGGCCAAGAACTTGAAAAAGAATGGACGTCGCTTCTGCATTATTGGGGACAACAACTATGGAGAAGGAAGCTCGCGAGAGCATGCCGCCCTGGAACCAAGATTCCTTGGTGGATTGGCTATAGTGGCCAAGAGCTTCGCTCGGATTCATGAGACCAACCTGAAGAAGCAAGGCATGCTTCCCCTGACGTTTGATGACCCGACGGATTACGATAAAATTCGACAAGGAGATAAAATTGGTTTGCTGGATGTGGATGAAGGAGAGCTTCAGCCCGGAAAGCAGGTGACGATGGAGGTCAGGTCAATGGACGGGTCCATGTGGATCGCAAAGCTGAACCACACATTCCATCAGGGACAAATTAACTGGTTACGCGCGGGGAGCGCTTTGAACTACATTAAACGAGTTACACTGGGATCAATTCTGTAAAATATTGGCATTTAATCGGCGGCGTCCGGCATATTCTTCGATTTAGAACAATATAGGTACTTTTCTTTTGCATCGCGCGCACTGTCACATGAGTATGAATTGAACTGGTTTGGTGATATCTAAAAACCGGAAAAAGTGGAAGCTGCAGCATCCTCAATTCATTTAGCTTCTAGTGGAAAAAAGCAAGCGGTAGGCTCAACTGAGTGATCCAGGAACTAGGCCATAGCAGTGGCATACCAATAGTGTTCAACTAGGTTTGGTCGTGTAAATCTTCTCGTTCTCCTCCTTCGCCACCGCAACAATGCGGTATTCCTGGTGAAAGGCCTCCAAAACCCCCTTTAGCATTTTCGCATTTGTGAATGCGACCAAACCCTCCGCCGTCGCCACCCTGAGCTTCTTCCCCTTGCCCTTGTCCTTGCCACCCTTCCCCAGAGTGCCTGCGACATTCATGTTACCGAATATCACAATCACACAGGCGCTCCGGTGCCGAGTGAACATCACATTGAGCTGGCGCTCATCTGAGATGAAGCCCGGGCCGCGGGCTTGCATCGACCCAAGAATGGCGACGGTCATGTCCCCCTCTTGTCCTTGTCTGGGGTCTACCGTGAAGATGGGGCGGACGTTTCGCAAAGCCTAGTACTGTGGTCTTTTGCGCATGCTTTCGATCGCCTCGGACATTGTGTTGTGCGGGCTTATGATGAGGACTTGATCTGCATTTGCCTCCATGGACGCCAAAAACTCGCACACGAAGCCTAGTGCTACCTTTATCTGTCCAGGGTTCCTTTTAGAACCCGATGGACTCACATGACAAAAGTTACCCTCACAGTGAACGAAGAGGGGGACGAATGTGGATGTTGTTGATAGCATCGAATATGGGATCAAAATGAGGCGTCAGTGAGTTTCCGTAGAAGTCGTGAGATCTCAGAAGAAATCAAGTGTTTTGAGGCCGAGGGAGATTAGGTGGATGCTATCGAGCATGTTGAAAAACTTGATGGTTGATATATGAGGTTGGTCATTCTTTACTCTGCAGATGTCAATGTAGACGGCCTTGACTCGCTGAGTCACTTCGTTTTCTCAATTGCCGGATGCCTTGGATCTATATATGCAAGCCTCAAATTCAAGGATTACAGCCTCCTCGCCGGGGCATGTCTGCTAGCTCAAGATGCAAGGCTCAACCACGATTAGACAGCCATAGGAATTATTCAAACCACCCAAACATTGATTTATATAGAAACATGCATTGGCATGTTGGAGCATCACAAAATATTTTCTCTGTGCTTGTTTCTGTGCTTGTTTCTGTGCTTGTTTCTGTGCTTGATTCCTATCCGACGACATGTCGCGCGCAGCCTTAGTAGCGTCATCCATAGTGTTGGACACGACAGTAAACTGTCCGCGTGGGAGCTTGACAACTATAGAGAGGCAGTCGGTGGGGGTGATGGCGCCTGATTCCTCATCCACTGCAAATGGTTAACGGAATGAATAAGTAACTACCAATCTAAAAGTTCTTACCAGAATGGATCATGCCGAACCCGTCATCTTCATTGCTCTCGCCCAGGGGGAAAGTCATTCTGAATCCTGTCCAGGGGTTGTGATCGCGGACTCTGAAGACGATGAACCTCATCCGGATTGGTGATTCCGGCACCAGGCTTTTGTCGCCCAAGATTGCCCCATCGGGAAGGATCATTGCGCAAGTGTTTGATGAAGTCTTGCGGACTGCGGGAGCAGCAGGAGTCGGAGTCGGAGTCGGAGGAGCGGGAGCGGGGGCGAGAGTAGCCATGTTCTCGGCAGTCTGAGGGTTTCTGAAAGAAAGGTTAGTAGGTAGACCATCGCGGTACAGAGACACTTACCAGAACGGCTGCCAACTTCTCCTTGGAAACAACGCTTCAAAGCAAGGCGTAAGCCAAGCAAGAAAAATGCCCCCCTCGAAGAGGTAGGGTAAACGCGTTCCTAAGATCCGCCAACAGGACGTGATTCCACCACACCTACCACAACGGTGGACTCCTCTTCGAAAACAACGGTACTAATGGCAAAGCCAAAATGTCTCCCCCTCAAAGAGGTAGGAGTCCGTGTCCGTGTTCCTAGGATTCGTCACACCACCCCTATATACTCAAAGAAGCGATAGACACCGGGTCTATCGCGAAGCACCGGACCACCGGGAAATGACCTGAGCACTAAGAGGAAAATGTGACTGCAAGCAGGCACACTTCGTACAAAGAGTAGGTTGTTGAGGAGAAGAAAAAGAAGAAGGATCAAATGAAGCAGAAATTTCTTCAAGTAGAGTGGTAGGCAGCAGTCCCCTGGCAGCTGGCAATTGCAGGCAGGCACGCAGGCAGGCAGGCACGCAGGCAAACAAAATGATGAGCTGAGTTTCAGAAAGCAGACCGGCATCAAGGCTGTTCTCATGTCATTAGTTTGGAGGTGCGGAATTTGTTTGCAACGTCATCAATAGGGAAAAGAAAGCCTGCCTCACTTTTCATCATCCATCTCCTCTGATGTGCCAAGGGGTCTCTCATGTAGCTAATAAACAAAAGCCCTCATCACAAGTGATGATTTGTAGAGTTTGAAGTATATAATTGGACAGCATTTAGCTTAGTTCCTCAGGACCATAAGGACTGTAGGTGTAATGGCTGTAGTGTAATTTCCCGAGTTGTATTTACCAATACCGTAGCCTTTTCTCATTTCGCTATCAAAAACAGCGATAAGGGTGTGTTGAGGATAGCAGCCGCCTTTAGAATAACATGCCTTCCATCCTTATGTAATACCTAATTTAGGGCCAAGATAAAAAAGATTCTATATGTACGTGATTATTGGATTAGTGAATTCATAATAAAGAGGTTAAATTCATCGAGGCATAAGGCACCGACTTGACGCCTCGGGCAGAGGTCGCAGGAAGCGAGATGAAGGGGGTCACATGGCCTTGTTCCACCTCCAAAAAGTGGTCGCCTCAAGCAACTTTAGATCGATACAACAAGAATCATTATTGCAACAAGACTCTTAGCAGCTGATCGTGACCCTATTACTATGTCATAGCGAACCCCGGGACCTACCCGCAGCAATAAAACCAACTATTACAATCGATAATTCTCTATTAGAACACCGACACCTAGTCTTTCCTACGAGAGTTGCTGGACTAGACTGTCTGCCACTGCGCCGCAGCATACACGTTTGCCCGCTAGAGTGGGGATGGCGCTAACGCATCCAGCGCTATCCACCAAAGGCAGAGTGCGGAGACAGCAGCGCTGTGCGGCCAGTCATTTTCTCTTCAGGTGAGATGGCAAACTCGTCTCGCACAGGCCATTGCTACACTCGCTGGGTCTGGACCCAGAGGGCCCATTGATGCTGCAGGCCTTGTATGTAAGCTTATTACCCCAGTCTCCACGGGTAGAAGGATGTAAAGAGGAGTCAGAGTCGGGGCTGATGCGTAGAGAACTTCAGCGCCCACAGCCAAAGCAAAATGGCATGCAACGAAACGGAACGGAGCATTCCTAGCTCTGTTGATTCTATCACCTAAAAAGCCGCTACAAAATTGGTTAGCTGGCCGTCTCCCCGCATTCCCCCGCACGGCACTGGCGGGGGGAGACCAGGACAAAAGGCAGCCAAGCCAGGCTAGCGGAACAGCCCAATTGCAGACCACGCGTTAGTGATTTTAGGGGACCTGTGCACCTCACGGAGCTGTCCGTCACACATTGAACCATGGCTTCACGGACTCGTCCGCGCCCCCCAACTCTCCGGAAACGCGCCCGCGGAAGCAGAAAGATTCCCCAGTCTGGGGAAGTGGCCATGGCGCGCGGGGAAATCAGTTCATGGGACGGTAACCATGGCTTGGGGTTTGAGATGAGATCCGGGAACTCGCTCCAACATTTAAATGACCCCCAACGGCTCTCAAGAAAAGCCGTGTTCCAGCAAGCTCCTGTTTATCCCAAACGACACACTCCAGCTCCAGTTCCAGCTTACCCGATCTGAATTTTCATCCACATCTTGAAAAGATTGCCTTTCAAAATGGCCAAAGACGAGGCCATCATCGACAATGATGCGCTGAAGGCTACTTCTATTCACGTTGACAATGACTTCCCCAACGAGGAGGGGCTGGAACTCACGAACAAGGAGTCTTTGGGAAACATGAATGACGAAGAATGGCGCGAAACAGAGAAAAGCCTAGTCAGAAAACTCGACCTTACACTGGTTCCCATGGTTTGGATCCTGTATCTTTTTAACTACTTGGATCGCAACAATATCGCGTGCGTTGCAGACCCACTCACACTCTCCAAATCCAACATGCTAACAGGTCCTCATCAATAGTCAGGCGAGGCTCAGTACCTTTGAAGAAGATCTAGGGCTGAAAGGATCGCAATTCAACGTGGCCGTCTCAATTCTCAACGTTGGATACAGTAAGGCTTTTTTCACGCTTGCAAGAAACCCTCAGACTAACCATCCGACAAGTGCTCATGCAACTTCCAAGCAATATGTTGCTTGTGAGAACCCGCCCCTCGCTTTATATCCCCGCTTGGACTGCCCTGTGGTCGTGTATAAGCGCCGCCACGGCGGGAGCGAAGAATTACCAGCACCTGGTTGTGATCCGCTTCTTCTTGGGTATTGCTGAGGCTCCCTTCTTTCCCGGCGCCATGTACCTTCTCAGCTGCTGGTATCCCCGCAAGGAATTGGCCCTACGGGCCGCCATTCTGTACTCGGGGGTTCTTCTGGCAACCGCATTCTCCGGTCTCATCGCCGCTGGTGTGCTGTCCAACATGGAAGGCGCCAGAGGCTTGGCAGCCTGGCAATGGCTCTTCATAATTGAGGGCGCTGGCAGCTTTTTCGTTGCTTTGATTGCTGTCTTTGTTCTGCCGGATTTCCCTGGCCAGAAAACAGGCGTTGCCAAGTGGCTCTTGACAGACAAGGAGCAACAAGTCGCCCAGGAGCGAATTGCTAGAGATCGCGTTTCTCTCCCCAACGAAAACCCAAGCGTTTGGAACGGTCTGAAGCTTGCCGTCATGGATATTAGGACTTGGGTGTTCGTCATCATGCTTACTGCGAATCATAGCGCATACGGCTTCAACAGCTTCTTCCCCACCATTGTCAGGGGTTTTGGTCTCGGCAACAGAACAATTACCCTGGTGCTCACAGCTCCTCCTTACCTAGTTGCTACTGGTGTCGCATTTGCCACTGCGTGGTCTTCTGACAAACGAAAGGATCGTGGCTACCATATCGCCATCCCCCAGGCTGTGGCTTGTATTGGCTTCATCATCTCCATCGCCACCGTCAACAATGCGGCACGATACACGGCAGCCTTCTTCTACATATGCGGGTGCTTCTCCAGCAACAGCGTCGTCTTTTCATGGGCTAGCAGCACTCTGAACGAGACGGCCGAGAAGAGAGCAATTGCAACAGCCCTGATAAATTTGCTGAGTCAAGCTGGTAATATTTGGAGTCCCTACTTCTTCCCGTCGAGTCAGGGTCCTCGTTACACCATGGCAATGATCCTCATGATGGTTTCGTCCATTGTCTCGGTCCTCACCTGCGTGGTTATGAAGTTTATGCTGCGCAAGGCGAATCGCAAGTTAGTCGAGTCGGGAGACAACGTGAATCTTTTTACGCTCTAGTCATTGACAGCTAAATCATCATGGCCTGAGTATTGGTAGAAATATAAGGCATTTTATGGTAAATACAAATCTCAAGCAAAATGTTACTGTGGTTGCTGAGGCGCCAATCTTGCTACGCAATACTTATCTTTATTGAGATACTAATAGCACTCCAATGACACTGCTGCTAAGCAGACAATAAGAAGAGATTTAGGATGACAATTTAATGCAGAAGCAGGAGCATAAATCTGTCAAGCAAAAGCACAGTGGTCTTTTATGTCAATTGTCTGAGGGTATAGTACAACAGGGGACAAAGTCTGCCAACACTGTCACTGGCACATTGGCTTTCTATCTAACCACAGTGAGAAAGAATTTGCATGACAAAAAATAAGTACTAGATGCATCACAATATAAAGAAGGGAATCGTGTTTTATCTTAGTAATAAATTCAACATCCTTGTTTCGGGAGAACATCATTGCGTGGTGTTGAAAGACTTTTGTCTTTACTTTCCGCCAGTATATTGTCAATACATGAAATTAAGGCGGTATTTGCCTTTTTAAACGCTTCTCTTACGGTTCAATCGGCCGTGTTTCTCGACTCGAGCGCACCGCTGCCTGTGATTTCCAGTGCAGCCATCCTCTTCATAATGCATAAATCAGACCTCATTAGCTCGAAAGACTTTTGACATGAGGTGTCCCATCCTGACCACTTCGGCCGAGTAATACTCCAACTCATAGCCATAAGGTTTCCAAGAACAAACCCTCACTTCTCGGTCGAATAGACGGTTCCACTAAGCCTTGATAAACTCAAAGGTGACGCACTCGCTCAAGTCCACAGGCAACATGGAGGTCGGTCGGGGTCGTCCAAAACCAGCCCCATGCCATGACGCGTACGTTTCAGTGCGTTCCGAGGTGGGAGAGAATGGACCCGCTTTCTCCTTGCAGCTGAATACCTTGTTGCTCCTTCATGTCAAATTTGCAGATCCATTCGCGATTGTGCTCGTCCAGAGAATCCATTGTCCAGCTTGTATCCTCGGGAGGAACTGCGACATGTTACCTGGGTTTCCAAGTATGAGCGGATTCGAAATATGTCCATGAACCAGTTTTCAATCCCCTGGAAGGTTTTTTCATGAGTGTGAGGAGGAAATATGAGCAGCGTTGGGCGATCGGGAGGTATTTTGCATCGTCTGTCATCTAAATGACAACCACTACCGTCACCGTCCTAGCTATTAACATGGGCGCCCTTTTTCGTCCTCTGTTTGTCAACAATCAAGCTTTGGATGGGCGTATTGTATGTGTCAATTTCCAGTGGTGGTGTGACGAGCATGAAACTGACGACCTCTGGGATTTGGCCCCATTGACTCGGTGCTGCAATTGTACATGGGTAGCTCATGGAATTTTATTAGATTCGCTAGACAGTGCCGAAGTCTTGTTCCGAAGGGGTGGCGGACTCGGGCGCGGTCGGATTGGTGTGCCGCCCACACGGCCTCGCCAAAGCCAAGTTGTTGACATACGTCCTGTCCCATTTACAGACCATTTTCAAGCAAGGGCCGTCCACGATCTGCCCAGTCGTCCAAGAGTCTCTCAGGCCCATCTGGGTTACCCTTTGTGGGAAAATGAGATGTCGAGGGACATTGCTGTAGCCAGTCTACCGGGCCCGGCTGGACAAAGTGGAAGTAGTAGCTTTTGACAGCCTCCACCGTTCGACGCCTCAATTTGGAAGGCTAGCATGAATATAGACTTTCCCTCTGTAGAAATAGCCGGATAGAACGACAACATACTGCGGTCGGTCTCGTCGTGATGCCATGGTTGTCCGATTCCAACCTCAACTTGGAAGCGAAGATTCAATCTTACAATCAAGGCATTCTTGCTCATGTCAGCTTAGAAATGGCAACAACTCTTAGCGGGCCGACCGCTAAGAAGGCCAAGGCTTTGTAGCAGTCACTTTCCCACAATGAGAATATCCCACCATCTTCGCCGCGAAATAGATCAAGATCGATAATAAAACCTTCCGCGACAAGGGAACGATTCCCCAATGTCCAGGGATCTGACCTTGGGGAGCGACCGCATGGTCCAGCGATACGTCTGCGGGGTCGTAGGTTGGTGCGAGGTTCGGCTCACGCTCAGTCTTCGCACCAGGACTCAAGTCTTGTGAACGCATCGGACGGTGTCGACGATGCCGTTCATCAGGTCATCGCAACTTCCATTGTATGGGCGGTATAGTGGCTGCTCATGTGCTGGGGGCACATTGCGCCGATGCAATACCAGCGGCCGCGAGAAAGCACTCAGACGTTGTGCCCAGTCCAACGAGGAGACAATCCGCATGTTCATGAGCAGCCACATAAATTCAAATCCGCTTAGGAGACCGTTTGACGAATTAATTATGGTGTTCCGCTTACCCACAACAGATTTTTCTGGCGAAGAACCTTGAACATGTTGTGTGCTGCGTCCTGAAGGTTCCTGGCATCCTGTGCCTTGTCGACCATGACGAGGTCAAATCCGCAACAATCTGCCTCTATCTTGTTGTTGAAGATGATTAGGTTTCCTTTCGCCTCTTCAACCTGGTCGCTCGACGTTTGAGAATAGGTCGCACAACTTGGGCAGAGGTGTTTGGTGCTCCATTTGCTTTGGATACATGATAGCCGATACAGGACGCCGCACAGCTGCCACAGCGTCGGCTTCTCCTTCATAGGCTTCCTTGAGGCCATTCACATTCGGCTGCTCCTCGATGTATTCATTGCTAGAAATTCCGCGGCAGGTATCCTTTCGGTAGAGCAATATATCCAATCACTGATCAGTGTTGGTAAACCCTGGATATTTACCCAGATGCCCCAACAACGCCTGAATGTTTTCATCGGCTTGGAATGCATTCTCATCATTGACATTTATTGAGTTTTCGTCAAAGATTCGGCCCCTTCTTGTTCTTCTGTGTTGAGGGGCAGCGACCTTCGACTCCAAGCTCATGAAGGGTGATGAACTGGCCAACACCTTATCTAGAAGGCAAAGCGAGCCAATTCAGAATTCGAACTTGGCAAATATTCCCTGCTATTTATGTCACCCCCCGTCGCGAGAAGGACACGATTTATGGCTGACACAAGGCCAAAAACCATAAAACTGCAAACAATGAGACTCGCGCCTGGGCTGTTGCTTTGGCTTCTAGGTTGCTTTAGTTAATTGGTCAGGTTTATACTCACCCTTAGTTCATAACCTACTTCAGCCAGTGGGTTGCTTCAGTTAGTGGGCGAAGTCATACTGTGTATATAAGTAGGTGCTGCTGAGAGTAGGTGTCATTAGTTGCAATTAGGTTGGCGGCCCAATAGCAAGAGTTTGTTGTAGTACTGTTTGGCTCTCTGAATAGCCTTATTCTTGACTTGGTTTCTTCCCGTGGATGTGTATTCCTGTCTGCAACCTATGTTGAGAACTTTTTCGATCTCCTGTACCTAGGTGTTCCTATTTCCTGGTTGCGTATCTGGCTCAATTGCCCTTGGGCTGCCTATCCTATAATTGCTGGATGTACTAGTGGGTATTGGATATATTGTACTTGTTTGAGCTACCCATTAGTTCTTGGCTTCTCGGCTTGTATAGTGCTTGGTGTTTGTTTAGCGTCCTTGTCCCGCAGAATATTATTATCTGCATTTTTACTGCTATTGCGGTTGCTGGTATTGGTAGGTGGGCTGGGAGCGTTGGAGGACTTGTGACTTGTAGCGGTGAGGATTGGCGGTGGTTTTAATTGTATATTGTTGAATATTTTAAGCTTGCCAAAGTCTTGCTTAGACTGACCATCCTCTTTAGAGCTGCTTTCAAGTTGGGGGGACTAGAGGACTGTTGGCACTTGGTTCAGCTTAGTGTGTGGGGAAAAACGAAAACGTGGTGGCCCAGTCTTTCGACAGGACGCCCCAGATATGTGGCATCTTTTTGCGAGCTAATCATGTTTGAACAAAAACATTCCGTTGTGGGAAAGGAAGCTGGCTAGATGGTTTCCTAGCTTGTGGCCATGGTGATATTAGTGAACATGGTAGGGACTGTCAGACAATGCATGTGTTCGATCTGGGTACTAACAGTTGCACTGTAGGCCCTCTGACAGGAATCTCCGCACCTTGGCAGATCAGTGGCTAATGGTGGCCTTGAATGGTAAGCCTTGGCTTCTAGTTGTGTAAAGATCGTATGCATGTGAAAACAGAGACAAGGGGAATGCTTTGTCCAGAAGAATATTCGCACGGTAGCCGAGACCATAGCGAGCAATTGCTTGCAAGTGGCTAATCTCGCTGTCGCCAAGCAAAATCCCATCGCTTGTGATTCGGTAGTTTCCGATGCAATAAGATTGTAGACGTGAATTGAGAGGCGATCGCCCTCTCACTCGCTTCTCTCTGCGGTGTCGGCGACATACCAACAATGGCCGGCACTTGCTAGTACGACAAATGTGTGTGCATTGTCGATAGTGAGAGACGGCTTTCTCTCCCGTTGCTTCCCAGTCGTATGCGCAGGAGGACCAAGCTGTATGGAAGGACGTGATGGGTAGGATGCGCTAGATTCACATACTAGAAGCCACCTGTCCGGGAGAAGACCTGATCGACAGGCAGTTTCGGGGTTGGTCCCCTAGAGGCGTCATCATCAATACCGTTATCCTGACAGAATAAGTCGCCTGCTGTCCTCCAATGTGCCACTTCAGTAGCAATATTACCCGGTGAAGAGTTGCTTTCTGGGCCTGCCTATTCTGAGTAACTCGCGGCGTCGAGAGTCGCTATTGCTGATATTGTCTTTTCTTCTTCTTCTCGCCTATGCCTTGTTGTTCCTTGTGCGTTTTTCACCCCGTCTTTAACCCTCCGGGATTCCGCCCCTCTTCGAACCTGCCCAGTCTTATCAACGACTTGTGGCATTCCGTCCTTGTGTATGCACGTCCTTGAGTGGCCCATACCGGAAAATCAATCCACCATGGTGCCGCACAGAGGCGAGGCGAGACAGGCCCATCGGAATGGCTTGTTCGATATCGTAGTGAACTGTCACTGGGTCGATTTCTCCTGGCCTCGCCAATTCCGCGTCGACCAATGCAAGAAGAGTTAAGTCTTCCAACTGTTCAACAACCTTGAACAAAAGAGCGCGAATCTTGCCGCCTTCGATAGCTCTGGTGATTGATGCTGTATCCTTCTATTGTACACGCAAACAAGAATTAACGACATTGGCGTATTTCGGGCAACTTTATATAGCGAAACATGCGAAGCTAGTCGTCAGCCAAAGGCTGACAGGCAATACTATCTTTCGCATATTTGGCGCTGGTTGCTTGGACGAGGTAGGCTTGAGGAGTCCATGCAATTCTAATATCACAGCCATAAAGCTTTCCAGGGCTATCTCGGGCACCGCAGTATGGGTGGCGATACCATGGCTGCAATGCGGTTTGCCATCTTCCATTCATTCAATGTGCATGATGGATTACACAGCCACGTTTGATGTCTGGTAGTTGCCAAAACAGTATCAAAGCACAAAAGCCGCGTAAACAATGTGAGGGGCTGCGGGACAGTGTTGATGGTCTTCGGGGAGTGTAAGTGTGTTGAGCTTGTGAATGTCTGCATCAAGGAACGAAAGCTGGTGACAGAGGCCGAGCTTGCTGGGTGAGATGTTGTCGAGGCCAACTATCCAACCCATTTCGAGCACCATGGCCAGGGCGTTTGACCACAGCTGCGGGTTGGTGATATCGATGGACTGGCCATGTTGCAGCGATATCGCGAATGGAAAAGAGTCGTTGAGGGCGCGGGCGCTGTTTGAGGGAGGAACTCTTGGTAGGAGGGATTATTTGCATGATTTCTTTATCAATTCGAAATTCACACGCTCTCGGAAATCGTCTCGTAATCAATCAGTCAGACAGGTCGGTCTCCGCCTTGGGTACACCATTTCGTCAGGCTCAACCTTTCCAAAATGCTTCCTCGGTCAGGTCGTAGACAGGCAGTACCCAACAAAGCCGAAAAACAGGAAACTTCTCCTGGAGCATCACTTGTTTTTAAACTCTTCATTCTTGAGAATAGTTTGATCCAACCTTGCCGTTGCCCTTTACCTAGCCGGCCCCATGCAGAGATCGGATGTGCGAGGGGAAGACGTTGGCTCAAATCACTCGAACCATGATGGGTTCATAAAAGTGCTTCCTGACAGCAATAAATTTGGGTTAGCTGGGTCTTTGTGGCATAAAATCTCAAAGGATTCACAAGACTTACCATGCTGTGTTGCCGAGATCAGCCACCAGTGAAAGAAATGGCCAACATCCCCTAGTTATAACGCCAAACCTTCCTGGTCGATTCGCATCTCATCGGAACCAGAAAACCCACAAATCATACGCTCTACAGATATCCGGTGGCTCGATGGCGCCTCGGCTTTCGCCCAGCTGTCCTTGTCTAGGGAGTCGCCTTGGTACAAACCATGCACTGGATGAGCTTGTTGCTACCCGGATTCTCTTAGATTTGGTGCCAAGGCATGACGACGACACCAAATGGAATGACGAGCGAAGAGAAAATCAGAAGACAGAAATGCTCGTTGCGCTTTGCGTACACAACCCCACATAGGCGGCCTTTTGCATAAGGTGTCGCTCGTGCTAGCCAATCATCTCTTTTTGATAGGCGGCCCTGTCGAATGTCTCGTCGTCTTCTAGAAGGTTTAAGTTATCCGTGAAAGACAAGAGGCCAAGATAAACACTCACCGGTATACAAACAGCAGGCACGCGGCATGTCTTTGATGGGGCACCACCATATCCGCCCAACTTGAATATCAATTCAGGTCCCACGCCAACCGTAGATACATTTACACGTCATAAACACGGCTCGGCATTATTGCGTCGACCTGGGTGGCAAAACTTCTCTTCCTTGCTTGAATATTTTATTTGCCACCGCATACAAGACCTGAAGAAATTAGCCAAAGCGAAATTTTATTCACAGCTTCGCCTTACCAAAGAATGAGAGATGGAACAACCAGAGAGTCATAGATACGAAGGACAACTCTAACTTAGCTATTTATCGAGTCAGTCCAATGAAGAATTCTTGCATGCGCATGGTTGTCTGACAAACCTGTCCAAAAGTTCCTTGACGACACCTACTGCTTCGTTATGCATGACCTCGGGGCGAGCCACGAGGAGAGTTTTTGGCTAACCACCATCGCAAAGGCCATCTTCTTGACAGCTTGCCCAAGTAGGTTCATTCATTTCAGCTATTGATCCTCCAAGGTGTCGCCAATTAGCTTAATATTTTCCACTGTAGCCATCGGTGTCCCTTCTGCCGAAAAGATGTCAAAGACGTTGCATTTATTAATGGGCAAAAAGGCAACGTCTAGTCCAGACGCATCAAAGGGTCCATGTGTGCTGCCAGTGGTGGAGGTATGTAGAGGTGTTCCGTTATCGGTGGCGTGATAATGCTGTGGGTTTCTCGCTGGTGCTATGGTTGTTTGGATCTGCACTGTTGCAAAGCCTCGCGGGTGAGCGGCTATGGCGATGTCCTGTCCAACGGCCTGCATGTACGCGACGAATCCAAAAACTTCAATGTGGGTAGTCGATATGGTCGCTCCAGAATTGCTGCCCATCTTCGTGATAACCAGGGAAAATACATGACTGAGCTTTACAGTGCCGACATCAGAGTTGAAGAGGAGGTTGCGTGGTGCAGCCATGTCTTGGTGGCCTCGTCCACCTCTCTGCTGCACAGAGCAGCCATTCAGTGTCTGAATGGCATTTTCCATATTGATGAAGGAATTTGGCGACGAAGGCGGTAAAGAGAATGTAAAGATGAAGCCCGCATTCTAAATCCACCACTCCTCCTCTCCCAATCGATGCGAGAGAACGATCTTGTCAAACAGGGACATGAGATGTCCCATCTTGACGACTCCAGCCCAATAATAGACACAAAATCGGGGCCAAACCCCGGGAAATCGTTTGGCAAGTATGCAAAAGGTTGTCCTTGTGGGTCTTGTTTGAGAGGGCGGCTTCTGTCGGGGTCGGTACATATGAGGCCTGAGGGATTTCGAAGCTCGGAAGCTACCAGGTCGGATGTTTCTCCTGCAGAACATGGCAGAGCAGTGGTGGTATGGATCTTCGTCGGGGGAGGCCTCGGGCAAAGTGTCGTCTTTGACGGGTTCGGCCATGACCTCTGAGAATAGAAGACTTCGCGGTGGTTATGTCCTCTGGGCTATTTCTGGGCCAAACGGCGACAGCTTGGGCGATGAACCCGACCCTCTCTGTTTGCCACGTCTGCTCGATTTTGTCAGCGCCCAGAACACATTTGCAGTCATAGGGAAATGATACCTCAAGCAGAGAAATTGCGCCAGTGTGGCCGTGACTCATCTCCCATGACCAGTCGTGGAAGATTCAGTGAGGCAGTTCTTGAAAGTTGGTAAATCCGACGAAGAACTGTTTCGCGTAGACTAGGAAAAGACAGGTGGGCAGTTGCGAGGTCAGCCACCCCGTAATAGAGGGTAGTCATAATTGAACGTGTGCCTGAACTTGTCAGAAGCTGGCAATTCAGGATTTCGCGTAGCATATACCATAGCCAAGCTACATGGCTGGCTCAGGTACCGCTCATCGGGGAATCAAACCTCAGTAGAGGGTCAAATGGTCCGCGGTCGTGGGTAGACACATCTCTGCATCCCAGATACGCCAAATGCCAGACTGCTCAGATGCACAGCGGATGTAGGTGCTCCGTCATCGTTGCAGCCGATCAAAAAAGAATATAATATACCTCACCCAGGATGGGATGGGTGAGAAGATGAATACAGAGGAAGAGAAGAGAAAAGAACTTCAAGAGCGGGCGATAAGTATAAATACCGAATAATAGTGTTCGGAATCCTGAATTCAAACGCTCGTTTCACAATGCATCTCTGTTTGGGCTGTTTGCCGTATTGCGGGCCACGACAAAGGAAACGCATGTTTCGCAAAATAAATTTCATAACAGCATTCACCGGCCTTCTTGTGCATCAAACCGCTTCTGTTTGCTTCTGGTGTGCAAAATTGTCATCATTCGTTTGGCCATCACGATGTCGTGATGCTCTACGAAGCTCAAGCTAGCGCCTTCGTTGACTGGTTTCTCAGATTGTGTCCTAGAGCAATCATGAGACCAACGCATCAGACAACTTCTACGAGGACACGTCTGAGAGGTGAGCTGAGTAGTTCAGATCACTTGCGCAAGCAGGGCTGTGAAACTATTCAAGCCGCGTTTCTCTTCCAGCCAGACAAGGAAAATATGGCCCCAAGCACGAAGTTAGACCAGTCGACTGAGTGAATGCCATGCGAAGTGACACAAGCCCAGCGAGCCAAAAACCATGCTTTCAACCAGTTATCACCACCAGACACATCTTCATGGTAGACGGTAACAAACATTTTCATCTCTGTGGTTACAGTGTCACAAATTTGTGCACAAAACTCCATCAGCGACCCAGCCCATCTCGCTTCAGCTACGGCCTACGATGAGAGCTGGTGACACAACACGACGAGGCACAAATAACACGACAGTCACAGTTCGCTACGTCAAGCCCATGGCGGGTCATATTATTCTTCACTTCCAACATGGCCCTTCCAAGTCACTGCGGCCCAGCATGTGCACAGTGAAAGCTGCGGTCGGGCAGCTACAGTTCCCTTGCACATCCACGCAGCCCAAACGCCAGCACATACGCAGCCACATTCACTCATTATTTAAGAAGTTCTTGGTCAGATTTCTATCTCAGTCGCATGGTCCCCAACAATAAGAACACCCCTTCAGCAAACACAAGGCCAATGCGGGTGCTCCGCCACTCAGCCTCAAGGTAACAGTAACCTCTTACAAGCACAAAAAGCAGCCTTGTTGTCACACCCGCTTCTACCTGTAGTAAACCGGTTGCCATAGCTTCACCCGATCAATACAACAGAACAATAGCAGAGACATTTATGCAACAGGGGGCAGGAATGTGGTGTTGACAAGCCTCCGTCCTGTAACTTCACATCCTCATGTCTTCCAAGTCAAGTGTCCATTTGTTTGTCGGCCAAATCCGCAGTCCCGCCCCTTGGATTGTCGGGCAGTCAAGCAACTTGACAAATAAACATCTAGCCGAGGAAAGCCCACCGTGGATTTCATCGTCCAGGCCTAGTAGGTCAGTTACACGCTCTCCCCGCAAATCAGCTCAGTGACCGCGAGGTCACCATACGCCAGCCACTTCAGCCGTTTGCCTCCGCGCCAACTCTCTTTGGCGAGAAGCTCAAGCGGGCCGGCCATGTCGCATCCGGCGGGGAAGACAAGCCTCTCGCACGGAAGGGAAGCAGGCCAAAAGTAATACAAGCCGCCAACGTGGCGACCCCACCGTGATGCATCGCGACGCAGGCAATCCAGACCAAAGAGTGCTGGACACCAAAATCACGCCTTGAGCTGTTCCAGCCATTCACTCAGAACCATCCAAATTATTGGGCATCTCCTCTCGCAGATCCCAAATGATTCCCATGACGAGGGTGTGTGTCTCGGCCCGCCGTGTTGAAGCTGATCATGTGTAAGTCAAGGGTCCCAGCTAACAAGGAGGCGGGTTAGCGCCAGCGCCAACTGCAAATCACAAGGCCCCACTTTAACGTCCTCCACCTGACCAGGGAGAACAACAACCTCGGGCTCTCGCCCAGCCAACATCATCACACATGCAGGCCTCAAGGGCTCACAGGCTGTCAACTCCGTTTCTCCTCGCGGGCCGTATTCGATAGTGATTTCCTTGCTGCGCGCAATTGATCCATCGCCATGCCGTCGTCGTCGTCAACAGGCGCCGGCCGATGGCGCGCTCCCATCCACCACTTCTCCCTGACGTACCTCCTGGTCATCCCGGTGCTCCTCGCCATAGCCACGGTGGTAATGCTCTTTATTCACTCCGACGTCAGCCTGGCCATGATCTGGTCGCAGTGCCACTCGCGCGCCGCGCTTCCGGGCCTCAGCCGCATTCCCGCCCTGGGCACGCCGCTGTGCTACCTCATCAGCTTCTTCCAGCTCGCCATTGACTCGCTGCGCAGCTTCGCCATCATGGCCGTCATCCTCGCCTTTGTTGGCGGTCTCTTGACCGTCAGCACCGTCGAGTCTGCCCGCGTGTGCAACGCGCCCAACGTGCTGGTCGCCTATCCCACTGGACCGTGGCTCATCTTTAACCTCCTTGGTGGCGCCGTCATCTGGCAGATCGCCATCATCCCCGCCTTCTTCCACTCTGCCAAGAGTCTCATCGCCGAGAGAAAGAGACGAGCAGAGTCTGGCCAAGAAGCAGCGCTCGAGGACCAGAGCCGCCACCTCTCAGACTCCGAGGTCATTGCCATTCCCGTCAGCGTTGCGCTCGGGTTTTTTGTCCCCTCTATTGTTATGCTCACCGTCAAGTCTGCGCCGGCAGTGGGTGTCTGGCTCTTTTTCCCAGTGTACGTTTCGCTCGTCCGCCAGGCCGTTCGCAGGATTGTCAAGGCCGTGAAGAGAGAGGATCCCGCCCTGATCCATCTCGAGTCGAATCGGGTTTCGCTAGTGATTGTCTATGCGCTGCCAATCATCTTGTCTGTACTTGCCAACGTCCTTCTCATCTGGAACCTGACTCGCCCCGACGATCGCAAGTCGGACACAAAATCCGCCCTTGCTTTTATCGAGATTGACATCCAATTCATTTTCTGGACCGTCCTGTACTGGATGCTTGTTGAAGTCGGATGGAGGGTTCCCTTGATCACAGTCATCACATCCATCATCGTTGGCCCCGGAGGAGGTACTTGTCTTGGTTGGATCTACCGTGAAACCCTCATCCACGAGGGCCCCGGCACCGATGAGGAAGGTGGCGAGGGTCAAGCAGACCAGCCGGCAAACGAAGAGACGCCTCTCTTGCAAGAATAAGTGACGTCAGGGAAATAAGAGAAAAAAAGACGTAAAATACCATCAGAATCGTAAATACCGTCACATATCGATAGCAATACAAAGTCCTTGAATATGGGTGTTTCTTTTCCTCGTAGCCGACTTCCGCCATGCTTTGTACAGATTCCAGAGACCTCATCCCTAAGTAGTACACATATATGATACAGATTATTCTTTTTTATTTTCGTCTCTCCTTACTTAGGCTCGTACCTTGGCCAGTATCCGCTCCCGAATCACCTGCGCCGCCACGACGGATCCGTGTTGCAGAGTGACTGCGCCAATAATGGCCAGGATGGAGCTGTTGAGCACGACTTCAACACCGGAAGACTTGAGCTTTCGCACCTGTTGAGGAATTTTTTGTCAGCACAGCCCGCCCGTTCGATTCCTTTGGAGCGAGGGGTTGTCAAACGTACCAATCGAGGCTTCCACCGCACAACGTCAATCAGACCCACATCAATGGCCAGTTCGTACAGCTTCTCCTTGCCGACGATATCCTTTGGTCCCTCCACGTTCAGGTTGTCCACCGAAGCCAGCTGGGGGTGCTCGAATGGTTGTCTGTCAAACTCATCCGTCACCTGTGACCCGGCGATGGGCTCCTTGGCCACAATGTGCTTGGTGGTTTCCATAATGAGAGCCATTCGGCCTGTTGGGCATGGTCAGCGCACAATTCCCGTGCATGTTTTTTTCCGGGGTCCGTTCTACATACCCAAAAGTGCCAATCGGTCGTTGAATCCTCTCCTTCCCTGGTCAAAACTCTTGTGTGTCACGGCAAGCCACCTGAGCTCCTCAGGAAGAAGTTTGTGGCCGTTGGGGCCGAGAAGGCGGTCGTACATCTCGTTCAGCTTCCTTGGGTCGTTGTTCACAGACCAGACCTTGTTCTGGGGGTTCTTTGCAAAGTCTAGCTGGAAGCCCGCCTTCATTTCGGGGGGGGTCTGGGACCATCGCGGGACTGGGGCGGCGGGATTGGGAGTTTCGACCTTGAAGGATTCGGGTGTGGTGGTGGTGGTGGTGGTGGTAGTGGCGGCGGAGTAGGAGCGAACGCAGGGCATGATGGCGCGGGCAGCCATGCGGGAGCGCGCAAGGCCGGCGCGGCAGGGTTGGAGAGCCATGGCGAAGAGGAATTGGCCCGACGTTGAGGGTCTGGTCGTGGTCGTGGTCGTGATGGTCTGAATTGCAGCCGTCGATTGCGGCCAAGCTTGGCTCGCGAACATTTTCCAAAGTCACGTGTTTGCGCCGCTGGGACCCGTTCGATGCGGCCCCACCCCGGACTTGGCACTTGGAACCCCGGCATCAAGACGATGATTATCCAACGCTATGGGTCAGCTAGCAATAAACGATCGGGTGGTAATTATCGATCCAAAATACTCGCGACACATGGTGCAAAATATCATCTCTCCAAATCCAAAAGATCGTAACAGGCATTTGCCTAGATCACACGACCTTCGTGTTGGCAGTGACGCATGCGTACAACATATGCATATTGAGGATTTTTTTTCCTCTTTTCTTTCTTTTTATACGCAAGGTCTTTCTGGTTTATATGG
Source organism: Calonectria leucothoes (assembly GCA_002179835.1). Classification (NCBI taxonomy): domain Eukaryota; kingdom Fungi; phylum Ascomycota; class Sordariomycetes; order Hypocreales; family Nectriaceae; genus Calonectria; species Calonectria leucothoes. The sequence continues at coordinate 94,092 of NAJI01000418.1, forward strand.
TCATGCTGTGAGGCTGTGATGATGTAATATCAACGCATAACTCACTTCTCAACCTCTGAACTGCTAAAATCCCAGTGACCCAAGACTCCTTTTCCACTGGTCCGGAGTAAATGCACCAGGAAATCTCTTTTGTCTCCTATATTTCGGTTCGCCGTTAAGTAAGATACGATTTTCTTGTTTTTTCTGACCCTAATTTTGAACCAAACCAAGTTGAGTGGATCGGTATCTCGGACTCTCTATTGCACGATCTAGGAATCAGTCTCAATCTTTTGGATAATGCTTCAACCAATTAAAATGCACTTATTTTCTTGATGTTTTTTTTAAAATTTTTTTTAATAATAATAAAAGAACATACAACTATAAAACTTCATGTATGACTGCTCTTAGGTATACAATGATCGAAAGAACCGATCGGCACATGATGGTGCTGTGTCTAGGGTAACATCAACACGACAGCCCTGGAAATAAACTTGCAGGGGGTTACAGAAGACAGGTCCCCACTAGAGCTTGTTCCTGAGCCAGGACAGTGGGGGACCAGCCGCTAACGCATGCCGCACAGTGGAGACTTAGCAACCATTGCCCCCAGCTTGCTCTCTGCTCAGCTCAAGACACCTTGATCCATCAAAACATACGTCAAGATGACTTCACACCAGCACCCCGACAGCGAGACGGGCCTTCGCGGCCGACTGGCCTCGGTACTGCCCAAGGGCTACGACTTCGGCGTCCACCACATGTCCACGCCTCCCTTCAAAACCGATCCCCTATACTCCGCCCCTCCCAACGAGCGCCCCGAGAAGACATTCTGCGAGAACCACTTCCTTGCCATTTCGATCGACGCACCTTCTACGACGGCATCGAGCCAATCCAACTCGCAGCCCGAGCCAGAAACAAAGAAACAAGTTTTGGTGCTCGGTGTTGAAATCTTTATCTACACAACCGCCCGGGCCACGACCCTCTTCGTTTCCAAGGCTGACTCGACTGGATACTTGGGCTTACTCAAGCTCCCCAAGGGCACCCCGAGCCCAATTCGGGAAGTGTGCTCTGCGTTTGTAGGGTACTTGCTTGAGAAGCGCAGACGAAAGGATGTGCAGTTCATTGTCAACCTGTTTGCCCGAGCTCAAGCTCAGTACCTTTTCCCGGGGAGTGTTGACCACGGCGCGAAGCATGTCTTGGACGATCGAGGTCTCATTAAATGGTGGTGTCGAGTTTTGGATCCCATCCTAGGACCTGCCCCCAAAGGCACACCCGCTCCTTGGAAGAGCTCCAAGGCTTACCTCGTTGTCCCTGGACTAGAGACGTACGAGACCAAGGCTCTGGTCCCCCGGAATGCCGCTCCCTCGTCATGGACCCTCGGTCACCCCCTGGAGAGTATATCACACTACTACCGTGAGTTTGACTGGGTGCCACCGAGATGCCTGATCCCTCATTTCCCTGATGACCCGAAATCCCGTTTCAGAGATGAGCTTGATGAGGAAGCCCACAACTCAAAGGAGATGAAGACGACTGGTCGATGGAGCAGCGTCAAGACGCTGGACACCTTCTGGGAGATGATGGCATTTCGTCAAGAATGCTCGAGTGGTCGAATGACTGGTTTTATCTGGGTCGTCTTTGATGATAGCGTCGAAGATGTTGCACCTGCAGAGCCCGCCTCTGCGTCATCATCTCAACCCCCCGCTCAGCCTGAAACCCCAAAGAAGCAGCGGACAGTCAACATCACCCCAACCACGACTCCCCGCAAGCTTTTCCCCACCAAAGCAGACGCCAAGAGAGAGGAAAAGAGCAAGGACAAGAAGAAAAAGAAACCAAAGAAGAAGGTACTGAAAGGCCCCATCATTGCTCGCAACCCTCGCATCAAGAAAGAATTGCGCAACTACCTCCTCGAGTGTCCAATCTCAACAGCGTACTACTCCTGGACCGTGGAGGGACGAGGAGAGAGAATCGTCAACGAGACCCACTACAAGCGTATCGTTGAGCTCCTGCTGCACCTCGACTTTTCCAACCTCAACAAGGCAACGGGTAGCACGCGTCGCTGGCTGAGTGAAGTGGGCATGGGAAGCAAATGGGGCGCTACTGTGACGGGCACTCGCGAGCTGCCAGCACCAGACCAAGCTGGTGGCTCAAACGGTGGAGCCCCGGTCAACAACCTGTCGGGGCTAATTAAGAGGAAGCGAACCGACTCGGCCAGCCAAAAGGTGGATGAGCCAAACAGCAAGGTCAACGTGCTCAGCGAGGGACTAGTCAAAAGGAAGCCCAAGGAGGAGGCGGGGACCAGCAACGGCGAGGGCAAGGCGCCGGAAGTCAACGTTTTGTCGACGGGACTGGTGAGGAAAAAGGCCAAGGATTAAGCGATGGCGTGTAATATAATTGGTTACCGGGCGTTGGGAACAAGGGATATGGATATGATATGGATATGGGGCAAGCTTGGCGTCGAGGAGAATGTATCTGCAAGCGCACCAAGGACGTACAGACTAGCATAATTATGAGCAAAGAGTCTCAGCAACCAATAAAGACGTTTGCGGGTTTTGTCCAATGCCACCCACCCATTTTGAATGTGGCCTGTCGGGACCTTGGCGCCGGCGATCCCATCTCCACCAACCGGCCGCTTCGCCGAAGGGCCGGGACCCGTGGCGGGAACTAGGCAGTTTCCGGGAGGTGGAAACCCAGAAGGCGTCCTCGGGCCTGCGCCGTTGGTTTATTTAAGCTCCGGGGGCAGCTTCTCTGCAAGTAAGAGACAGCTGGCTAATGCAAGCGGGTGAAAATCGCCATGCTGCGACCTTGGCTAGCCTCGGTTCGAGCTGAAGGCGAGGCGCAGGCCCTCGGAAGCAGAGTTCCGCAAGAAGGGCCAAGACCAAGACTCCCCCCCCTCGTATACAATTGTATTTCTAGACATGGTATAAATACGAACGTGGTTTCATTATTTCGCAAAAGATGCCATGGAATATTTCTAAAATGACTCTCACAACCTCGAAAGACGTTGAATACGTACACACACACAAACACACACGCATCAACAAATCTCTTTACCTATATCATATTTCTCATTTACTTTGTTCATAAAAACAAATGCTCAAAAGAACGCCATCATGTCCACCGAAATGCCCGCCCATTCATCCTCACGCCCATGCAAAACAAAAAAAAAACCCCTAGTCTTCTTCAAAATGTGGTCTATCTGAAATGGAAAAAAAATCAATGAAGAAGCCCCTTTGCTCCGAGTCGACATGCAAAGCGAACCAGCGAACCAACCGCTCTCTCTCTACCGCTGGATGTGATGCAGGTTCACGGGGGTAATGGCGTCTGCGCCGGTCAGGACGGCCATGATGTTGCGCATGCTCAGCTCCTCGAAGCCCTTGTGGGTGTCGACGGTGCCTCCGGCGTTGTGGCAGGTGAGCATGACGCGGCCTTTGCGGGAGAGCTCGAGCAGGCGCGGGTGGACGTTTGGCTCGTTGGCGTGGACGTCGAGGGCGGCCGAGGACAGGCGGCCGGAGTCGAGGGCGCGGACCAGGGCGTCCTCGTCGACGAGGCTGCCGCGGGCAATGTTGACGAAGCGGGCGCCGGGGGCGAACAGGGCGAGCGAGGCGTCGTTGATGAGGGCGCCGTCGCCGGCCGGGGTGCACAGGACGACGCAGTCGGAGGCGGCGAGGAGCCCGGCGAGCGAGGCGTGGGCGCGGGCCCGGAGCGGCTCCGTGACCGAGGCCGGCTTGGGCACGACGTCGTGGTAGTGCACGCTCATCTGGAAGCCGTGGTGGCAGCGGGCGGCGATCTGCTGGCCGATGTTGCCGAAGCCGATGAAGCCGACGTTCTGGCCGCGCAGGTTCTGCGACTGGGCCGTGGCGCCGGCGTGGCACGCCTGGAAGTCGGCGGCGACGCCCGACGACGCCGCGCTGGTGCACCAGGGCAGCTGCCGGAAGGTGGAGATGATCATGGCGATGGAGAAGTCGGCCACGGCGTCGCAGGCGGCGAGGCCCGAGTTGCAGTAGACGATGTCTTTATTATGATTGGCATGTTAGCTGGCTGTGTGTGCGCTTGGTATAAAAATGGACTGCTTGCTCACCTCGCTGGCCCAGAAGCTTGGTGTCGGCCCAGTCGAAGCCGGCCCCGGCGCTGGCAAAGACCTGGACGCTCTCGGGCAGCAGGTCGACCAGCTCGGCGTCCCACTGGCCCATCTCGCCGCCGGAGCCCCAGAAGGGGCGGAAGATGGCGTGGAAGTCGCCCCAGCGCCGCTCCTTGAGGGCCCTGATGAACTCGGGCCGCTGGCGCTCCTCGGCCGACGGCCGCACCACGTCGAACTGGGCGCTGAAGCGCGCGTACGTGTCCGGGTTGTACTTGACGGCGTCGCCAATGTGCAGCACCCGCAGCCTCGCCGCCGCCGCCATGGCTACCTTGGCCGGCGAGAGGGGGGACGTTGGGTGAGTGAATAGAGGCACCGGCGGCGCGGGCGAGGTGGCTCTGGGCGTCGATGCAGGCACCGGCGTGTTGGTGGGCTCGGCCATTGCGAGCGGGGAGGGGAGGGTGCAAGGGGAGATTTATACGCGGGGGGGGAGAAGAGAGAGGGAGGGCTGACTCTGTCCTGCGTATTGAGGCAAAAGTCGACAATTGGGGGTGAGAGGCCGGGCACGACGAGGTTGGTTGGTGACGGACAGGAAGAGCCGCAATCGACGACGACAAGCTCGCTTCTCTCTCTGCAACAGCACCAGGCAAGCAGCACCAGCAGCCCAAAGAGAGCCCAGCGCCGGGTGGATCGATGCTGTGACAACACCCCCCCGCGGCCCGACTTTTGACGGCGGCAGACCCTAGTCAAGGAGACGACGAATCCGAGATAAGCGCCTTGTCTTGGGGCAATGTAAGCTGCGGTGAGTTGCAAATTTTCTGAATGGCATTGAATCTATCTGCAAAAATAATAGAAAATAACAAAGCAGCAGCTATTTTTTCAATCTTGACCCTCGTCTCTTGACCCTCTCGCCAGTCCACCGCATTGAGGCAATTTTCAGGTCGGCTTGTTCCTCCGACCTGTGACTGGTCGTGTGTTCCCCCCCCGTCCCAAGACTCCATGTCTTGGGTGATGGGAGCCATGGATAGCGATAAAAAAAGCAACCAAGCAAACAGAAAAAGCGGGGAGACGTGTCTTCCCCACCATTTACGCGACGCCAATGTCCGGGGCCCCGGCTGAGCTGGGCTGTGGAAGTGTAAATGGCGATGCCGTCAGAGGACGAGGCTGCTGTAACGCGGGGCGTGTTGCACGCCTACCCAGGGCCAACAGGCGTGTGTGCGCGTGGTGGGGGGACGGGATTGTGCAGTAATCCAAGCTGGCTGAGGACCGGGAATGGCGCTCCCCAACACCTTGGCCGGTGGCTGACCGCTTCGCCAAGTGGTGTGACTTTGGGGGCAGATGGAAACCAGCCGGCCCATGGCTGCTGGGACTCTACAGCTCATCCGGCCGGCTCTGCACCTCGAGCCCGGCCGGCTTCTCCTTGGTGCGGGATTCTTGCTCCGGCGGAAAGGCGAACCGTCCCGTGCCAACCCGCGTCTGCCAGTGTGCCTTTTCAAACGCCCGCTTGACAAGCTGAATCATTCCAACCTCGCCCCCCCGCGTCCCCGCGAGAGACACGCAGACCGGCTTGTACTCCGTCTTTCCGCTGATTTGTGACTCGTACGGCACCTGGGTGACTTTTATCGGGAAGGAGTCCCGGTCAGCATCCATCCACAAACTCATATAGACTCCCTGGGGGGCGGGTGGGTGGCATGGTGTTTCTCGAGCACTTACACGGGACGGACAAAAGCGGCGCCCCCAACATGGCAGCTAGAAACTCGGGCTGTACACCCTCGGGAGTGGTTGGTGGACTAATTCACAACTGGCTGTCAGCTTTGCTATGCAAGACGTGCAGGCGCCATGAAACGCACAGTGTGGGCTCATCCCGGCGCGAAACGTGTGAGGTCCCGCAGGGTAGGATCAAGATGGCTTCGGCATTGGGGGTCGTTGGGGAGAGAGCCATGACATGCTGATGGAACCATTTCCGGAACGATTCAAGTCGACTCGCGTATTCTTGGTACGCCTTGTCGGTGACGCTGGCTCCCACGTTCCTGCATCTGGTCAGCAGTGGCAATCGCTCGGTGGCGCCACACGTACCAGGACAGCTTAGGCACAGCCTCAACGTATGGCTCAGCATGAAATGCATCGCGATATTGGTCTGCAAAAGCCTTGAATTGGTGGTAATATTCGTAGCACCAGGCATGAAATGGGGCCTTGCCTGTCAGTTGCGAACTTGTTTGCAGAGGGGCGAGCAACGTACATCTTTTAGATAGATCTGCAACTCTTCACCGCGGGCCTCCACTGGACGGTTCTTGGCCCAGATATCTTGGATACTGATTGTTTCAACAGAAACACCCAGAAAACTTTCTAGCGTAGAAACGAAATCGGCAGAATGTGACTGCTGTTCCCTTGACTGGTGCATATCAACTGGGTACAAAATCCTTTTGGGCAAGTTGGCCTTGTGTGGATCTGCACCGAGAGATGCTGAAGCAATCTCCAACAGGTCTTCAAGACTGCGACTGAATAGGCCAACGCTCTCATCCCTATTGTAATAATAATTAGCTTTGAACCGCAATTTCGACCAGTATCGCGGACCTGGAAACATTTATAATACCATCATGAGAAATACTCTTGGCAGATGGGGAGAGCGCATATACTCCATCCTGAGCTGAGAGGCCATGATCTAGAGTTTGGTCAGTAGTGCAGTACTGCAGCGACCCAATTCTACATACCGTTGCCACCAATGGTTTGCTCAAGCCAATTGTATCCTATTAAACTAGCAGAGCTTCCTGAAGAAACTCCCGAAAGAGCCTGGTATCCATCCCCTCTTGCACTCCAAGGCGCCTGCTCGTCAATCCAATCAGTACCGGTGCCTAGTGGAGACGCCTTGGTCTTGCCGACAATGATGGCTCCCATGTCAACTAGCTTCTGAGCAAAATCTGCGGTGGTCTCTGAAGCGGAAGTGTAAAGGGACCTCCAGGCGCGACTCGACAAGGACGATGGCGTGCCGCGGAGGGAGACGAGATCACTAATAGCGATGCGCACCCCTGAAAGTGGTTTTCGGATGGAAGGCCGAGGGAAGTAGAGACGCGAGGGGACTGCAATTGACTTGGAGTCGCCTTGGGGGGATAGAGAGGCTAGGACTTGGAACCTGCATCGTGTTAGTGGTACACTTGAAAGGGACACTGGCGGCGCACTCGTCCGGCTGGTTGGCGTCCTCGGGAATGACACCAAATGCAAATGCTCCAAACTTATCATCATACAGCCTCCATGCCGGATGAAGATTTGGCCCGTGTAGGAAATACGGCCCAGATGGCAACTCAGACCAATCACTGTCCAAGCTGGTGATATTGCCCAAGTGGTACACTGGCAGGTCCAGACCGGCCCTGAGCGCAGACGCTTTGCTTGCACCGCCGGAGCCTGGCTTCTCTACTAGCACGCCTCCAAACGCGGGAGAAAAGACATCGTCGTAGTCATCGAGGAGCTGCAGGAGACCGTCAATGTCGCCGAATATTTCCTCCGTGGTGAGGAGCGTCACCGGGAGGATGGCATCGGGATTAATGGTTTCCTCGATGGAGCCCTGCGACTGGTTATCATCCGCGGGACCAGAGCATCAAAGTGGGGAAGGGAGGCAACTACAAGTTTGGTTGGGTGGATGAGATACTGGAGCCCTGCGATGAGGACAGTAACGAGGGGCTTCATGATGGAATGTCGCCCTGTTATTGCCTGCTAGTTGTCCGAACTGCAGGGTTGGTTCTACGCGGAATCTGGACCATGGAACATGGAGCTGCACAGGTGACGTATTGATGATGCGGTAAACAAAACAAGGGACTGACACATGGACATACAAGCAAGCCCTCGCTCCAGCCCAACCGAGAGACGGCACGCTCACACGACGACAATGGCTTAGCCGCGCACAGGGGGCGGGAGGGTAACTTAGCGCCAGCCGCCCGCCCGCCACCTCGGTGAGAGGGAGCAGCGATAAGATAGCCGGTGAGCTTATCGGGGTTGTGGGGTATCTCAGCACCAAAAAAATACATTCCTGCACCCCGCCGATATACCAACGATTGCAGCCAGACATTTATTCACACAAGCTGTACGGAAAAGACATCAAAATGGCTAAAAAGAGAGGTAAGCGGACGCCCGTTGACTACCTGGTCTAAAATATATATTCGAAAAAAAAAACACTAACAAACGCCAGGTCCCTCAATCCATTCCCGCGCCGCTCGCCGCGCCACCTCGCCCAGCATCGACACGGACAAGTCGCTAAAGGACGTCAAGCCGCCGTCGCGCAGCTCGACGGCGCGGCCCTCTGTGCTGGCGGTGCACCAGTCTGCGGGCGTGCAGAAGAAGACCAAGAACGGGCGCAAGAGCCAGATGTCGTCGCGGGCGCGGCGCCGCCACGAAAAGGGCCTCGAGATGGCCGAGGCCGTCATCGAGCGCACCAGCCGCAAGGTCGAGAAGAGCGTCGGCCGCAGCCGCGCCGTCAAGCAGCGCAGCAAGAACTGGGACGACATCAACAAGGCTGCCGAGGCTGAGGACAAGGCTGCCAGTGGCGGTGACGACGACGACAAGGCCGCCGACGACGGGGCGGATACGGACGAGGACATGGATGCCGGCTCTGCGCCGGCGGCGGCATTGGCTGCTCAGCCCAAGAATGAGGCCCCCGTGGCTACCGAAGGTTTTAGTGATGAAGAGCTCTAAGTAAAAGACTCTTGGGGTGGGCCTTTATAAGCATTTCGTTGGCGTTTTGGAGTCATAAAAATATGTCTGGTCGTTTGCTCGGCTCCAGAGCTGATTCGTGGTACACTGCTGTCCGGATTGACGATTTTTTTCATTTGTTTTACATAGCTTTCTTTTTAGTCACCTGGGCCCAACCGCCTCCATGACGAATTGTCTCAGAGTATATACATGCTATTGATGATACACAGCCCGCCGCTTTCGAGCAGGCCAAGTTTACTTCTCTTGTGTCCATGAAGCAAACCAAACCCATGATTCTCTTTTTCGAACCATGCATATGCGCGGGTGATTATTTGACGATTCCTTCCAAGAACAGCCTCATGGTCCTGTTGATGTGACCAGCCATTTCCTTGTACTCCCTGGCGTTGGCGTCCTCGATGCCCTTCTTGACCTTGGCCAGGACCTCCTCGGCCTCTGCGTCGTCGGTCTTGCGGCCGCCCTTCTTGCGGCCGAGGATGACCTCCACGCGCCAGCCCTTGGACAGGAAGGTGCTCAGCTGGCGCATCTTGGTGGCCAGGTCGTTGTCGCCAATGGCCCAGTTGAGCTCGAGCTCCTTGCTCTTGACCGACGTCACCTTGGACACGCGGCGGCGCTCCTTGGCCTCGCGCTCGCGCAGGTACTCCTCCTTCTTGTTGACTATCTTGCACACGGCGTACTCGGCCGGCTTGTTGTCGCTGGGCTTGGCCGGCACGTAGGGCGTGATCATGCGCAGCGATTCTGTCTTGGGGTCCAGCCGCCCGAGGACGTGCCGCGTCACGAGGGGCCCGTCAAAGTTGCCATTGTCAAACACCATGATCTTGGGGTCCTTGATCTCGTGGTCCTGCGGGAGCCGGTCGCGGCCCGACTTGTTGATGTCGTCCTTGGTCGTGTACCGCCTGTCGAAGCCCCGGTCGTCGTCGTCGTCGTCGCGAGGAGCCGCCTCGGGCTCGGCCCGGCCCTTGAATATCCGCAATTGGGGAGCCTGCGCCGTGAAACCGCGGGCCTGGCATGGGGGGGCAGCAGGAGAGACCCGCCATGGCTGGGCGTGGACGAGGGGGAGCAGCTGGCGCTGGAGGGCAACGTGGTGATGCTCGAGCGGGGAGACAAAGACCCGGTAGAGGGCACGCCTCGAGTTGTTGACGCAAGCCACAGTCTTCATCGTGGCTAGTTTATGGAATTGGCAGGGCTTGGGACTGTTGGATGCGGCCTAGAGAGCAAGCGTGGTTGAAAACCGCACGCAACGGCTCTATTGTAGTGATATGCCCGCCGTGATGGTGCTCAATGCAGCCTGTGTGTGTTTGTCGCCTGTTAAAAGCGGGCAGCCGGCCGCCGTCGGCAAAAGAGTCCGTCGTCACAGCTTGGAGCTTTTGGACCAATCACAGCCTGCAAATCTCACGAGACCCAGTTGCAAGCTCTCACACTCTAACACAACCACCAACCAACCAACTTGCGCGCAACGGCTCGGTTCATCGCCCCATGTGCCATCACGACATGAGCGATATGCCACAGCGAGCACAGCCATAAATATATCGTCTCTCACACTGGGAGTACCGCGCAGAAAATGCCCTTTTACCACTTTGCGCGCCATCCCGTGCGCACCTCCATCACCTTTCTCAAGGCCACCTGCCTCGTCCATCTGGGCCTGAGCCACGGCTACACCATCAGCCCAGCCCAGGGCCCGTCTATGCTTCCCACCTTCTCTGTTGACGGCGATTGGATTCTATGCAACAACGCTCGCCGCCATGGTCGCGGCGTTGGTGTTGGTGACCTCGTTGTTTATCGCATCCCCATCCTTCCCAATCAGTGGGGCGTGAAGCGAATAATTGGCATGCCGGGCGACTATGTTTCCGTCGGAACTCCCGGCGACCCAGGCGAGGAATTGATGATTCAGGTGCGTCTCCTGAGCCGGTTTTGACCAAAAACCTGCTGTCCCAAGCCGTGTCTTCCCCATTGCTGACAAGCTACAGGTTCCACAAGGCCACTGCTGGATCTCCGGGGACAATCTTCCCGCTTCTCGGGACTCCAGGCACTTTGGCCCATTGCCCCTCGCTCTGGTTACTGGCACTCTTGTAGCCAAGGTTTTGCCTTGGAACGAACGCAAGTGGATGACGAATGAATTGGAGAAAATCGAATTATAACTGCCTAGACCAGCCGTGATGCTACGCAAAACTATGTACACGATGAAATTAGCACTGCCTTTACATAATTGACGACCTCATGTACAATATGACTTCTTCTTGCAGGGTATAGAAACCTATCACCATCCGTGGTCTAATTACACAGCCCTTCATCTCCTCAAGGAAAGCAGTCCTGCTAGGCACGCGACCAATGAATAAGGGAACCCAGCGGCCACATGGCTGCCGCGAAATGCTTCGTAACAAAGAAAAACAAGAAAGGAAAACGAAATGCCAAAAGCCCTTCTGCCCCAAGCCCTTGCACCGTTCTTCGTCTCACCGGGAGCACTGCGAGAGCTAACATCTCCCCCCAAAAAATCATTGTCGGAATAAGAGTCGAGTGAAGAGAGAGAAAAGAAGGAAAAAGAAAAACCTCCGGCAAAAGAACAATGCAAGCGCCCATATAGTAAAAAACAGAAATTCGACCGTCAAGAAACCAAACAGCAGTCTTTAAAGCTTATACGCCATCAACACCGTCCTGTCCCACCATTCCGTGCAGTAGCCTTGCCCTGAACGCTTCGCTTTTATCGAGAAAAATGATCAAATGCCTCTGACTCAGGCGTGGTTTCGAATCCAGGCGCACTTCGACCCTTAACCCTCAATATGAGCCTTGGACATGCTTTGCCCGAGGAGTTCGAGGCAGCGCTGGGCCAAGTTCACTACTTCGCCCTCATCCTCGTCGTCGAATTCGTTTTCGGGCTCCATCTGGCGCGTGGCAATGGTTCGGATATGCTCGATAATGTCCTCCGCTTTGCCGATGAGACCAATCAGGTCCTTGTCCTCAGACTCGAAGAGTTGCAACAATGTCCAGACCGCAATGTGCTGGAAAGTGGCGTCGCCAGACTGAAGGAAGCGGCAGAGGTACCCGTGAATTCCGCCACTGGGTTCGGTCCAGTTTTGAATAAAGATGGAGTAATCGCCCACTAAGACCTTTTGTTAGTGATTTTTGCAAATTTCGAACCCGAGGTAGCTTACCTTTGGAAGACAGGTTGCCTAGAGCGGCAGCGCTGTTGCCCTGGACTTCGATGCTGGGTGAGTGAGTGAGGGGAATTAGAACGCTGCACACGCCGAGGTTCAGCAGATGCGACTTGAGATCGTCGCTCAGTGCCAGGACCGCAATTGCGGCCGTCATCTCGGACTGGACGGTGACGGGAACATCCAGAACCAGCTGCTTGCACTTTTGCACAGCACCGGCATCTAATACGAGAGCCTTGTTGCGGTCTGAGCTGGCCGCCAAGTTTCGGAGAGTGGAAATGGCGTGGCATTGGATTTCTTCGTTATCGGTGGAGCCTAAGAGATCGACGAGGGGTTTGAGGAAGTTGGTCTCGATGATGGGGGACTCGTTCATCGGGTGAATGGAAATGTTTCGAATGCAGGCGACTGCCGAGAGAATGAGAGGCAGGTATGAAGACTGAAGGAGACGAAGGAGAGGGTGAAGACCATTGGCCCTGACAATGTCGAGTTGGTATTTTTCGTCGGAAGCAAGATTTCGAAGGGCCAGGGCAGCCTGGCACTGCACCTTGGGAGAAGTCGAATCCATCAGGTTAACTAGAGACTGGACCAGTTTGGGTTCGGTTTGTGCGAGTTTTCTTCGGTTGCTGGCGTCAACGGCAATGTTGCTGAGGGCGGTGGTGCAGTAGTACTGGACGTCAACATCGGGAGAGGAGAGCAGCTGGACGAGAACGGGGATAGCGCCGGCGTTGACGAGTTGCTGTCGGTTCTCATCTATCCTCCTGTTAGCAAAGCATTTGCCAATTGGCATTCTTGGAGCCTACCGGAGTGCGTCATGTTGAGCAGAGCACCAGTTGCGTTCCTCTGAACTCGCATGTCTCGGGACTTGGCAAGTCTGGTCAGAGGCCCGAGTGCACCGGAGCGAGCAATCTTGGCCTTGTTTTCCTCGTGGGTAGCCAAGTTTGTGATACATCCCACCGCGTTGCACTGAACCTCTACATTGGGTGACATCATTTGGCGAATTAATGGGGTCAGGCCCCCGAGTTGCACAATCAGTACCTTGTTCTCAGCTGACGGTATCGTTAGTTCCGTAAACGTCATGAGAGCGAGCTGTCTGTTAACGTACTGTCGACGGCCAGGTTGCCAAGGGCGGCACTGGCTGCTCTCTGAACCTCGATATCGGGGCTTTGGAGGAGGAAGAGGATGGGCTCGAGGGTATCGCGGTCGACTTCCCGGACATCTGGGGATCGGCGTGTCAGTGTATTATTCGGAGCAGATGAGTGGCTGAGCCGTAGGGACTCGTCGATATGACGGCGGCAGGCGCGTCCGGCATCCACGTACCTCGTTCGGTAATTTCGGCAAAGGTCAAGCTTGCACTTCGCTGGAGGTCAATGTTCTCTGAGAAGACCAAGGTGCTGAGGGCTCTAAGAGGCTCGCCCGAGAAAAAGTCGGTTTCGCCACGCTGCAACAGGGTCAGCCGGGGGCCACGAAGACGGAAGTTTGTGGGAGGGGTCAGACGTTTTCGAGGTATTGAAGCAGGTCGGCAACGGCTTCCCGCTCGCTGTCGGCAAGGACAGGCTCATAGAGGCCATCGCGGGCCCGCCCTAGATAGGCCTTGTCAGCTGTGTGGCTCCTATCGCGGTGGTTGCAGATAGCGGGCACTCGGGTTCGTGACTAACCTCCGCAGCATGTCGAGCAGACGGCACCCATGGCCGTAACAAAGGGTCAGGGCCGCTGGTTCGGTGGATGGATAATTCGGTTGCGGGTGTGCGGCAGGGTCAGAGTGGTCGGCGGGCGTCCAAATCGTGGTGTTGCAGGACGTGGTGCGCGAGTCGACCAAGTTTTGTTGACGAAAAGGCGATGCGGTCGGCGGAAATAACGTCACAGCAACAGGCTTGTCGAATTACGATTATCGGGGCTTGAGCTTTGCCCGGTAGCAGCAGCCACAGAAGGCTGGTGAGATCGGCGACGGTGGCAGCGACGAGCGAAAACGTGGCGGGGAACGAGCGGATGGCAGATGCGAAGCGAGGTTGCGGCGACGGAGGGGGGGAGGGAGAGAGGAGGCAGATGAGCCAAGGAAAGGAAAAAGCGACGACGGGAAGAAGAAGATGAGATGGAGGGATTGGTCTGAGCTGGGAGCGAGGGAAGATTGGATGGAGACGACAACGACAAACAAGGCAAGGCAGAGCAACGGGGGACGCCTGAGGAAGAATCGGAAGCTCAAGTCAGGTACCACCTTAGCGCCGTGCTAGGTACACCAAGGTACGCTGAGCTTCCAAAAGATACCGACCGGGGATGCCTGGGCGCCGCCGGCCACCGAGTACCGGCGTGTGTCTCCCCATGTCTCGCAGGTACCCCGAGCCGTGCGCGCTCAACCGCGACCTAGAAAGGTCCCACTGTCGGAGGGGCGCTAGCGGGCGACGTTGCGCTATGATGTCTGCTTTCGTGTGCTGTGCAGGTCACCGCAGTGGACCGCGCCCAGGGTGAGCAGCGGCTTCAGTGGCACCTCTGTTCCCTCCCCCCCCCCGGCGTCGTCCAGGGGAGCACCTGGGGGCCAGTATCGCCAGCTTTGCCTGCCCTTATCCATTGGCTTTGCTTTGCAGTGACGACAGGGAGCCTCTTGGCCCTCTCTCTCCCTTGGAATCCCGACCCATCGCTTCTCGCGCGAACCCGCCAACCGATGCCCGTTGCATTCCAGCATCAAGCTTGGTGGCCGCGAATCTTGGTCTCCAGGCGCCGCTGATCTGCCAAAGGTTCGTGTGTCTGGACGTGCTTTTTGAGACAAGGGATGCAGGCTCATTCACAGACAGCAGGCGGACGACGGTTCATGACATAATGGTGGTTGTCGAAGCTATTGAGGGGAGAGAGCAGGGCTAAGAATAGGCGCAAAACAAACAAAGCACATCGCGCACCGATATCAGACTAGATCAGTGCCCATCTCTATGCCGCCTCTATCGCCGAGCGTCATTGGTTGATTATTTTTAATACGGATAGGGTTGACAAAAAACCTTGCCTCCGGTGCCGCGTATTCTTCGCATGCCTCCAACAGTTTGCCCAGGGCAGCGCCAAGGCTCCACCATTGAAGCTTTCTTGATTGAGAGATGGGGACCAGCCGTTTCTTCCACATTGGATAAAGTGGCACAGGCTAGATTGTTAGATATTGGCTAAAAGAAGAGCTAGCATTGGTCGTCTCATTCAGCGACTATGCTGATAGCCTTCGATGCTCTAATCTCATGCATGAGGATACACTGCACTGCTTGTTTCAACGGCGACCAAAGCGACGCAGCTTATGCACGTCCTGGCTCTGGCCAATATTCCGGGCTACGCATAGACAACTCATATCGCGTCTCAATGCAACCGAGGTCCATTGTTCCACGCCCATCAATACCGTATTCTTGTTTAGAAAAAAAAAACCATTGATTTGTGGTCCTCAAAAAGGCATCAAACGCCCCAACCAAATTTTGTCTTCATCACCGCCAATTTGCAGTTGCCCTTGAACTTGCATTTGCATATACATGCATTTTGCATTTTGCATGTGACGTTGGTACTGGTTTCGTCTGGACCAAACATGGGTTGATGGGCTCATGTCTGTCTCCGGCACCCCAGACAACGAGGTCTGTGTCGGCTCACCGCGGTCGTAGTCGACAGGCAGCCCCATTTCTGTGCAGCAATTTTTGAAGTCTCTCGTCATTTTTGAGCGACGACACCGCCATGATGCGTTGCCCGCCTCCCTCTCTCTCGGAGGCTTTCACCAGCCGCATACAACACAAGCTGCTGCAGCCATGCAGATCATGCTTCCTGCGGCACCCCTGGCGGATACCATCGGCAGCTGTCATAGTCCTTCCTACTCAGCCGCCACACCTGGCTGTGTGGGTTGGGCGATGCGTCAGCAGTTACGACTGCAGCCTCACGCCGTCTCATTGGGACGTCTCACGGCGAGCCTGCAAGGCTGGTGCCTACCACCAAATATTGACTCACCCAGATTGTAGTGGTGGGCACTTTGCATGTGGTACCATGCCGCGGCTTTTCTGAGTCTGGCTCGGGACAGCAGCAGCATTCAACTAACCCAAGACAACAGGTATGCCGGAAGGGGGCCCGAGTCCGGCCAACGGATTGGCAAGAGCCATTTGTTGAACAAGCACAATACACTTTTGGGAGTGCCAGTGTTGCCCAGACAGGAAGTGGCCTTAGGCGCCAACAGTGCGCCGGGAGTAACGGTGACATTCGCTACAGGTTGTCGATCCTAGATCTCGGGCAGGGAGGTTTTGGCCAGTTGTGTTCTCCAGAGTATGTAGGCAGGGAGACGATCGGGTCTCGGGTCTCGACACCATTACCAATCGATCAATCCCGTCCATCTCGTCGACTCTTGGTGAGAGCCTGCGTCTTGGGGCGCCGGAGCGAGGCAAGCTGCCGCACCAAAGTATACGAGGTTCCCCTGCAACGGAGAGGCGCCGCACCGCAATGATGCAACGCACGCCGGTCATACGAGGGAGAGCGGGAAGATGTTGAGGTTTGTGCCCGAGCCAGGTATATGTAATCGAGCAGAAGGCAGTGGATCGTCCGAACCGTTTACTGGTCGCCAAGGTCACCTAGCGGCGAGACCCAGCGGGCGTCCTGGCTGTATCCATATCCATGACGCTGTTTCGCGCAAGGGTGTAGTGCCGTACATATGATGGGCGGCGCCATTCAGGGTACGGTTTGATGTTAGGTGCTGGGTCTTATCACATTTTACGTGCTATCATATCAGTGACGCTGATTGTACCTCACACCTCGGCGCGAGAGGAGGGGAGATGGCGTTGGTGCTTTCGAAACAAGCCTGTCTTAATAATTGCCAATTGTTCCGTTCTGACGGGTCTGATCTGCGCTCGTTTCCATCCTGCTGATCTGCCTTATCTTTTGTTTTACTCCCTCGCATTTTCACCATCGCTCACTCTCACCTCCCGGCACCCATCTGGCTTGCAGCCCCTCCCCCTCCAGCAGAGCTCGCTCGCTGCAGCCGGTTCACCCATTTCGCCTTCTTGTGCCTTTTCTTTTTCACGGCCGCCCGTCAAACCCATTCTTATCCCGGGGCGAGGGCATGAAAAAAAGTGACCGGGACGAGGTACCAGCACAGGACAAGCAGCGGCAGGGAGTGCATCTCAGCGGCGGTGAGGGTGTTTGGAATGGAGGGAAATCCGGAGCTGGGGCGTAGGGGCGGCCTCCCCCACGACCCGATTGACGACATGACCCCAAAGACGACGGAAGACGACCGCGGCACACGCCGTTTCCACAGCGAAGAGCAGGGACGGATGACAATGCCGCAAGCACAAGCAGAGCCCCGGGAAATTCGAGGTCGAGGTCGAGCCCGGACGGATGCCGCGGCTGACCTGGACGGTCTTGGACTGGGAGGTACGCTGCCAATTCCGGTGCCAGTGCCGGGCCCCGTGGACAACTGGCTGCGGTCTACGGACTACTTCTCATCGTCGTTTGACGCAGTGAGGGACGGGGCAGGCGGCAGAAAAAGCAACAAAAACAACGGGCTCGCTGCAGCAACCAGAGGGGTCTCGACGGACAATGGCAGCCGAAGTGGTGGCGGAGGAGGTGGTGGTGGTGGTCTTATGGGCAGTCTGTTCGGCAGCAGCTCGCGCGCAACGGGCCCAACTCCAGCAGCTGGGGCGGTGGCTTCGGCTGCTGGCCAGCGCCGGGAGCGGGCATTCACCACGTCGTCCATGCTCGCCTCCACAGCCGATGCCCGCACCACCAGCGCTACCATGACAAGCGCGGGCGGACACGGCCATGTCCCTCAGTTTGTCGCTCCGTCATCCTACCTCCGTCCTCGCCCCAGGATTTCCAACCGGAGCGCAATGGCGCACCCCGAGCCCAAGCCCTTGAGCCCTCTTGACAAAGAGCAGCTGCAGGGTCTGGTACGTGATGATTCCCTTTGGCCTCTACTCTTTCTCCCTCTCTCTTCCCTCCCTGTGCCGCTTCCCCAGACGATCGCTCTCCCACCCCAGTCCGTCCGCCCGCCCGCCCGCGATGCGCCCGCCTTCCTGCCCATGGGCTCATTTGCGCAAACTGCGTGCGTGGGGCTGGACGTGCCCGCCCCCCAACAACCCCAAGCCGACAATGGAATCACAGCCATTTGGCCCGTCTGACGTGCTCTGGCCCGCGACTAACTGCCTTCCCGTCTGACAGAATGCCATCCGCGATTTCCTCAAGGTCCGCACCAGCTACGATGTCTTGCCTCTGTCGTTCCGCCTCATCGTGCTCGATACCGACCTGCTCATCCAGAAGGCCATCAACATCCTAACACAAAACTGTGCGTGCTCTGGCCGACCCCGCGAAGCCCCTCCGTCGCCGCAATCGGCCCTGATGCTAATTCCTCTTGCTAGCCATCGTGTCGGCTCCCCTATGGGATTCGCAGTCTGGTCGTTTTGCTGGTATCCTCACCAGCACCGACTTTATTAACATGATCCAATACTACTGCCAGTTCCCCGACGAGATCAGCAAGCTGGACAAGTTCCGTCTGAGCAGCCTGCGAGGTTGGTTCACCCCCCGCGTCGAGTGCATCTGCAGCATTTGCACAATCCACGACACCCACTGACACTTTCCAGACATCGAAAAGGCCATCGGGGCGATTCCCATAGAAACGGTTTCCGTCCACCCTTCCAAGCCTCTCTACGAAGCGTGTCGCCGAATGCTCAAGACCCGCGCCCGCCGAATCCCTCTCGTCGATTCCGATAGCGAGACAAAGAAGGAGACAGTGGTGTCCGTCATTACCCAGTACCGCATCTTGAAATTTATCGCCGTCAACAACGAGCATAACACGGTCCTGCTCAAAAAGACGGTGCGCGAGGTCGGCCTTGGCACCTACACAGGTCTGGCGACGGCTCGCATGGGAAACTCCGTCCTCGACGTTGTCCACCTCATGGTAGACCAGAACATCAGTTGCATCCCGATTGTCGACAGAGAGGGCAGGGTGCTCAATGTGTTTGAGGCGGTCGACGTCATTCCTTGCATCAAAGGGGGCGTCTACGACGACCTTGATGGATCGGTTGGTGAGGCACTCGGCAAGCGTCCCGACGAAAGCCCCGGCATCTATACCTGCAACGAAGAGGACCGACTAGACTCGATTTTCGACACAATCCGAAAGAGCAGAGTGCACCGACTGGTGGTGGTTGACGATGACAATAAGCTAAAAGGAATCATTTCCCTTTCAGACATTCTCAAATACGTGTTGCTGTCCGGTGTAGAAGACACGACCCACTGGTAGCGAATGCATTGCCGGAAACGAAACGAAGACGACGCCCATGATTGCATGTGCCCCGCGGCCAGGGAACAGATTTCATTGACAAAGAGGACGATGCGAAGTAGGGGTACAGCGGGGGTGCATCTAAATGGCGTATCGGGGGGATCTCAATGGATGGAATACCATGATGTTGCATAGTTTGTTCTTTCACTATAGACGATGGAGGTGGGTGGTGGCTGGCCCAGCGTCACGCTGATGATACGCGCCGAAGAAACGTGCCAATAATGCGTCCTTGTTCCTTTGACTCCGTTACAGTCTTTCCCGACAATCATGTCTTGCCACTCTCTTTGTGTTGCATTGGCTTTGTTTGACAAACTAGATGGCCATGTGAGCCGAGTCGTTTGTGCATCACCGTGGTCTTTGAAGTCGGAGCGGTAGCTTAGATTGCCCGTTGAGGTTTGAAAGTGGCTAAATATACACGCAATGATATCACTGCAGTCGCGGCACGGCGAAGCCAACGTTGCACTGTCGTTACCAACTCGATATTTAAGGCATTGTCGTGCTCTTGTCACACCCCCCTCGGCACACCTCACACCCACACATGCGTCGTCGTGATTCACATACAGCTCGCTTTCATTGGTAACTAAGCCGAGGAGTGACAACGGAGTCATCAAGAACCGCGCCGTCGCCTAGCAGATCAGTCAGGTGCTCGGCACCGTGCCGTTATCCATGACCGCCGATTCCTGCATTCTCACCACAACTTGCCGCCTCCATCTCAACCTCCATCATTCATCCAACAATAAAACGCATCTCCAGCCTCGATTTTCTTCCAGGTCCCTCTGTGAAGCTTGAACCAGGCTTTATTTGCACTCAAGCGAACTAAATCTCATTTCCCATCCCTCTGCTGTACCGCCGCAGCTGCTACATGCCCGTACCGCTCAACCCGCCAGTACTTACGTCAGAGTATAAGAGTTCTGTTAAGAAGTTTTAGTACAACTTAACTACACGGTTCCTTCCCAGAAAAGAACCCCACTCGACGAAATATTCTGACGTCGTCCAACGCAATGGATAAGATATTCTCTCCACGACCAGCCTATTCTGATACATAACAAAGCTATTATCCGGGCATGCAAAAATAAAAGGCCAGACAGCTCTACATACAGGGCTATACCAACTATTTGTTGCAGAATTACTCTTATATCTCAAAAGATAGTACACTGATCGCTTACCAGGGGTCCAGTACGCGCCCTAACCATGGACTTGAACTCGCAGCCTGGCTACATTCGATGCCCATCCGAATCCATCACACTTCCTCCGCATCTTCTCCCATGCGAAAGTACGAGAAATATTTTATTTCCACAGACAGCGGCCGTAAATAAGGGGGTACGACATATGCGCAACAGCAGGACTTGGAAGGCAAGCAATGAGCGTGATCTCTTGGGCGATAACGACACGGCGGAGGACAGAGCAGCGTTTGTCCACGAATACAATCGATTGGCTAAAAAGGTGAGAATTTTGACACCTCATTTTGGAGAGTCGTGGCTGATTCAACGGAAGCATGGTGTGAGGGTGTTGATGGTTGATGACTTTCATCTTGAGCTACCCGTGAGTGACATTTATATGAACCTATCTTCCACCCACACAATATATAGCGAGAGAACCTTTCTCACGCAAGTTTAGACAGGTATACCCTCCAACCCCCCAAAAAGGGGATGGTTCCATCGAATGCTACGATCCGCCTCAGGCCAGTCAGCCACAGCACCAGTAACACAAACGCGTCGAGTGCGCCAAAGGCGAAGTGTTTCCAATCTTGCCCACAACTTAGTTCATTCACGTCGAGAACCCGCTAAAAACATTGATATCCAGTCACTGATCCGACTAAGCGGGAAAAGCATACTTTATCTTCCTTCTGAGCATACGCCGTGTGCCTTAACACTGCCCACTTGCCTGCGAGCCACAGCGAACTACTTAGCACAGCATGTTGCTACACGTGGAATATTTCGGATACCAGGGTCTGCAAGAGTTGTCAACGCCCTCTTCGATTATTACTGCTACTCTGAAAAAGGAGATGCCGAAATTTCCAGTACCGTTCGTTGTGCCAACTTGCCAATGCACATTCAGGCTTCAGTCCACGACGTTGCCTCGACATTCAAAAGGTTGCTATCGAAATTGCCAGGGGGCATTCTAGGGTCGTTGGGCATTTTCGATGCTCTCGTAGCTATCCACTCCCAACTACATGGCGAACCCGAATTTCCTCGAACCAAACAAACCAAAGTCCGAGCCCGGCTTATCGCACTTACGATTGCAACTATCGAGTCGCAGTCCAGAAGAGATTTAATTTGTGCCGTATTTGGCCTATTAAGCTTGATTGGCCGCGTAGCAGAGGTGGCTCCCAGGGAGGACGAAAGTGGACGCCCACTTCCAACCAGCGGCCTCATGGGATATAGCGCGTTAGGAATAGTCTTTGGGCCCCTTCTTCTAGGGGAAATATTGGATAGCTACTCCGCAAAAGCAGCCATTCCAGAGCCAGAATTACTCATCTTTCCTTTTAGTCCGCCAAAGCTATGTCGCGACCGCCGCACCAAGGAAGCCGAAATAAATCAACTGGGATCACTCACCGTCAACAAGATTCTAGTTGCAAATTGTATTGCGGAGATGCTTATAGCCAACTGGAGGGACGTTGTTCGCCAGTTGAAATCCGTGGGCATGCATCGTGAGCGGCAGCCGCTTTCCCTCAACAACCTCTTGGACGATTCTGTTCACCAATCAATATCCAAAACTGTTAGAGCCGATAAGTGTTCAAATTGGAATCAGGAACCGAACATTCAGTCTACAGGAGAAAACAATTCCAATCAGAATCAGCGCTTGAACAATACAAGTCCGGAACCCGAAGTCTTGGACTCGGACATGAGATTGCGACGGTTACGAGAAGCAAGGAGTTCAACGTTTACAACGCTCGGGTCAAGGCCAACTATTGATATTCTCAGCCCGACAGAGGAGAGCCCAGAAAAATATGAGAAATCGAAGAGAAGGCAGTTAGAGAACCAAACGAGAATGGTGGGATTGAACAAGGTCGAGGGGGTTGCCCAAAACGACAAGAATCGAAATGGTGCGGATTTCAACGAATTATGCGGGTTGGGGTTGTTGGAAAAGGTTGAATCGAGGGAAGAATCGATCCAAGGTGACCATGAAGACCCTAGGTCGACTAAAAAGAGCAGAAATATCGCCAATACGGCCAATAGAAACAGAGAAATAACCAGACGCGAGGACCTGGAAGTTTCGATCAAGGATGTTCCACCGCGTACCTCTTCCATACAACCATCACATTTTGATATTTCCGACTTTGAGGAATATAAGAGATATGAAAATATCAGTGTTGAACTCGAAAGAGCCACAAGTCCAACCAAGGGCCAGCAAAGGGGTAGGCATTCAGGGCAAGAGGAGTTGAGCCAGCCAGGCCATCAAGTATCGGTCGGCGAAGATGTCAGTCTGTTCGAGCCACCCCGAGAGTTTTCTACTACGGGGCAAAAAGATGGAAACCCCGCAGGGCTTGAACGGAAATATTGGCTGAATAAACCAAGGGAGGGTTTGCAAGAATATGTTAGTCGACAAGCAGTTTTGGATTCTGGTATTTCCCAGGGTCAGCCACCGAGCGTGGGATTCTGTGCGGAGGCAGTGTCGACTACAAGTCTTGCTGAGTATGCTGCATTCATAGACCGGTCCTCATTTGGGCTGGATAGTGAAGCCTAGAAGGCTTCCGACAGCACCGTAATGCGAGATGAACCTCTACCTGAAAAAGCCGGTAGTCGACAGGGAAAGCTTTCTAGTGTATACAATCACGCAGATGTAAAAACAACGCGTCGAAATTCCCGGGAGAACACATGCGTGGCCAGAAATCCTTCTCCGACAACTTGTCGGTTTGATGGTTTTTTCGAAAGTACCTCGGAATCGCCAAAGACTTCACAGTTTGGATCATCTGTTTGGAGTAGGATTTCAAGCTCGGAGGAAAATCCCCTTATTTCTTCAAGCACAAAGAAATCTACAGGCAAGAAAGGTGGAGTGAAAGTCATAGCAGCAATGTTTGAGGGCGGCGAAGAACCCAGCGGAACAACGCGCGTACGCGAGAAACCAGTGAGCACAACCCAAAGCCTGACATGTCAATATTCGCAAATGTCGTTCGAAAAGGGGACTCGGCCGTCGAGGTCGGGGTTGAATTTGTTGCACAACTCAGGAAATTTGTCGGTGTCGGGCGAAAAACCAATGTCTCGAGGTTCGTCAGGGGTAAAAATACACCGGAAGGGCTCTGTAGTCGATTCGAAGCCAGTCAACGCAATCGTTGGAAACCTATCTCCATATGCAGAACCAGTCAGTATTTCCAAGGAATTGGGGACAGCCAGAAAGGAACAGGCCGACACAGGAAATCTTCAATCTAGACTGAGAAAGCCCATCTGCCCTTCAGCCCCTGAGTTACCACCACAGGCTGTTCTACATCTAAACGCAATGGCTCCTTATCCAGAGCAACAATACCTTTCGTGTCGTCTTGAATTTCTTCGTCCTTCTTCCTCTGCCCCAGATATACGGCAAAACTATGAGCTGATGAAAGGGGTTGATCACGATTTCGCGACCACGCCACGCTCCGGCAGAACAACACTCTTGTACGCGCAGATTCAGAGCCTCAAACGCCAGCTCGATTCAAAGACATATCAAACAGAACAGCTGAAGAAAGGGTTGGGTATGCAGGAAAACACGCAAGTTAGAAAGGTATGTCAACAATTACGCGAAACGAGGAGAGAAGGCAAGATGTGGAGGAGACGGGCCGAGGCTGCTGAACGCAGGGTAAAGGTTTTCGAGACGATTCCGACGAGGTTGAAAGAGATAAGAGAAGCGTGCGCAGTTGTAGATTGTCGAAGCAATGAACCGAGTTCAGGGAGTATTTCGACCGATCGAAACGCGAACACTATGAAGAGTCATCAGCGAGGCCTTGTGGGCCAACTCAGGGAGTTGGCCGAAGGAAGTGCTATTCGAAATAAAGATGATGAACAAGGGAGTGGTGGCGATTCTAGCAATAGAAGGGATGATTCTGGGATGATTTCGGCGCGGATTCGAAAGCATTCTGAGGGAAATGGGACGGATGGTGTTGTAGAAAGGCTTCCGGCCAACCTCGATGGCTTAGAAGAAAGCGAAGCCGCCAAACAAAGACGAGATGGCAAAGAAGATGGACAAGGACCCGGTTGAAACCCGAATGAATGCACTGGAGGTTTTCTGTTTCAAAGGGTTATGATGATGTAGGAGGGAAGTTTGGGGCATGGGGAACACTGGGGCGTCCACCAAGGGGACTGGTGTGGCGAGCAACGAACTGGACCGGTATTACACAAGATATTCATGTTTGAATTCAATGCTCAATATTAAGATGGAGAAATACATCATTATTTCACATCAATCACCTCAGAGACCCGTCATACGGAGTGAAATGTTCCCCAGGAGGTTGCCAACTCTCTTTGAAATGCATGCAAGATGGCGCCCAGTGTAGAGGGTGTCCGATGGCAGCATCAGCACGCTGGATGGACGGCGGTTACAGTCAGAGTAATTGCTGGCCTGCCTTGGGCCATATTGGAGCGTAGGGGGGGCTCGTGGAAAGCGTGCTTAGCTAGGGCCACCCTCCCGCGTCCAAAAAAAAAAAAAGACACCATTGTTTTGTTTGTAGCGGAGAAAAGTCCGGGTGCCCGGCCACTGTCCAAATTCAAACCCTGGTCGAGCACAGGAGGTGCAGCACAGCGAGCGTGGCATGCATGTTCTTTTTTGTTTTTTTCTCATTCTTATTCTTCTGTCTCCTCTATCCCTAGCCGAGGACTGACCGTCACTTCGGGGTTTGCTATCTAGTCATCATCGGAGGTTCAGCAGTTGTCTGAGATGGGGGCGAGCTCGAATTTGATTGGGTGAAAGACCAGACTACGGGCTCACGTCCTCTGCAGCTCCGAGCCTTCTGATTCGCCATCGTCCTGCATCGTCCCTCTCCATGGCTACGTGGAGCCGGGCGATTCCATCAACCACCGAATAAAATAGTTCTGAGTCGTCGTCGTCGGCCTCTGAACTTGAGCTGGTCGCCAGCCGGCGAGGCACTACGCCTCCCGACGGGAATGGTTCCGCGGAGCTTGTGGGGTAATCGAAGGAGGAGCTGTCATACTGAGGCTGGGTTAGAAGGGGGGGCGGAGAGCCCCCCGACATTGGGGAGGCAGAGAATTCCAAGTAAGGAGGAGACGGCCGGGGGCTGATGGGCTGAGCAGAAGGAATTGTCGATAAGCTTCCAAAATTGGCAAAGTCTTGTGTGAGGGAATCCACTGCGTCTTCATGCAATGACGCATAATCTTGATTCGCCTGGGTGAACGAGTCCGTCGACGGATGGCGTTTTCCCATGGTGATACTAGAGTCGTGCGGCGCGGCCGCGGGCGAAAAGATTAAATCAGAGCTCGATGTCGTAAACGAATATGCAGTGGAGGGACGGCTGTCTTCGGTAAAGGAGGGGGACGGTACTCGTTGGAGTTGCCGAGCGAGCAGACGTGGACTGCTAGATCCATGCCTTGAATCAAAAATCTCTGAATCTGAAAGCTCAAATTGATTGCGAGAGTAGGAGTGTTCAAAAGGTGCGTTTTGGCGATTTTGGGGCGGGGACGAACATGTCATGGGGGGGCAAGACCAGACCATGGCCACATGCGGAGTATATGAACGCTGTTGGAGGGGGACGTCTTGGCCATGGCCTGGTCTAGCCAGTCAATTCTCAGAGACGAAAATGCTCTTGTGGCGATGGGTGGCCTCGACAACGGATGCGTACAGACCGAAATCTGTAACCAGCCATTAGCAGGGGTTAGATGTTGACGCAGCGAAAAGGGTCGCAGCGGCGAGGAGAGCATGACGACAGCTAGCTAAAATATGCTAGGAGAGCTTCTAATGTACCATTTATGTACCCAAAAAGGCCATCTGGCTAAAAGCTCGGTTTGTGGGAATTGGGGGGGTTTGGTTTGTCATGGTGATGGTGTGGAGAACAATTGTTCATGATGACGCGAGAATTCGACCATCCAAAGGAGTAGCATCGAGATGGACTTACCGAGGCCTGGTCCGAGATCACTCGACGACAAAACTTTGATGGAAAGGTCCGGGTTGACCTTTCCAATCACTTGAGCTGCGTTCCCGTTGGTGAGATGAGCTTCCTGGATATTTATCAGTGTGAAATCGGGGTGAGGTCAACGATACACATGTAGCGTATACTGGTTTGCGCCATCGAATTTGAGAGAAGACTTACATGGTTTAGGATTACGGTAACGGTTCCATCAGAATCCAAAGTAGCTTGATTGCCCATTAGCTGAGTGACTTTGCCGACTAGCATGACGACTCGGCCGACGAAGCTCTCAAGATAGCTCGCGGTAATACGCGGGGTTGACATTTGGTCCGCCATGGTTCGTCTGTTTGCCCCTGTATCGCCGCGCAACTGACAGAGGAAAGTATGCGAGAAGCACGTAAGTACCGCAAAAAAGGTACTTGCAGAAGAAAAAGCGAAAAAATAAAAATCGTTCAGACTCGTGATGGGGTTGAAGCGATTATGCTGCCTGCCGCCTTTGCGGCCTCGGCGCGCATAGCAAATCGCGAGATCACGTGACTGGTTAAAGTTCGGAATTGGAAGGCGACACGTGAAGTCGCACGTGATTATGACGACAACCGTCGAACGGGTGTAAGTTAGGTGTCGAGGTAACCCTCGAGGAACACCAACCACAACTTTTGGAAAAAGCCAGGTCATGCTCCGGTAATAATGATTGGATGGCTGAATACCAGCACCGGTTGCGATAAGACATTGTGTGTGTGACCCATGCTATTTTGCTGGTCACCCCCCATTCCTGGCAGGCCATTCGGTTCCACCAGCGCCCGGAGCTGAGAGCCGTCTCCGCTAGACCGTCAGGCCTGAGCACCCAAGACGCAACAATGTAGCGATCAACCTTGTATAATTTCATGGCTGATTTTAGCTTGCTACGGTTTTCAATCTTCCCCGGAATTCCCGGCCCTGGCTCGCTTCTTTTTCAGAAAGGTCCAGTCTCCTGGGAACAGATTAGGCACTCTTGGTTCACTCTCTCGTCCCAAACTGCTTCTACCTTGAACAGGTCTTTTACGGGCGCATGCCTCGTTTATTTCCCATTTTCTGGGAAAGCAGTCATCTCATTTGCGCCTTGGTAAATCAACCAATCCACAAATAAGCATTGCTCCTTGATGAAGTGCTCAGTCTTCTCGAACTGGCGTGCGCGGTCGAGCGAGCAAGCTCGGCTGACAAGAGAGCCAAGAGCTCTTGGCCAAGAATTTGGCCATGGGGCCTGAACAAATGTGTAGCACCGAGCGTGAACGGAGCCTTCCCCTACGCCCCGGGTGCGCAGAACGGACCCTGTTAGCATGGTGCGTCCAGGAACTGCTTCACATGCCCTGTCTGCCATGGTATTCGAGGCTCTTTGAAGCCGCAACATCGTAGTTCAAGTTTCTAGTATTTAGAAGAAGAAAAAGCAGACCAAGTATCATTTCTCAGCGCTGTGGATGATGACGGCTCAGTATTTAGTGCTGTGTTTTCTCGACGCTCATTTCTGCGACCCAGCTCCATGAAATACCTTACCCATACCGTCATACATCAAGCCCCCACACATACGATATCACTTATAAACGCTTCAAGTATCGCATGGAATTTTATTTGTAATTCATCTTCCTCCCATACCGAAAATGCACCGGCAGATAAGGTGCGTCAAAGTCTTATACTAGTAGTATGCCACTTAGTGGAGCAGGCCACTAACTCGGGTCACACATTTGTCCCGAGGAGCTCTCTTAGCTTAGCTGTACGTTTTAGGGCCTGCAAGAGTAATTTTCCTCGATCTAATCATCCCTGCAGGGTCGTGGGGCCAATTCCTGAGGTGGCTAGCTGGGACCCCTGAGTGCGCTGCTGCCCTACAAAGACTGGATTGATTTCTCAAACAAAACCGAGGACAGATTGACGAGACATTGTGTGTCTTATTTGTGCGCTTCAATGCGAATTCAGATGGTTTTAGTGGTTTACTTTTTCAGTTTTGCCTCCTGATTGGAAGCAAGTAAAAGGCCCTTTGCTGGAAAAGAAAGGATGCAAACCCCATGGACACATGCAAGCGACCCGATTTGTACACCATACGAGACCAGCTGCGGACAAAACAGGATTCTGTAGGTCACTAGAATCACCTATTGCTTGGCTGGGTTTGACATGATGCCCCTGGCAGCACCACCTTGTGTGATTTCATTGCATAAAAGAAAAGGACATGTGTGTGCAGGTGGATAGCTTCACCACACTATTATATTCTTTCCAGCTATGAAGAAATCCTTGAAAGGTGGTTGAATGCTCCTGAAGCAATATTCAATTCGACCAAAGTAGCTCGCATCCGCCTCATCACATTCCCTTGAGTCAACTGTATTCTACGAATATTGGACATGCAATCTCGATCGGATAATTTTTCTTATTTCTCAAACTACAATTTAACGACCGTCCTCTCAATTCGGTGTCAAACGGCGCTTCTCGGTATACCATTCTTCCAATTCTAGTGGCGAGTAGCCTTGGTCCAGGGATGGATGGAGTGGAGAAAAGTACATGCAGCCAGCCCATGAACGGACCTGTGGCAAAGAGCCCGAATAGAAAATTCGAGAGAACACAAGCCCACACGACCAAGTCCCGAACAACCCATGAGATGGGAATCCAACTCGAGATCAGCGCTGTCTTGTCTGACACCATGCCACTTTTGTATGATCGTCACGGTGACATTAATGCATCTCAAGCCAATAAACTAATACCCAAATCCCCGCGCCCTCCCATCTTCTGGATCATCCAGAAACGCCTATGGCCGGATGGCTAGTGGACTTGTCACCTTCGCCATCGCCATGAGGTATGTGAGGTCAAGCCTCGGGCTTCGGCAAAGTATATGGATTGAAATCAAGCTGGAATCTGTGGCAATAGATCCTTCGCGCTTGCTTCGATCTCCAGCCAAATGTCCAAGCCCTGCGCTGGTCTCTCTACGTGCGGCAAGCTGTGCATGCATGCAGTAGCAAAATAGGATACCTATCTCATTGTGATTCCCATGCAGCTGAAATAGCAGTCATGCCTTTTGTTCTTCTAGATCCCACTCAGCTAAGCATGTGTATCACCGTGCCACCTTTATACCCACCCTCCCGTGCAGCTAGCGCCGTGCCGGGGAGTCAGCTATGTTTTCATTCCCATTTTTTAATTTTTGCCCTCAGTCGGCTTTTTAAAGCCATTGCGGATTTCAAGCGAAAAAAAAAAAAAAAAAAAAAAGAAGTATAGCGAGAGGGATTGTCATTCTGAGTAAAATGTGGGGGCAACTTGTTTTCTCAACTGACGTCTCAACGTGAAAGGCGGCGTTTTGGGCACCGGGCATCCAGCTCCGGTATTACTCTCGCTAAAGCCACCCACCACAAGCCGCAAGGCCAGCTGGAATATCTCACCCTCGGCTTCAAATTCGTTGTGCATATAGGATGAGCTCTGCCCGTGGTGCTCCAATCCGATAGAGAAAAGAGAAGGGATGAAGGAATGGGGAAACAGAACAAACGGGTGTGACTTGTTCCGGGACATGGCAAGGGTTTTTGAAGTTTATGGCCGAGACTTGGCTTGCTCTGGGGTTCAAATAAGACAAAACCGGATCGGTTGTTCCGCCGGCCTGGCCCAAAGTGTCCGCTGGCGTCCGGAGGCCTGTCTGCGCCATCTTTCCGGCGCCCACCACTTCCTTACACTCTTACACCATCCAACCACATCACGCTATTAAAAGGGAAATGCCCCCCTCCGGTCTCAGCCTCTGGTGCGGAACCATGTATGCGTATGCGCACAGTGGCCAGCAACACGGCAGCCAGTCGAGGATTGCTGACGAATCACACCTGCTCCTTTATTTCAACACCTTTATTCCGTCTGCATGGATGCCTTCTTAATCCGCGCAAATAGGATCAGATCCAGATTCCCATTGCCATCCGTGGCCCTCGTGGCTGTGACAGCGGCCGGAATAGCACCACCGTTGCGCAGCCAGCAGCGAAAATCTAGAAAACCCCCTACACCGCAGAACGATATTGCCATCACGACCAGCGGGATAACCGGACACGTATGAATACGAAATGGAGCCTAGCGACCAATACTTCGATGGCGGCGAGCAGTCTTGGAACGCTGCTCAAGGCACAATGCGACCCGTCGATGCGAACATTGACCCGCTACTCGACTCCGCCATAGGTTCGAGTGCCGCGATGAACGCCTCTCTAATGTTTGATTCCCATCAAGTCCAACCAATGGAAAACTTTGATTCAAGTATCCAGGGGATTCCTTTATCCGCCGCGATGCCAGCCAACGCCCCTGGCAGTCGTGGCACGCGCTCGTCGGGGGCAACATCCGCCCCCTCGGACACGATGATTTCCCCTGCAGAATCAAGGCGATCTTCAATTATCTCTTCCCCATGGAGAACATTTCCAATCTACATGCCCTCAACCAGCAAATCGAACTGCCACAACAGCTGCGGCGAAGCTACACCTCCTCTTCGACCGCTGGTTCCTCGCGACAACACACCGTCGCGTCACAGCCTGGAAAGAATAGAGACGATGGAGATCAACACGAAGAAACAAAACGAGATGAATTCCTCAAACGAAACAGGCTTGCGGCATCTCGATGCCGGCAAAAGAAGAAGCAATGGGTTCACCAACTGGAAGAAGCAAAGGACGAGCTGGAAGAGCAAAATAACAACCTTCAGATGGAGCACAAACGCCTACTCGACGAAGTCAGCCGAATCAAGCATCACCTAATGGCCCACGGCACCTGCAACGACCCCAACATCGACGGCTGGATCGAAAGCGAGGCCAAGAAGGTTGTTGAACGGTCAAAACAACGGTTCAATGACGGCAACGCATGCCAGAACGGCCTGTGCAACCACAGGCATCATCAGAAGCTCGGTTTGTGCCTCAAATTCCTGTCCGCTGTCTTTTGAATCGTATTTGATTCCACCGATCTGCTATCGACTAACTTCTCCTCGCTCGCCATAGGGAAAACACTACCGAGATCGAATTCGACTGAATCCCCTGACGCCGAAATGAACCACGACCGCGTGGCCAATATGATGCTCGATTCGACGCCATAGGAAAAGAAAACGATTGCAGGCCATGCTTCAGCCTGCGCAACGCGTCCGCTTCAACTGGAGGACGAGGTTCCGGGTTCATGTGCGTTTTGGTGGCCCAAAGCCAAGGAGGCCAACTAGATGCAAACGAGACCACCAAAGAGACATCCCAGGGTTTCATTGGCTCCACTCGATCCCATCTAGAGTTGTATACAACCATCATTTTCAATTCTTTTGATTTTAGGCCGTTTCGAATCGAACGAAAAACAGACGACAGCCGGACGAGCGCGAATCAAACTCGGATAGCCATCGATCGAGAACCAAGAACGGACGCCTGGGGAAAGCCTTTGAATGACGAAGCGGCATATGAAGATGGGAGGATGAGAAGACTACCAAGCAAATGAGCTGAGCTTAATCTCCATCACAGTGCCAACTGGATAGTTTCCTGCGCGCTTTTAGCCACGCTGTCCTGCACAAACGACGCAACGGGAAAACATGCAGAGACATGATAATACGGATGATGATAATGATTATTTTTATGGGTATATTGGAGTAGTGATTTATGGGGCTTCTTGCTTGATTTGGGGCGTCAGGAAGGAGTGGAAAAGAGCTTTTGCGCTGCGTAACTCTCGGGTCGATATCAATGCGAGCAGTACACATGTCAGCGTCTATTCCTCTAAGGGGAGTTTCCTGTTTTTTCTGGACATTATTTATGACAAAGGTCGATAGCGTTGGTTCGACACTCAATGTTTGATCTCTCCGTTCGAGAGGCAAGCTCTAGGCCGGGTGAACAGAACGATTCATACACGCTGCCCTTGAAGGCGAATAACTAATTTTGCGGTTTGTGATGTACAGTGGATCGTTGGTCAGATGGAGTGCATGGCAATTCTCGTACGCGCAAGTGAGGCGGGCTGTGGCGAAAATCAGTTGTACAGTCGACACAACGTCCTGGTCCTCAGGGACTGATCCGCAGGCCTAATTGCACAAGTTAGCACCAAAGATTTCTTTTTCTCCGTTAGGAGAGTCATGCACATTTATCCCCTTGTCCAGCCAGGATCTCAGAGGACCCAAGGGCAGTCTATTGGTTAGGTTGTTGTATGCACTGATTCTCAAGGTCGGTACGAACGGAACAGCAGACGTCATATATCTGGAAGCTGGAATTACTAATAAGGTACTGATAAAAGAGTGCGATAGTAATGGCCTGATGGCGAAAGGTGTAGATGACTGGCTCTCGGTGGTCTCGACAAACTTATTAACATGTTTTCTCCTGCAAAGTTCGAAGGGCCGGTATGCGTCCCAGACAGGAGTATACCATTTCAATATCCATGGAGATATGCTAACCCAAGGAATATCGTATAATTTGAGACCTCGACGCGGCTATTCCTTTGTGATCTGTTCGGAACGGAAGAAATATGGCAATTGTAATTAATTCATCCCTGGAAGGAGAGGGCTTCTGACGGGTAACTTGATCGACGGGCCATGGCAAATAGAAACCTCCAGTCTGCAAGTTCCATATGAGAAGAGTCTACTTGGTTCGATACCTGCAGTGCCACGAATAATTTGTATCGAGCAAGTGAAGAATCCAGCGCGTTCAAGTGTTAAAAAAAGGGGGTGGCTACGATGTGAACCGTAAGATAATCAAGCCATGTTGGCATCAATTTGACATACACGGGCGAATCTTTTATCCTTCATTTTGCATGTGATTACTTGCTGGATTGTTGACGTATGTTGCACTGAAACACCCATGTGGCGAAGATCAACCCATATCGTCACAATGATTTAATATTGCATATATGTACCAAATATTTCGGAAAGGGCCTCGCCACTTCGCTTTTTAATACGAGAAATATCCCGATTTTTGGTCTTGATATGAATACAGGGGCATTCAATGTGCCAGGGGTTCTCTCATCACCCGAATGCGACGGGACGGGACGTAACATCAAATTAGTATTGGGCTGTTGGTGAATGACTTGGTCAGTGTTGCAAGAGCCATATTTTTGGGACTTTGAAGCCGAATTTCACCCAAACTCTGTACCCCTTTCTGAAAAGCCATACATAACAGCGTCAAGGGCCATCGCTTCACGGTTCCACAAGTTGGAGGAGGTTCTTCAATTTGAAATTCGGCATTTTCTTGGGTGTGCAAAGGGACGTCTGATGCGCCAAGCCGGGATTCAGTCCGATGAAAGAGGAGCACTTGTCCACCGAGTTTCGGTGGCAATAAACGTCTCTCTTATCGTTGGGGGATTTTCTTGCCACTTTTGGCAGTGATCTTGCGCTCATTGGCGAATGCTGTTCCTAGCTGCGTCGATTTCCCCGTATTTTAGATGACCAAACTTTTACTCATCAAGAGGTAGAGACGGGTGCATCAGACGTCCATCTACATATTCAAGGTGGTGGAGCTGAGTGTAACTTGTACATACCAACACCCTCAGTCCCAGCTCGCAAAGCGTCCATTAGCCTGGCTGATGCATTTCCATTTATGGAAACATCTTCCTTCAACAGCAGTGATAGCCTGGTCACGTTGTTTTGCCACAACATTTTAATAATGCTGGAATGTGAAACCTTGCTCACGGCGATGGAGGATTTGCAATTCTTGCAGTCAGCGCCCCCGTCACCTGGCCACCCAACACGCCACGCAGGGATAGAGATCCGTGAGGATACCAAAAGGATTGCGATTTTCAGGATAGCCTTCCTGGTTATTGGCCATTGTGTATCCATCCCTTCAGCCGTGTCAAGGCACCAATCGAGTACCTCTCCACATTACCCTTGAGTACGGCCACGACCACTATGTTATATGTGATGATCGGCCATGTGTTAGATTCATCATTACGTCATTTTACAAGTAGATATACCGTTAATACAGCAATGATAGTAACAGAATACATTCTGATACTTTGTCAATGCTCCAGAGAGTAACTTTATCCAGTGGCGGTGGAAAAGGCCAAAATGGCCACAGGCGTGATTATCATGAAAGTATTGCGATGCCGAAGATCTCTTGCCTTCTGAAAGTTGTGGCAAGAAAAGCATATATTATTCTATTGAGCCACCATTCATGTCGGTACGCGACCGGTGTTTTCACACAGCTAAAGAGATCGAATTTGCGTATCCTTGGGGAGCCTGGAAATCCCCAAGGGAATGGTTTAGCTGCCGACATAGCAAAATATCAGGCAACAGCCGTATTTGCCACCAGAGTTGAGCCGCACAGATGCATGGCAGCTCGATAGATCACCAATTCAACCAATTGGCGAGAGCTTACCAAACAGTTGCCATTGCATAAATTCCTCGTGGCCTCTACTTCGTGCCATGATTGCAATGGATTCCTAATTTCGCTGCATTTGCGCCTAGTACTTGAAGTTGTCCATGGAATGGGTCATTGAATAGAGAGACAAGACTCATTTACTCTAATGCATCCGTTTACGCTGGCGCAATGGGGGATGGGAAAGCCTAGACATGGAACTTGCACATTTTTCAAGTGTTGGAACATCTCTGTTTGTGCACTCGAATCAACAGCTGCAATTGTTCATCTGAGATTCGATCCAACATAAAAACATGTCTAATCCTGAACCAGCTCAAACGCATACCATAGAAACACACGATGATCAAGCAAAGCGACAAGAGCGCGGAATGCGGGCGTGTAACTTCCGAATTTGCTTCTTGCTATTGGAGGTCCCTGTGTGCTGAAGTAAGCAACGCCGCCACCACAATTCATGTGACTACACAACGTGGGTTTTGCTTTTTGCCACTTCACCCTTCTGAGTCCATACATTGTGGTGGTAGTCTCAATGTCACCCAGATACTTGTATACAATGTAGTAAGACGCAAGACACAAATCCGGGGACTCGGTTTCTGAAGCCTTGCAATATCCGCTAGGTGTGGGGCCATTGTGATCTGATCACTAAGTTTGTGAATGTATAAATCTTTGAAGGATTCAGGGTGTTCCGGCCCAATCAACACCTCTCCATTCTTTTAGTGTCGGTTCATGCGTTCTATGACTTCACTACAGATTTCAACCTGGTCCATTTCATCGTTTCTGTAAGTACTAAACTGACAGTCCCGCCATCTGTATCATGGTTTAAAAAGAGGGAAACCTGGATTTGGCTGTGATTTTCGGTTTAGAGCCAAGAGTTTGAATTAGTTGTTGAGCATGACATAACTATGATGTGCTAATGCGGTCAATTTGATGCTATAACTTTGAGCGCGGCAACACTGCACACGCTTACCCCGCCACTCTTATGAGGGCAAAGGAATGTAGTGTTGAAATGTGATATAATATTATTTGAGCGGAATTATGATTCATGAAGTTATTATCTATTACTTAATTGAATTGGGAAATATCATATTTTGAATCGAAGGGCATGTATCTAGCAATGAACTTTGCCTGGTACCTCGATGCACTCTTGCCACAGTCAGGAGGATAATAATGAGCCAGAATAACAATATTCTGAAAGTAACTGTGTACTACCGTGCCCGGCATCAATAATCCTAGCTTGGGCCCCATGATCAAACGCGTCGCTTTGGGTATGAGTGCATGTACCTTGTCCAGTAATTTGTGTGCCTACAGTGGGATGGGGTACATCTCCAGGCCTAAAAGTAAGGGATTTTTCATGGGGCTTGGGTGGACATGAACTACTGACCGGGTACCGTAGGATGAAGTAGGCTTTGTTTTCCCCGAAGCCTTCGTCCTTCAACAAGTAGACGGTTGACTAAGGCGCACCAGAGAGTAGCCAACACACCATATGCCCTTAACCGGCCAAATTTTATGACTGACGAAACTGACTCTAATGTCTGTGGCGGTGTTGCACTGATAATTGACACATCTGTGTTTAGTACACGACTGCCGATATGCCGAAAGGATTGAAGAAACTGGGGTATCAGCAATCCGTGCTAAAACCGAACTAGAATGGAAGAATAATATACCTGACCAGGTATTCAGATACCGTGGATGAAACCTTTAAACTTCTCTAGGCCGTATTCTCCCAGGGTCGCTTGATGACTTGCCAGGCCACGGACAACTGGTTCGGTCATGCAGAATATGAAACCTTGTTCAACTTAGCATTGCAAACTGACCATTTCCAATCATGATAATACGAGCCAACTCTGTCATGCTTGCCATGGCGGCAACATAGATCACCATACTCCATCTTGCACGGCAAATCACCCGGGCTGGCAAGTGATAGCCCATACCCAAATAAGTGGGGGGGGGCTTTTAACTAGGGTCATATCGTACTAACAAAAGAGTCAAGGATATTCACAAAGTCTCCCAAATGGTGTATCCGTGGCATGCCAGAACCCCGTGGTTGCTAACTGCCTGGCAATTGTTGTTCGGGCGTCTCCGTTATCAAGCTACTTGTGCGTTCATAAGAAGCTTCGCACGGGTTGATATTAAGCAAAGCCCTGGCTGACGCGTGTTTCATGCCGGTTCAAAATAAATCATAGCTGCGAGAAAGTATTTCCAGGTAAGCCCGAAGGTCCAGTATGCAGATGGTGGCCCGATCCAACGCAATGAGCTTTTCACGGGAAGATATCCCACCTGGGCTACAGTACATCTCCTATTCCCCATGACATCTCAAACGGCCACACACACGACCCAGTAGAGGCAACCTGGCAGCCAATGTAAGATAACTGCCATCCTCACCAAGACCAGCCCAACTCATCCCCTCTCCTCATTATTGGCCCCTTTGAGCAAGTTCTAGAAAACCACACACTCATCTATCGATGCTTGCCTAAGCCCCCCAGTGCCATACCGCACATGCACGCGCAGACATTCAACAAGATCAATTGCCCAGCAAGAAACTATTTTTGCTAGCTCTACGCCCCACAACGCATGCACACACTCCACCAAGATCGATCGCTTTGTTTCTGTTCGCCAAGGCATCGTGGTCTAGCTTCGGCCATCTCCCTTTGTTCGTCTGCTGCCCCTGATCGTCTCTCTAGCCTTTTTTCAGCTCTGAACTTTTACCAATGTCGTAATCGACCGCTTAGGTATTCATTCTCAACCCAATGGCTCGATAAACGAAACAAGACGCTTATCAATCTTACATGCCGTCATTGTGCCTGGCCTGATATTTTGCGCGACAGGCTAGTGCTTCTTCTTCGCATCAGCGTAGAAATTACAGGCCAGGGCTCCAGAGGTACAGTTTCAAATCTATTCTCAGGGACTTGGTAACGCCAGGTACAGATAACACTCTGGAAAGCCCAAGTAACTACGAATAAAGTAACATGGGCTCCAGATCTGTGCGGGGTCAATGTCAGATGATCCGGTAGGTCAGGATAATAGGGGTCAAAAATATCGCTTGCAGTGGGGGGTTTGATGTTCTATTTTCTCCGTCTACCAACGTCGGAGGCCTGGTTTGGTCTGTTGCCAGGGCGCCCAGTCCACGCACTTATCCCTTAAGTGCGCTAGCCCTCCGCCTGCGTACCGGTGACGCCGGATCAACCATATTTTAATAACTCGAGAGCGGTACCCAATGTCTCACATGATTCATATGTTCATGTAAGTATACAGTATAGCAACGTAAGCTTGGTACGAAGGTAAGGGTGTAACGTACTCCAAAGCATTGAGGCTTTGGGCGTATCAGCGCCGTTCCCATATAATCTGATGGACGAATTGAAACTCCGTTCGGCGTGCATCTGTTAATCTTTCATATCCTGAAAAACCGAGCCCTCTAGTGTTTATAACTACTCCCAGGCTGAGCAGAAGTTTCACTAGACATTCTCATTTTTTTCTTTTGATCTTGTATCGGTGATCAACTTTGTCAGTCTTAGAAAAGAAGCTGCCTTCTAGCAGAGGATATGTTGAATAAAACTTCATCAGATCGGGGTAGATGGCTTAGGCCTTGGATAAACACATGGTTTTTGATAGCTCACCAGACATTTTTATGCAACAATGACCCGTCTCCGGTTGATTGCCATGGTTTCTATTTCTTTGCAACTAATTTGTCGGCCGCCTGTTGTCGTGGGTTTGATATTGCGTCCTGCTTCCGACACCAACGTTGGACAAGCAGGTTGAACCTTTTGGCCCAATGTTTACTCTGGATTCAAAATGATAAACTACTCCTTTCTGTATGAGCCACGCGTGGGGCACTGCGCAATCATCATTTGCAGAGTCGCGATCAATGGCCAATCAAACAAAATAAAATCACAAGGCAATTCCGCGAGAAGGGATGTTGGCAATACAGGTGATGATTTTTTTGGCATACGGCTCCCCGCCGATGGTACTTCTACATGAGGTCGTCGTCTAAATGTACAATGATATGATACACAAGTTTCCAGCTCCTTACCTCCTCTTGATCCAGCCCCGGGCATTGGAGATGCCCTTGATTCTCTTGGTGTACTTCCATAGGTGCCTGTACTTGGGGCCTTGGCGCTTGGCTTCCCATCCGCGGGGCTTGACGGGAGGCTTGAGGCTGTGGACGCGAGTGGGGCGGAACTCGATGTCGGCGCCGGGGATGTTGTGGCGGGCCATGACCGAGGCCGTGTTATCGTCCCACACGGAACGGAACATGTTGAACCCAAAGGGTTTCAGGCCAAACTTGTCACGGAAAGACTTTAGCGAGAAGCCATCCCGCTGGGTGTAGAGCTCCTTGAGCTTGGCAACGTCAACCTTCTCGCCGGGCTTCTGCTCGAGCAAGTAGATGCCCAGACGATGGTAGGAGGCACCCTTTTGGGAAAAGGCGGGCAGCCAGGGGACGGCAAGCTGGTCGTCGGCCTTTATCCTGCTCAAGGGTAGCGAGGTGTTGGTGGGGTCGAGGGGGATGTTGGCGGCGAGAAAGTGGCATCGCTTCTTGAAGCCGTCGCTCTCGGGGTCGGGAACATCCGAGTCGAGAACAACGATGGAGACCAGGCGTTCGCCCTTGTCGAAAACCTGGACGCGGAGTCGTGGGGGGTTCTCGCTGACGACACTGTCGACGATATGGCCGGGAGGGATCTTGAGCTTGCGGAAGTAGAGCTGGACATCGGCCGTGGCCTCGAGCTTGGGCAGAACATCGGGAATAATGTTGAACTGGTTGATACGCTGGTTGATGAGGCGGTGGTCGTAAGAGCGCCACTTCTTTTCGGCGTAGTAGCGGTAGATGGGCTTGTTCATATCGCCTGATGTCATGGGTTAGCACCGAGGGGTTTTCCAAAGCCGCACCATGCCAATTGAAGCTGATTCGCCCCAATTGACGGTTCCAACGTACCCAGGCCGTCTTCAAATCGCTTCTTGACCACTGGGTCGTTGATGTCGGCTAGAATTTTGAGCTTGTCCAAATGCCTCCGCATGCTGGCCAGCTTTGTGTCCTTCATCTGCTGCCCACCCTTGACCTTGTCGGCGCTCTTTCCCTCGAGCAGCGTAATCTTCTCCAGCGCTTGTGTAATCTGGGCCAGCTTCTGGTCACGATCGGCGGCGAGGATTTTGCGGGCTTCCTGGAAGGCCTGGTAGGGCAGGTGCTCGAAGGGGATGCCCGAGGTTGTTCGGATGGCGACACGGCGTCTGCGGGAGCCAATTGGCATCTTGCCGGTCTTGACGAGCTGGGCCTCAAACTCGGGGAGCACTGTGTTGGGATCGAGGTCCAGAGCAGTCGGCTCGGCGGGCTGGGCCTGGGCCTGGGCATCGGCAGCGCGGGCGGCGGCGACGGAGAATGGGCGGGTGAGGGCGACAGGCTGCGGGCGCAGCTGCCGGGCGAGCGGCCTCACGACGGCCTGGCACCGCGACGACATGGTTGTGTTTGGCGATGTGGGTGGTGGAGGGAGTCGTTCGGTTTCAATCACCAAGGCAAAGAAACTGGCTGCCAACGAGAAAAAAGCTCTGGGTGCAGACGCACGAGAGCCCCCACTAAAAACCCGGCCGTGGTGGCGTGCGGATTGGCCAGTGCGGAGACTGCCGAGCCACTTTTGCAGAGCAGCAACACCAGCGGCGACCATCTCGGTTTTCGACGCTCAAACCGCCAAGGAAAAGAAAAAAAAGCATCACCACCGCCCACACTCCCCCAGGCCGATTCCTGCAGACGGAGAATCGCTAGGGCGCGTGCATAGAAATGGCCGGAAAGGGAATTGGCTGCCTCGCCGAGGCCATGGGCGCTCTGCGGGTGTCTGCCCTCAAGGTATGATGATTCTGCGACGACTCGGTCAAGTTGCACATGGCTCACTCACAGCGAAACCACAGCCTGCGACGCTTGGCAGGACCTTTACCCGCTCAATGGCCACCGAGGCCTCGGCATCCGAATCCTCAAAGGCTGCCGCCTCAAATCCCCAGGCCATTCTCGATTCCTGGAACCCAAGTCAGTCTCCATGCTCCGATGTGCTACTGCGCTTTCTTTGTGGTGGCATCATCATGATGCTTGTTCCTCGTCCAACTTTCCCCGCTCACAATTGACCAGTCTCTACCGTCCCCGTCACCATCCACAACTTCCCTTCGCTCGAGCCCACATCCCTCGAGCAGTGGTCCGTCAACCACCTCTACCTACCCCTCCGCCGCGACCTCCTCCACCTCGCCGTCGTCTACGAGGGTGACAACACCCGACAGGGAACCGCCT
The DNA here is from genome assembly GCA_002179835.1 of Calonectria leucothoes. Lineage (NCBI taxonomy): Eukaryota > Fungi > Ascomycota > Sordariomycetes > Hypocreales > Nectriaceae > Calonectria > Calonectria leucothoes. The sequence continues at coordinate 134,852 of NAJI01000418.1, forward strand.
CCAGCAAGACCCGATGGGAGGTTCACGGCTCTCACCGCAAGATGCGTCCCCAGAAGGGTACCGGCCGCTCCCGTCTCGGCACCAAGCAGAGCCCCATGCTCCGCGGTGGTGGCAAGACGTTCGGTCCCAAGCCCCGCGACTTCGGCACCAGCCTGAACCGCAAGGTGTACGACAAGGCGTGGCGCACTGCCCTGAGCTACCGCTACCGCAAGGGCGACCTCATTGTCTGCGAGGATGGCATGGATCTCGTGCTTCCCTCGGACTTTGAGCTCGTTGCCGGCCAGTACATGAAGGACGGCCTGAAGGAGTCGTATCTGAAGCGCTACATGACGGGCGTCCTGGGCAACCTCGGCCTCGGTCGTGCCAGCGGCCGCACCCTCTTCGTCACGGGCGACCGCCGCGAAGCCCTGTTCGGCGCCATGGAGCAGGTGCCCCAGCACGGCCGAGTGCTGGACCTGGAAGACGTGGACGTCAAGGACCTCCTGGAGACGGGCAAGGTGGTCCTGGAGCGCAGCGTGCTAAAAGAGATGATTGAGCAGCACCAGAGCGACCTGGTGAGCAAGGTTGTGATGCAGGGCCTAGTCAAGGGCGGGCCAGCCACTGGCACGACAGTTCTGGGAGCATAAAGATGTGCCGCTCGGAGACTGCGTGCTGAGGTGAAAAACTGTAGACTAGACATGTACTATACTCTTGACGTATAAAAAAGAAGAATTATGTCAAATGATATACGATACTCCCTCCATGCACCAATCCAAAGCAAGTGTATAAATTGGGTATCTCAAATTACTGCCGGGGTTCGATTTCTCTTGGCGAGAAACTGCCCAGCAAAGAGGGGAACTGCCTTCTTCTTTTCTCTCTTGTACAGTAATCTACACTGACCGTGAGGTCCAGGTTTCATAACCATCGTCTTTTCTGCTTCCTTCTTCTTCTTCTATAGTGCCCCACCAACTGCCGAAACAATCCACATGGCCACCCTGACCTTGAGACCAACTCTCCGTTCGTTGGTTGCCAAGTCGTCTCTCGTCACCTTTGTGGCATGCTGCTGCAGCCAGCGCTGCTCGTCGCCGAGACGGGCCTTGAGGGCGTCGTTGCGGGTGACGATGAGGGCGCCGGCCTCGAGGTCGTGCGAGTAGCTGCGCTTGGTGTAGTTTGAGCTGCCGATGATGCTCATGGCCGGGTTCCTGTCGCCCGGCATGGTGATCCAGAGGCCCTTGGCGTGGTACGTCCAGCCGCCGGGCTGGCCGACGACGCCGTGGCGCCACTCCTTGAGCGCAATGTCCGAGCCGCGGCCCTCGTGGTGCACGCGGTGCACGAAGCGCCGCGCCAGGAGCGTGTAGGCGTCTGGGAGAAGGCCCGAGACGCCCTTGGACTGGTAGAAGCCGTTGGCCTCGGGGTGCGCGGTGATGACGGTGTTGTTGGTCGACGCGGCGCCGAGGAGAAGCTTGGTGAGCGACGGGGCAGGGTTGAAGTACCCGGCCGTAAAGGTCCACGACGAGTCCTTGTATGCGGGGGAGGCCAGCGTCTTGAGAATGTGTGTGACGACGGGCAGCTCCGTCGAGGTGTCGGGCTTCATGATCTGGGACATCTGTCCGAGCATGTACACCCTCGTGTCTTCAATGTCCCTTGCCGGGGACTTTCCGCCGGGAGGGTGTATCAAGGACTGCAGCGTGGACGTGCTGCTCTTGATAAAGGCCTGCGGCTTCTCAAGCGGTGACGGGGCTGAATTCGACTTGGGCCATGCCAGGTTGAATCCGGCGGGCTCCTGCGAGGGCTCAACCAGGAACGAAAAAGACCCAACGCCCGAGTGAAGCCTTTCAAAATGATCCGTAACCTCTTTTGAGGAGAAGAGATGATAGCGATCTTGGCGATTTGTAAAGTAATCAGTGGAGAGGTTTGCTCTGTGCACAGTTAGATTTCAATCATCATCTTTTTTTTTCTGTCAGGACAAAGAAACATACCCAGACATGATGATTTCGTCATCGACACCGTACAGCTTCATGTGCTGCAAGCCCCACCCCTCGTTGATGCGTTTGGGAATGTACTGCTTTCGCAGGCCTGTCAAGTTTGGCGTGTGGTACATGCGAATCTCGACTCGGTCGGCTCCAAACTCGGCCACGAGCGGTGCCAGCAGCGACGCACTCGATGGGTTGGGCGCCTCGCGAGTGCCCCGCAGAGCATCCGTCAAGATGCTGAGCTTCACTTCGGGGTTCTGCCGCATCGCCTGCTGCAGCGTCTCGATGAGTTCCTTTTCCGACTTCCCAATGTACAGGGTCGACAGAAATATCCTTCGTCGTGCATTGCGAATCCGGTCCTGTTGCGTGCGTGGTTAGCATGCTGTTCACTTTCTTTTCGCCCCTCCGCCCCCCGTCTTATATACTGCAGTTGGGAATAGCTTCCCGCTCCCCGCCCCCCCCCCACTCTCCTCACAACCAGTCTAGTCTAACCTTGAGCGTCTCGTAAAATTCGGTCGGGGTCTCGATAATCTTGATCTGGTCTCCCCTGATGTCGAAGCTTGGTGCCAGGCGGTCCAGCTCACTGACAAAGGGCGCCAGGGCCCCGGTGCTGCTCACGGCGCCGGGGGGAGCAGCTCCAGCTCCCGCTCCGGCCCCGGCTCCAGAGGGCATCGCATACCGTCTGCACTGGAAGCGCGCGGGCGGCGCATGCGGAGCGATTGGCCTCGAAGCCGGAGCCCGAAGCCTGGAGGTGCAGCGGGCGCAGCTCCGGACGAGCATTGCGCAATTGGTCGGTTTGCTGTTGACGCTGGACAATAGGACAACTGCCAATTCCCTGCGAGGCCCGAACTTCGGAATGCCCTTTTTTTTTTGCAGCTTGAGCCGTAAAGCTCCAAAAAATGCCATTACCTTCCCACTGCGTATCATTGGCGGCTCACGGGCAGCAAGGGTTGTTTAGCCGGTGTTGAGCCGGGCCCCGGCAATCCTCACTTTCGTCGCTTGCTCAATGAACCTCTACCGTGCCATTCCGCTTCCCCACGCAGAGGTCAATTGTCGCCAACCGCAACCATGTCGACGCTAACCCGAACGTTCCGCAACCTGCGAAAGGTTGGCATCAAGGTATGTGCTGCCCGTCGAGATGCTGGACCGGCCGCCCAGGCGCCAATTGCTAACAATCCCCTCCTCGGACAGGATTACTTCACCCAGCTGTTGGTACGTAGCCGCCGACGACATGCCCGCATCACGACGACCAGCTTTGACTAACGACGCCCGCTCGCCGCAAACAGTACATCGGTACGCCCTCTTTTCCCTCCTTCTTGGTGCTCCATCCCTAGCAATCCGAGGACTGACGCCTTTCTCTCCCGCAGGTGACACCAAGCACGGTCGTCTCGTCGGTGTCGATCGCGCCGGCAACAAGTTCTTCGAGAACAACGAGGAATTGCCTCTGCGAAACCGCTGGGTCGAGTACGCCGTGCACGACTACGACGCCGCCCAGATCGAGCCCGGCTGGCACGCCTGGATCAGCTACTCCCTCGACACTCCCCCCAACGAGGACGCCCTGCTCCAGCCCGGCACCCGTCACTTTGAGCCCACCAAGGCCATCCCCAACTACACACAGACCCGAGGTGCTTTCAAGACCTACAACACGTAAGTTGCCGACGTGCGGCTCGGGCAGAGACGCGGGGAGGAACACCGGATGTGCTAACGTTTCAGCAGCACCAAGCCCAAGATTCAGGCTTGGCAGCCCGTTGCTGCTCAGCGATCATAGGCATCAGGGATTAGATCAGTCGCAGGGCGCGTGTGTACATATTTCCTTTGCACAAGGTTAGAAGAATGGAACTTTAAAAAAGAAGCCAAACCAACGCAGTTGTTCAACATCAAAAGACATCCCCCAGCGGGTGCCACTTGCGTGCATTTGAAGCGCAGTGAGTGAATTGAAGGGGACCGCAACATCATTTACCATCTAGGGAATATTTGTTTGCTATATATCGATGCTTATCAAACTATGAACAACTATGCAACCCATATATAACGCAGCCTCCCAAATGCTTCTACGACTTTGACTCAATGGCCGATTTAATAGCTGCAAAGACTGTCAGAATAGTGCACGAGCGATAACGAGCAGCGATACTAACCTTCACAAGTAACCCTGGCATCTCCAAACAGCATTCTTGCATTGGGCATAAAAAACATGGGGTTTGGCACATCAGCTGTTGTGTGTCAGTAACTTTTGCGTGTACGCCAAATGGATGGCAGATAACTCACCATAGCCACTGGCCAAGCTTCTCTTCATGACAACCACCTGCTTGGCCTTCCAGGCATGGAGCACAGGCATTCCCTCAATCGAACTACCCTTTTCCATGGCAATCGGGTTAACGGTGTCATTGGCGCCAATGACCAAAGCCAAGTCAGTCTCAGGGAAGTCTTCGTTGATTTCATCCATCTCCAGCACAATGTCGTACGGAACGCTCGCCTCGGCCAGGAGCACGTTGCACTGGCCAGGCATACGTCCTGCGACAGGGTGGATGGCGAATCGCACGCGGATGCCCTTGGAGCGCAGAGTCGAAACAATGCTAGACAGGGCATACTGGGCTTTGGCCACAGCCATTCCGTAGCCAACAATGATGATGACTGACTCGGAGTTGAGTAAAGAGTCCGCAAGTTCGTCAACCGATGTCTTGGTGACTTCCCCTTGCGGCTTGAACTCTTGCATGGCTGTCGTTGGGGTACCTATACCACCAAAAAGGACATTTGTAAGAGAACGATTCATGGCAACACACATGATGTATGACAGGATGGAACCAGAGGTGCCTATCAGCGCTCCTACGGTTGTCAGCAGTGGGTTATCAAGCATGAAACCCTCAGCCACAAGCGCAAATCCACTGTATGCATTCAACACGGTAATAACGACCGCTAATAATCTCGTGAGTATTTCTTTTTACATGACGGAGGTACGTGGGTCAACTTACGCATATCAGCGCCTCCAATTGCCGAGGTAGTGGTATATCCCTTGATGAAACTCAGCAATGTATTGGCTGCCAAGGCCCCGGCTGCGATCATGGGACTTCCGGGAGCCATTGTAATGAAGGCCCCCATTGTTGCCGCGTTGGTTGCCAGCAAACCCGAGTTTATTATATGTTGTCCAGGTAAAATCTTGGGCTTTGAGGTCATCCTGCCGGCAAGCTTCATAAATGCTACAATTGAACCAGTAAAGGTAATACCACCTACACAGATGTCAGTGACAATGCTTTTACGCAATTATAGGTTTTTTTTACCAATAAGAACTCCCAGATAGGCTGTGACCATGTGAAGGGTTGACACGTCATTGATGTCAGCCATGACACTTCCAATGCTAGTCAGGACAGCTGCCAAGCCAACGACGGAGTGGAGGGCGGCAACGGTCTGAGGAAGATCAGTAGGCGTAATCCGTTTGCCAATGAGAAATCCTAGCAATTGTGAGCGTCAACCTATGGAATTTTGGGACAGCATGACTGACCGGCAAGAGCACCGATAGTAGCAAGGCCACCAAACTGCGCAAGAACCTCAGGAGAGAAGCCAGCAGCGAGCAGGGAAGCCAAAACACCAGTGCCTACTCCGAGAATTCCGAGCATATTACCCATGCGAGCAGTCGCCTGAGAGGCAAGACCAGAGAGTGAGCCAATGCAGAGAACAGAGCTAATCAGGTACCCTGCCTGAACGAGACCAGCGGCACCGGTCGAGGCGGCAACGACGAAACCACCACCGCACAGAGCAGCAGGGATGCCATACAGCCAAGGATACTCGGGAGGGTCAGTTGGTCCTGGGTACTTGTTAGCCTCCATGTCTCTTCAACAATCCACCTCGCTCAACTTACGCTTGAACATGTCCAGCATGCGCTTCGTAATGACGAAGCCACCACCAACATTGACAAAGGCAAGAAGAACGCTGAGAGCTCCAAAGGTTTGAGGGATTGTCTCTGGCAGGTATCCACCGCCGAGAATAAACAGGCCGCCAACACCAACCATTCCAGAGATTGCATTAGTCACGCTCATCAAGGGCGAGTGCAGAGCCGGAGTGACACCCCAGACAACGCGGTAACCAATCAGACTAGCGAGGGCAAAGGTAAAGGTGTTGGACATGAGGAGCGGGCTGGTAAACTTGCCGAGAGCCAGCACGCTTCCCATTCCCGCGGTGACACCGGCAACTTCGCGCGTCTTCTTTTGCCACGGGGTCAGCTCCACGGGCTCAACTACGGCTGCCTTGGTCTCAGCCTTGGCTGGAGCAGGCGGGGGAGCCGGTCGAGGGGCTGGGGGCAGAACTTCGCCGTCCTTGGTGACGATGGCTCCACGGACAACTTCATCCGTGAGGTCAATGCCGAATTCCTTGCTCCTTGGAGCCATTGACAAAAGCAGCTTGGTGATGTTGTTGGAATAGAGGGTCGAAGACTGTGTGGGCAATCGAGAGGGCAGATCGGTGTAACCTTGGAATCAAAATCAGAACCAGATTCTCGCGAGGTGCATATCCTGACTTACCAATGATCTTGACATCGTTGTAAGTGGCCAGCTTTCCCTTTTCAGTCGCAGCACAGTTGCCCCCAGCCTCAGCGGCCAGGTCAACAATGACGCTTCCGGGCTTCATGACATCGAGCATATCCTTGGTGATGAGCTTGGGCGCAGGCTTTCCGGGGATCAGAGCAGTCGTGATGATAATGTCAACCTCTTTGGCTTGTTCCTTGAACAATTTCATTTCGGCTTCAATGAACTCTTTGCTCATCTCCTTGGCATAGCCACCGGCACCAGAACCGTCTTCTTCGATTTCAACTTCAATGAATTCGGCACCAAGAGACTGAACCTGCTCACGCGCAGCAGGCCTAGTGTCAAATCCACGAACAATGGCTCCCATACGACGAGCCGTAGCAATGGCACTCAAACCAGCGACACCGGCACCAATAACCAAGACCTTACAGGGGGGGATCTTTCCAGCGGCCGTGACCTGACCAGTCAAGAACCTTCCGAATACGTTGGACGCTTCGAGGACGGCCTTGTAGCCAGCAATGTTGGCCATGCTGCTCAGGGCGTCAAAGACTTGGGCACGAGAGATACGGGGGACCATGTCCATGGCGAAGCTGGTGGCTTTTTTGGCGGCAATCTTTTCAACAAGGTCCTTGTTCTGGGCGGGCTGGAGGAACGAGATGATGGTCTGGCCCTCCTTTATGGCATCGACTTCACTCAGCTCGGGGCCGCGCACCTTGAGGACGATATCAGAACCAGACCAAACCTGCTTAGCATCTACAAGAGTTGCGCCAGCCTGCTCATACGCAGCATCAAGAAAATCGGCAGCAGCACCGGCACCTCGCTCAACGAGAATCTTGCCAAAGCCCTTCTTCTTCAGCAGGGCGACATTGGCAGGAGTCAGGGCGACGCGGTGCTCACCAGGATAGATCTCTTTGGGAGCTCCGACGGTGAGGCGGGAGTAGGGCGTGCTGGGCGGTTCAACGACAGTAGAATGGGCTCGCGGGGCCGGGGCCGGAGGAGCAGCCGCAATGGCCGAGGCATGACGAACTAGGGCGAGGGGCTTGGGAGCAGCTGGGACAAGAGCACGAAGGCGGTTTGCCGGTGCAATTGAGCTGTGCCATCGCCTGTAAGAGGAGAGGGCAATTGGGTCTGAGCCAGGCCCGAAAAGAAGGCAATTCGTGTCAGTTGCGAAAAAATTCACCTGGTGAGGCTTGTTTAGGAATCATGAGACTTGCCTCGGAGGCGCAGACACGACGTCACAGCCAAGCGCGAAGCTAGACAGAGCTCTGGAGTGGCCGATGCCGAGGCCGAAGCCACAGGCAAAAGTAAGCTGGAGGTCATTCCGGAGCAAGCTGAAGCTATATCTAGCTAAAGCTATCCGGGCACCATTGGCGAAATGGTGGTGGTGGTGGTGGTAGTGGGTGGTGGGAGTAGGAGCGGGAGCGAAAATCGGAGCTCGGATGATGCAGTGTGACGTTGGGAGCAGACGATGGCACTTGGAGCCGCGCGATGGGACCAGGGTATTAAAAAACGGGATACAGCTGGCAGGCAGGTGGAGAAAAGAATGAAGATGCCATCCACAAGCCAAAGCGGGAGAAATGGCTTGTGAAGGTATTCAGACTTGGGCCAGGAAGGAGGAGTAGAGAAGAAAAGAAGGGAGAGGGAGGAAGAGGGAGAGAAGCAGAGGACATGAAAGGAGAGAGGCTCAGCAGAGAGGCACGAGGGCACGAGGGGCCACAAGGGCCCCAAGAAGGAGGGGTCCTACCGTCTTCCCGGCCAGTCGAGCCGTTTCCCAATCGGTTATAACAGGCAGAAGGGCAAGAAAAAAAGAGGATTGTGCCGTCGAGACAGCAGTAAGAGAAGCAAGCAGGCCGCCGCCGCTGCTGGCACCAGGGGGCCACTTACAAGGGTAGCTTTGGAGCAATAGCCCGAGTCACCCACACCAGTCACGTCACCGGCATCACAGAAGGCCAGGGGGGTGCCACCGAAGTCTCCGGGCGGCTGCCAGGCCCTCGATCAGCCTGTGCGGCGGCTCCCTGGGCCCTGTGGTTCTGCAGCTCTGTGGTTCTCCCCCCGGGGACAAGCCCAAGCCCAAGCCCGGTTGTGGGGTGATGTGCGCCATGGCCGCTAGCAAAACCCGGGGGCGGGGCAGGATGTCTTAAAAAGTACCGTACGTAGGTCTCGTCGTAGTCGGAAACCGCTTGTTGCAAGCCACAATGCCAGACGAAGCCGTCTTTTGTTTTCTTCTCCCCGCGTCTCCCCTCCCCCTCCCCCGCGCACCGCGTGTAGTCATTGGGCAAACAAGGGATGCCTCACCAGCCAGCAGGTGAAAAAAGAAACTTCGCAAGATGGAGGCCCGCGCTGGCACGCCACTGGCCAGCCCCGAAAACCCTTCTGACGGCGGGTGATCGGTCCCATCCCCTCCCCCTCCCTCCCTTTGACCTGTACGATCCGGCGGCCCCATGCAGCGGTGGCTTGAGGGTGTGCAACGGTGTGAGGGGAACCCGGCCGGTTGCCTGATCAGGGACCCCCCCAGGACGTCCCTCCGGAGCCAGCTGCCTTTCCATCCTGCTTCTCCTGCATGCGAGAGGGTGTCTTGTTCGGATATTTGGTCGGGAACCGAACGGAAAACGGTCCATCCCTCGACTTTTGTCCACGCCAGCGGGCCGAGCCTGCTTTACAACATCATTAGAGTTCCAACCGGCTGCTTTCCCCAGCTCTCTGCAAAAGCCACCAGCCGCATGGTGCAAGCAAGCGCAAGGGAGGAATGGAACAAAGGTTGTGCTGTGCATTGCATTGACTATAGTATTGTCTTGATCCAGTCATTCAGCGGCTTCCATTGTGTAAGTGGGCGACAGAAAAAGAAGTTGCATATCAAATCAACCCGAGCAACTCGACCCCGCAACGTGCCAGCTCCAAGCCCGGCTACCGATACCCAAGTCCTGAAAGTCGAAACACATGCCATCTCGGATTATTCCTTCAACCAATTGCTCGCGTCTCAAAGAAGAAGGCGTCTCAATTGCATGATTTGATGCGTAGCATCCGTCCGGGAGCCTGGGCGTTGGAAGCATCCCAGGCGCATATGCAACGTAACCCTGCAGCTGTATGCGGCAAATCCCAAAGAACTCATTGCAAACACCGTGTTCACAGATGCTGCATTACGTACTTTATTGGACTGCTTAGTATTGTTTACCGTGACCGCAAGCTGCGCTAGCATGCTTAGCCCTACATCTCAACTGGAAACCCATGAGATCTCGCGTGGCACCTTGTACATCCAACAATGAACCAAGCTACGAACCAAGGCGCGAGGTTTTACAGTAACGCAATAGCAGAAAAAAATATAAAATAAGCGTCTCAAAAGAAAGGCTATAGTTGGCATTGACTACTTGTTGCCTGTCAAAAAGGAGCAGCGTCCCCAAGTTCCAGCTCAGCTGCGCCCAAGCACTTTGTTTTCCCTGTTGTCCTCGCCCTCGGCTTTCAATTTCTCCTCAATATTGTGTTTTAGTAGATTGCATCAATGAGTGTCATTTTTAAAACCAAAGCTTTCCAAAGCGCCTATTCTTCCATCCCTCATCATCACCATCGCCATCGTCGTCGTCGTCGTCATCGTCATCGTCATCATCCTTTCCTGAGCAAGATCCTCCTCCAGCTACACACGGCGTACGACAGCGACCTCGAAAGTCCGGCCCAACCTTGAGGCACTCGTCACATCCGCAAACGAGCTCGAGCTTGTTTCCCAGTTTCTGGTCCACACCGTCGCAGAGGCAAATGTACAGGCCAGCCGTGATGTTGGTTGCCGGCTTGTCGTCCGGGCAGTTCGCGTTGGGCGTGGCACAGTAAGCGTGCTCCAGCTCCGTCTCGGACCATGGCTTGTCTATTCCGGGAAAAGAAAAAAAGAGCAAAACATGTCAGCGTCTTCAGCCTTCTTCCCCGTCGACCAAAGATTAGCTTCTGCGTCATCTTACCCATGTCCATAAGAACTTTGGCGCAGTACGTGTACCCGCACTCGCAAATCGGCCCTGTCCGCGGCCCTCCCGTCGGGACCGGTGGGGCTGGCGGGGCCGGGTCCGTGGGTTTCGGGACCGGGGGAGGATCTGACGTTGGGAGTGGAACGGGCGGGGGATCTTGAGGACGGGCCAGGACCAACGAGGCTAGCCCAAGGAATACCATTTCAAGCTTCATGGTGAATGAGTCCGAAGTCTATGACCGAAATAATTGTCGTGAATACAGAAGCCAGTCCTTCATCAGGGCTCAGCTCTGCTTTATATTAGAATTCCACATGCGATATTCTTCATCAGTGCCCTTCATGTAACCCCAGCAGCCGAAATCCGGTGCCTTTACTTCTTCGTGCGGACTAAATCGTAATCAGAACGCGTCACGTAGGTTCTACATATACTCGGCAGTTGCTTTTGGCACGTAAAATGAAGTATATCAATCTAGATGTAGAAATCCAACGGTGTACCGACCTGATTGAGACCAGCCCTTGCTTCCTGTACAACAACATAGCTGTCATCTCCTGGATCACAATCAGTCATTCATATGTTGTGAAATACGTTTGTGAAATCGCTTTACTAGTTAGATCTATTGACACCATTGTTTGTCTGTAAAGCTCCGGAGATGACTGTGTTGAAACAGTGGTATACGAAACTACTCTGATAGTATAATTATGCAAAAAAAATTCTAGTATGAGTTACTCTCGCTAACAACAGTATTGCTTACAAACACCTTAACGTTTAATTCACCTGTAATAGATACAGTTTAGAGGCAACGTTTTGTTGACGTGTAGTTGGCCTCAGGGAAAACAGTCACACTTTTTGTGAGAGCATGACACAATGTATGTAATACAACCGGACAACCCTCGTTCAATTGAAAAGCAGCGCAATTCAAAAGGAAACTCGAAACACCCACCCAGCCGAAAACAAAACTACAGTCCCGAATACGTCCACCACCAAGGTTGGCACGGTGTGTAGGGTAGGGGGTACGGGCGCGGAGAAAGAAAAAACGCCCACCACCATTTGCCCCACCATCGCATTGGCCGATCGGAAAGCTCTACCCCTCCAAAACCACTTTGGATTCCTTCTTTTCCCGCAACGAGGTCCAATTCTCTCCTTTTCTTCGCTGTTTTCGCCCTAGCGTCTGTCTCCGTTCGCATCCGCAACCATGGCCGAGTCCAAAATCATCAACGTCGGCAGCCGCAACTCGCCGCTGGCGCTGGCGCAGACCAACATCGTCGTCGCCTCGCTCAAGGCCCACTTCCCAGACTATGAGTTCCCCATCCACGGCATGACGACGACGGGCGATCGCGACCAGAACACGGCCCTGTACAACTTCGGCGGCAAGGCCCTGTGGACGTCGCAGCTCGAGGAGCGCCTCGTCAGCAAGGAGCTTGACTTTGTGGTGCACTCGCTCAAGGACATGCCGACGTCTCTGCCCGAGGGCTGTGTCATTGGCTGTATCACGTCTCGCGAGGACCCCCGCGACACCCTCGTCATCAAGAAGGAGCTCGTCGACAAGCACGGCTGGAAGTCGCTGGCCGATCTGCCGGCCGGCAGCATCATCGGCACCAGCAGCGTGCGTCGCATTGCCCAGCTGGTCCGACGATACCCCGCGCTCAAGTTCAAGGACCACAGAGGCAACATCCAGACCCGGCTGAAGAAGCTGGAGGATGACCCGGACCTGACGGGCATCATCCTCGCTGCCGCGGGGCTTCAGCGCATGGACCTCGGCAGCCACATCTCGCAGTTCCTCGAGTCCGAGAACGGCGGCATCCTGCATGCCGTCGGCCAAGGTGCGCTCGGCGTCGAGTGTCGCGCCGACGATGAGAGGATGATCAAGATGCTCAAGACAATCGAGAACAAGGAGACCAAGTTTGCCTGCGAGGCCGAGCGGAGCCTCATGCGCACCCTGGAGGGTGGCTGCAGCGTGCCCATTGGCGTCGAGACAAAGTGGGTGGACGGCAAGCTTCGCATGAAGGCGACCGTGGTTGGCCTGCGGGGCGACGTTGGCGTCGACTGCGAGGAGACAGACGACATCACCACGTACGAGGCCGCAGACGAGTTTGGCAAGCGAATTGCCCAGAAACTTGTGAACCAGGGAGCAGACAAGATTCTGGCCGATATCACGGCATCCCGACAGGTGCCAGAAACAGTCAAATAGAAAAATGGAAAGGGGAATGGTCGTCAGGAATATGAACTATAATGAGTGCCGCTTAAAAGAAATACCGGCATTAAAAGGGCCCAAAGAAAATATACCCCCCCGGGGACGTGAATCTCCTGTATGATACACCTATGCGTCTATATATCGCCTCTCTCTGTCTCTCTTCGTTTTGTCGCCCGCTCTGTTCTGATGTCCATAAAAAAGTGCTTCCTCGGTACTTAACCAACCGACGCCGACGTGTTCCTCGTTACTGTGGATGATTGCGTCAATTGCTCAGTTGGCGTATTCCTTGTAAGCCTCGGCGTCCATGAGCTTCTCGTACTGCTCAGCGCCCTTCTCGTCGACCTCGACCTTTGCGATCCAGCCACCGCCGGCGCTGTCGTCCTCGGGCACCTTGTTGATGGTGGAGGGCTTCTCCTCGAGGCTCTCGTTGACGTGGGTCACGCGGAGTCGGATGGGGGCGTTAATGTCGCTTGCGCTCTTGACCGACTCGACTGCGCCGACAACGTCGCCCTGCTCGAGCCAGTCCCTGGACTGGGGGAGCTCAACGTAGACTACGTCACCGAGCTGCTCGGCTGCGTACTCGGAGATGCCAATGTGGCCCGTCTTCTTGTCAGCCGAGAGGTCAATCCACTCGTGCTCCTTTGTGTATCTACGAGCAAGGCCTGTGCGAAACAAGAAAAAAAAAGGACGTCTTGGTTAGCCGTCTGGCAGGGTGGTGGTGTATGCGAAGCCGGAAGTTTTGTCCGAAGACCGTAAAGACTCACTAAGCTTGGTGGTGGAAAAAGGTCGGAAAGTGGCGCGGGCGAGGGGTGCAGCCCGAGGCGCAAAGGCCCGGGTGAGAGGCGCAGCGGTGCGCAGCGAACGAGCAATTGAGGCCATTGCGAAGGGGAAGCTGTTGGACTGGCAAAGATGCGTTTCGGAGGGGTTTGCCGATGGGACGAGGATTGACAGCCAAAACCAGGAATATCAGGTGTCATTGAGCCAGTGCCAACATTTGGTTATCGGCGGTGACAGGGTTTGCGATAAAGAAAGCTTAGTCATCGAGGCAGACCGTTGGCACCCGCATGCACCGTAATGAACGGTTTGGCAGGGCTGGCTGGGCAACTTGCCGCAGTGAGGCAAGCACCAGCACCTGCATTTTACCGCCCGGGTGTGCTCTGAAACTTTGCCGTGAGCTCACAGTGAGACAGTGGCACACGTCGCTGTGGCCAATGAGGATGCGCAGGTTGCAAAGTTCGGCCAGTGCGGATGAGCATCACTGCAATCATGTCGCCATCATGCTCCCCCATGCTGCTCATATTGGGGACGTTGGCAAAAAGAAATTACCCCACCGAGCATGTCATGGCAGAAACAATGTTTGCTATAGCGCGCATCCGATATTAATCTAGAGTAGTTTGTTTTATTATATTCTTTACCCGGTCGGTGCTGGAGGTGACCTGTAACTTGGCATGTGGCCGTGCTTGAGGCGCGAGGGGAAAGCTCGGAGGTTTTCCAGGCTGTGACATGGAGGCTCCCTGGAGGGCCCATGATTTTCCATAACAGCCCACCTGGCGAACCTGACGCTAGAAGCTCGGGGCCCAGAGAGCATGGTCACTGCAAATGTATGAAGCGACAGGTTGCTCGGGGTTCCAACATTGCGTGTTTGTTGCTGTCCGGATTGGGGAGCATGTGATGGTTCGTTGCGTGCCTGGGCCGTGATTGGAAGAAAGCAATCGCGGCGCAACCACCATCAACAACAATAAATAATAAGCGAAAAGTTGTTGATGTTTATTTTACTGCATGATGAGTTGGTGTGGGGGAGAGGGGGGGGAGGGGAAAGGGAAGGGAAGGGGGGGCGGCTTATTATAATACGAAGGTGCAGTGCATATCTCAACAACAACTGTCAACGTTGAGTGAGTCATGAGAAACAGAGGAAATGCGAACAAGATATAGTTGCTTTGCTTTGCTTTCTTCCCTCCTGCCTGGATATTACGATGTATACAATCGGACCAGAGGCGTTCGCGTTTTGGTGGAATCCGCCCATCGGGTCTGTCATGATGGCACAACCCTGGCTGGCCGCCGGCAGTCGACGGCGCTTCCGACGATCAGAGAAGAATATTTCCTGATTAAGCCTTTCAGCCCGCCCAGGCTGTGCGGAACCATTTCGTATTATTGGCTCCCATCCAGCGGACTCTTTGGGGAAGCTGGAAAGTCGTGCTGTGTCGGCCCATGTGCGCGGGCGCGTCATCCACTTACTGAGTCCAGCCCCAACGCGTCCCAGACACACGTCCAGGAAAAAAAACCCCACCCCTCCGCTCTGGGAGCTAGGCTGTGTCCATGAGAGACATGCGATGGGGAGCGAGCTAGAAGGGGATGAAAAGAAAGGAAACCCGAAGGGAGGAGAAGAGAAAAAAAAGGAATAAGAGAGCTGTCAGTTGGGATGATAGCCGGGAAAGCTGCGAGCATGACAAGCCATGTATTCGCCCTGCCCATGTTTTGCCTAGGAGTACCAACCCAGCAGTTGTGCACCCTCGTGTACATGACGGTACGTAGCCCCTCATCACATCCTGAACACCCTCACGAAAAAAGAAACCAGGGCGGCTCAGGCTGGACTCGGCAAGCCACCAACCACCACCCACGGGCCCCAAGCCAATCCCGTCGCCCCAATCGCGGCGACGCAAATCTCCAGCTGCTCGATAGCATCCCCCAGCGCCCAGTCCAGCCCAAGGCCCCAGCCCGGCTCAGCCAAGACCCGCATGCAGCACAAGCACCTCTCTAAACGTCAGCGACACAGCAGCAGCGTAGTGTAGCAGCAAGTTGCAGCAGCACCGGCAGCAACCAGCAGCAGGAGGTAGCAGCAGGCACAGCGCGCGAGACAGGGCCACAGCTGGCTAGACACAAGACGCAGAAACAGAAACAGGACAGCCGCAACCCCCGGTCGCCGCCCTGTCCCCTGCTGGCTGTTCCTTGTCGCTGCTTGTCCCGTCGGTCCCTCTCGTCCTGGGTTCCCCATCTCCAACCATTTCCAAAGATCCCAACCCACCACCAACACCACCACCAGACACCGCTGGGGATATCTTGTTCCTTTCTTCTTCTTCTGCTCTCTTTTGTTTCACGTCGTTCATTCTCCTTCTCGACCGAACCTCTCTTCCCTTCTGTCCCTCTCACCCCCGCTGAGACACTGTCTCTCCACATCGTCGCCACACTCCTCCACCTCACTGGCTGGGCGCCCTCCCCAGTGGCTTGCCGGGTCGCTCGCATCAGCCAAGCAGCAAAAGCTCTCCAGCCGATCGCTGCCCGCTGTCCTGTCCGGCACATCATCGTGGGACCCCGTGGACCACTGCTCCGTCGCTGTCTCTTGTCTCCGCCTTCTGTCTCTCTCTCTCTCCCCGTGTCCTTGCCTTGCCTCGTGAGCTGCCGCGCTTAGCCTCCAACTGCCGCCGCGCCCTCTCGACTACTGCTGGACTAAGACTCCTACTACTGTATGTACGCTACGCCCGACACCACGCACACGCCGTGTCCTCCCTCAACACTGTACCGCTTGCTGCCTCCAACCAATCCACCACCGACCACCATCGCTGCCGCCATCGCCGTCGCCTCTTGCTGTCGCCGCCAACTGACCGGGTCCTGCTGCAGCTTTTCATGCCTCTCACGAGCTAATCTCCCGCTTCCTCGTCTTACGGCCATTTCACGACCATCACGTTCCCTACCAAAAAAACGAATCCTGCCTACCTCTCGCTCCTTTCGCCTCACGCCCACTCTCTCACGCTCCTTGAACCCTTCGACGTTCCCGTCGTGACCCACCTTCGCTCTCGTCTTCAGCCCGC
This sequence comes from Calonectria leucothoes, assembly GCA_002179835.1. Lineage (NCBI taxonomy): Eukaryota > Fungi > Ascomycota > Sordariomycetes > Hypocreales > Nectriaceae > Calonectria > Calonectria leucothoes. The sequence goes on from NAJI01000418.1 coordinate 151,262, forward strand.
CGAGCAGCCTCGAAACCTTTTCTAGACTTCCTCTTCCGTCCCCTCCACCCAAACTGGACGACACAGCGATTCCGGTGGCTACCACCGCTTATCCCCCTCCCCACGACTTTCCTGTCGTCGTCAACACCATGGAGATGGAGGCTCCCCACCCACATGACGTCCATGACGACACCCTCGGCGGCATCGAGGGCTCACCGCACATTGCCTCGTCGAGCAACGGATACCGCCACCAGCAGAGCCAATCCCTAGACCAGGGCCTTGCCGCCAACAGCCCGAGGCAACAGGAAGAAGACGTCAATTCCCGATACACGCCCCCGGTTCAGCCTGCTCCCTCCATCTCACGGCCGGCCAGCGGCCTCTCCAACCCCGGCGTCCCCCAGAACCACAACGATTACCGCCAGGGCGCCAGCGAGCCCGCCAACGGCAGGAACCATGTCGTCATCAAGGTTGGCATGGTTGGCGACGCACAGATCGGCAAGACGTCCCTGATGGTCAAGTACGTCGAGGGTAGCTGGGATGAGGACTACATCCAGACCCTGGGTGTAAATTTCATGGAAAAGACGATTTCTATCCGCAACACCGAAATTACCTTTTCCATCTGGGATCTCGGTGGTCAGCGCGAGTTTGTCAACATGCTGCCCCTCGTCTGCAACGACGCCGTCGCAATCCTCTTCATGTTTGACCTCACCCGCAAGAGCACCCTCAACAGCATCAAGGAGTGGTACAGGCAAGGCCGAGGATTCAACAAGACGGCCATCCCAATTCTCGTTGGTACAAAGTACGACCACTTTGTCAACTTCCCCATCCAGGACCAGGAGGAAATTTCCAACCAGGTGCGCTAGCTCATCCCCCCTACACAGTGCCCGGCCCCGACATATTAACACCATTCACAGGCAAGGCGGTTTGCCAAAGCCATGAGAGCCTCATTAATCTTTTCAAGTACCAGCCATAGCATCAATGTGCAAAAGGTTTGTCGACTCCCGCGCAAAGCCTCCACGAGGCGTCCACGTGCTCACCATTCGCAGATCTTCAAGATCGTCCTGTCCAAGGCATTTGACCTGAAATGTACCATTCCCGAGATCGAAAACGTCGGCGAGCCCCTCCTACTATATCAGTCTGTATGATGCACCCACCGATCGACGAAGCGCACGCTTTGCTTTTATTGTCGAGGACACCCTCGTCGTGTCCATCAAATTGGACCGATCCCATCCCGGGACAAGCCGAAAAAAAAGGGGCCCTGTTAATAGGCCATGACCTATCGTGTTGAAAAAGAAATACCTGGAAGAAATACCACGAAACCCCGACCAAACTACACCACGCACAATGCGGGTTGATCTGGAGCAGCTACCGCCTACAGAACAGGGATCTGGACGGAGCGCCAGTCACTGGCCGGATCGACCATCCGCCAGTAAGCTAGAAAGAAGAAAGAAGAATAGTAAAAACTCATTTTTGTACTCTCCAACCCAACCCCGATATTCCCTTTGTCACGCAACATGCACAGCACCTGGACCATCTTCCTTATTTTCCCTACCAACTATTGACCTGACTTTCTGCATTTGGCTGTTTTACTACACGAACTTTGGCGAAAAGGGCGACGGCATAATGGGCAGCCTCCTGCGCATAGCATCATAGGATGGTCTGCGTGCCCAGATGCGTATTTTAACTATGCAGATGCGCATGCCCGGACAATGCTTCCCGCTTTGCTTATTTTCTGGAGCCCTCATGGGACACTTGAGAAAGATTTTGAAGCACAAAAAACACCCTTTTAATTGTTGGAATGCGTTGATTAGTATTCACCACCTCTTTTCTTTTATAATTTTTTTTTGTTTCGACGACAATGAAGTCGGACGCTGCTGTATGGTTTTGATTCCCCCAAAATTTGGAGGGGAGCAAAGGATGTAAAGATGGGATTATGTCGATTAGAGAAGAGGCAGACATGAAAAAAAAACGAGAAAGCAATGTTGAAGATGGTTGTTGTTGTGTCAATGCTACCCCTTTTTGCACATTTACCCCTTTCATTGCGGTGATGATCTATACAACGCAGAAGTCTCTGCATCCAGATCGCAAGTGAATGGTTTCTGGATAATGCTATGAACTGACTTGGTTCACCCTTGGAGACATTGGTTGTCTCGGGGGAACTGATGAATTGCTAATACATACTACTTCTGCTCTAGAGAGATTGTTCTCATCTTATGGCCCAGGTTTGATTGTTTGCTAGCTACCACGGCGCGAGGTATGAGCATACTTGATATAAATGCCGTTTGTCAAGGATTTGGAATTCTACGGAAGCCATCCGGCTTACTCCACATATTGCATCAAATCTTGATGTCATTTTTTTTTAAACTCAAGGTCAATGTGGGTACAGGACTTGAGAGAAACTGGCTGTGATTTAGCGAGTGTTCTGAAGGGGGAAAACCTAGTATCAAATGATGACCGATGCTCATTTACTGGTACTGTCCTAAATATCGATGTTGACCTACGTGCAACGATTTCTCACAGTCTGGGGTTCGTGTCATAGCGCATTGCAATCTAGCTTGAATGATTGTAACGAAGTTGCTTCTCCACCGTGGCCACGATACAATATTGATCCCAGTCAAACCAATTACAATATCTGATAAGATTAATTTTAAAAAGCTCCAAGATATGTTTCATATATATTTAGATGAATACATCCATTTACACAACACGTTTGTTTATTCTGAATCATAATATAAAAATGTATCGTCTTTTTGCAGGGGTCCCATGCTGTAAAGTGTCGAACTGACAACCGTTCCAGGGTCGTATTGTATAGACACTGAGAAAGCTAAAAGCAGATGAGACACTGACAGGACACCACCAACATTGCTGCGGATTATGATCGCTCACATGTCATCATCGACACTTCTGATCGCCACTAGGTATCCAGGGTAACATGATGGAACGGAAATTAGCAAGCGTTGGGGTGAGATGTGAGTAGTTACGAGATTGAAAAGAGGAGATTAATAAAACAAAACAATGAATTCGTTAGGTGCTTCGACTATTTTTTATACAACATGGCCTTTGTAATTTATCCCCCCCCCTTTATCGGGGCTTTCCAGGAAATGGATCAAGCTGGCGTTGTCGTGACAGGCCTAAGGTGTAGATTACTCCAGTTTATTGCATCTAATGTAAAAAAAAAAGATATATACACTGCGGGTTAGAAATGCTACTGGCCCCAGCTGATGCATAGCAGAAGCAGGTGAATGTTTGAAAGACAGTGCTAGCTTTGCTAGACACTGACTTGAGCCCCATTCTTCTTTGAACGATGCTTGCATTTGAAGAGGTACAATAGCCAGCCAAGCGATAACAACAAGAATGGAATACCAACTATGCAGCCGATAATGATTGCGGTGTTTTTGTTGGATTCGTTCGTCCGAGTGTTCGCCAGCGGATGCGGGAGATTTATTTTCACCTTCATGTTTTTGCTTTGATGTACTCCTTGTTGAGTTTGAGTGGGCAAAGAGGGGAGAGGAAGAAGAACAGTGATTGACTGTCTGGTAAGAAATTGGGAGACTTGATGTTGAAATATGTACAATATGAAGAGCGGGCCACGTTTCTACGACGGCTTTGGGAGAAAGAAAACGGCAAAAAGTCACAAAGCAGATGGCTTGCCAAGGATCATGTTTAGTGACATTCTATATTTAGTACTGTTCTTTGTAACATGTAAAAGACGGGTTCCTGCACCTTTGAGGTACCACGAGACTGATTTTGCAGACAAAGAATCCAGCTTGCGTGGTTGCAAGACTAAAATTATCGAAGTTGAGACAGGGTCGAAGCTCACAACCCTCTCGCCCTCTTTGTGTGTTGTCCGCGCATTCTGTACTTTTGACATCGGTCGCGTTATCATCGTCTGGGACTGGTATCGTAATCGGGTCGTATAGAAGAAGAGAGCGTCGTAATTTCGTTGAAGATTGAAAAAAGAGTGTTGGTGCAGCTGTGCTGCCGCGCGCCTGTTGGAATGCATTCGGGCCATGGTTTTGACCATGCCTCAGGGTTAACCTGGTCCTCCCCGAATTGACCTGATATTCAGTCTCTCCTTATCACTCAGAGTCGATAGTCATGGTAGAACTGGTAAATGGCCTCGATAAAGAGAATACTGACACTGGTGAGAACAATAAGGACGATACCGATAGCCTCCATTGTGAGTTACCAAGAGTCGGCAGGCTACTGTGGACGGCGAAGCGTGCCAACGACGGCAATGTGTGGTACATAAACTGATGCCCTGCTTGGCACATGGCAATGGAAAATGAAAGAGGTGGAAAGGATTGGACGAAGACGAAATGTATATTTCGCCAGTTAAATGAAGTGCGAGAGGCCGCAATGAATCAAACAGAGAGGGTGTTCTGCATATTGGAAACATGGTTCGTTTCCAATGTGTCGGCCTGTACCCGAGACGATTCCATTCGCTTCACCTCCCTTAGGATGACGTAGATGACCAACATAGCAATGGCTATGGAAGACAGGACGGCGATGGTTATGAGAACAGGTCTGGCGAGCATGGCGAATGTGCTGTATTGCCTTATGAGCGAGTCGAAATCCTTGCTGATCTTGGAGATGCAAGGCGAGAATGGCGAGCTGATCCAAGTCATGGGATATATAGTATATTCTGGTGAGGAATGAATCACTGATGTGCGTGATGAACTTGAAACAAAAATGTGATGTAGCTGTTCTTCCCTCTATTCTTTCCTTGGCAAGGCGGGGGGTCGTGACTTGCATTGGATCAAGAATGCTCAATTTATTTTATCAATGGAATGGATCTGAGAGAGAGATGGAGAATATTGACGGTTGAAATGGTTGGTTTGACGCAGGAGGCGGGATTCAAGCACAAAGTTTAGAGCAGAGCAAAAGCAAACAATACTCGAATATTTAATAAACATTCATTTTCATTTAACAGTCATCTCTAATCCTAATTTCATGCCAAGATAACTTCATGCTCCTGTATTGTCTGCAACTTGGCGTTGTGCAATTAGACGGCTGAAAATAGCAGGACTCTGTCACTTTCCCTCTCTTCCTGTTGAGTGCGACAGCCGCCAAGCTCAGCATCCTCCTCATGTCTCGTACTGAAGACGATATATCGAGCGTCAGTCTGCACAACAGATCTAGCAAGCAAGAACATCAATGCGGCATAAAGGCAAATGAACAAGGCGCCCGCAAAAGCCACAACAATTGGCGCCATGTCCGAGGATGCCGCGTCGTATGTGTTTGGCGTCTGAGGGCCCGGTGCGTCCCTGGCGTGGATCATGGCCTCAACAAAAAGGCTAGGGTAAGATTTCATTTTGGAAGAGGTCGATTGATTAAAAATGGACTATGAGAGGTGTTTGGCTGGAGGATGCCAAATTCGACCTGTGGGTTGTGTCAAGATAAATATACATAAAAGAAATGCTAGGTTTTTGTACAAGTACAGTTGTTCACAGACGGTTCCCAGAAGCCAGCGCCCCTTTACCCATTCAACATGCCTAAATAGATGAACAGCTACTTCAAGAAGCCGTGTGCTAAGAGAATTCTTGCCAGGCCATAGCCCGTTTGAAGGGCGAGGTTGAGAGTTCGAGCCACTTGGAAGACACACGTCTTGTTGTGGGAACAAAGGGGCTGAGAATGGTCCATTGTGCGCCTTGTTGACCCAAAAGGAGAGGCCGAAGGACATAGCTGGAGAAATGCTTTCACAGGGAAACAAAAAGAAATTTTCAAAGAAATTGACAGAAATTAATTGGTGGTGAGTCATCTCAGGCAATAATTCATGATTCGTGCGCGGGTTTGGGAAAGCACAATGCCGTACACTATTTAATTCAAGATGCACCATGGTTACTATCAAGTTTTATGCCTGCCATGTAGGACAAGAACCAAGCCAGGAAACCAACTCAAACCGACAAAAGTTACCGCCCAGCCTTCCTTTTCTTTTTCTTTTCGTTTTTTTAAGAGTCCAGGTGGGCACAGGTCAAAATGCAGGCGTCAAGCAACCTTCTCACCATCATGGGCGTTCTACTAGGCATCATCGTCGTCGTCGTCATGGGCGTTCGACTGACTGTCACTATAATGGGTGTTGTATTAGGCATGGCCATCATGATTGGTGTCGTATTGGGTATGGTGGTTGGCGTTTTCTTGGGCACAATTGTAGGGGGTGTTCTATCCGGTATCATCATTGGTCTTCTATTGAGCATGGCCATTGTGGCAGGCACCGGGGGATTTTACGCCTGGAGACGAAGTCAACCCTGAGCCAAGCCCAAGACTTTTTGGCCAGCCCTCGGTTTCGTTGTCGGACTCAATTACCCGAAAGCTGTTGCCCGCCAAAGTCAAGATAGATGCTGACCCAATGGCATCGAGGAGCGAGGTTTTCAAATGGGAGTGTTACTTGGCAAGGACAGCCGTTGAGATGTATTAGAACAGAGGAATATCTTTTGTCCCCTTGGAAAAGCTGTTGTTTCTTCGTTTGTATTGCTTCTAAAACGCCAAACTTGATCAAATGCGCCAGTCCTTGAACGCAGTGATTCGACGTATAATTCCCAATTATTTGGATGCCTCACTTAATCACACCAGCCACGGGCTATAGCCGGCCCGAAGACTGGAGGACCAAGTCTCAACCAATGCGTGCAATTTGGCTTCACTTGGCGGACAAGGGCCGAGTCTCGAGATGAGCCCGAGTTCTCTCTGGTAGTCGTAGCCGAAGACATTGGGAGGTTCTCGGCCGAGACGATTCGGGCGCCGGCGCCCACAAGAATCGCGAGCTTTGACAAGTCGTCGTCATAGGGGAACGGGCATTTGTTCACACTGAATTGTGCGTCATTGCTGAACAACTAAGGGCAGTGTCAAGGGGGGTTAGAGTATACGCGTCAGTTGGTAATGATAAAAGACATCATCCTCATTTTCGCTATTTATTTTCTCTTATCCAACAAAGCGTCTTTCATAATCATGGCCCTAGGCAGCTCCTCCTCCTTGGCGTGTTGCAACTGTTCTCTGAACTGTGCAACCCAATCCGACTAGGGTGTACCGAATCAGTGACCAACCCTTGGCCTCGAGAGTTGGCATTCAATTTGGAGAGAACAAAGCGCCTGCACACGCGGCATGCTCATGCTCATGATAAATAGGGCATGCCATCACGTCGAATAACTTGGTGCACACGCAACCAAGCTGGAGGCATCAAGCGTCTCAGCACACGTCTCTACACGTCCACCGCACGTCTTTTATACTCGGAAAACAGCACAAATGAACTGGTGGCTTGAAATGCCAGTGGGAGAACGGATACTGATGGGGGCTGGTTTCCTCATCGGTGCCGCGACTGTCATCTGCCTCTTCCGCTCCTTAATACGCCGCATGTATATAAAGTTAAAGGCAAGGATCAAACGCAGACGTGAGAACGACGTGGAGGCTTCTCAACCCCCAGATGATACGCTCTCTGGTTCGACTTCCCAAGTCAAGAAGCCCGAGAAAGCCAAGACAGCCAACCGATATGATGTGGTGGAGTAGAATCGTGGTTTCCGTTGAGGACCGTCACTTTTTCGAGAGGTACAAGGACAGAAGGGATGCACAGAGAGGGGGCGATTAAGCCATGATGGAAGTCTTTTTTGGTGTGTCTACGCGAGGACTCTCTCTCTCTCTCTTTCGCAGGAACAGGTTGTACGTGTACGATGGTTTCGGGACCATGTGTCGGAATAGCGACGAGACACTATGTTTGTACGTGTCTGTACGGGGGGCCGGAACCAACTGATTACGGTGTCATAGAGATTAGAATAGCTCTGCAAAGAAACAAACAAGAAAAGGAAGTCATGCTAGCAGAGGGCACAGAGCCATGCTCCTCAGGCCATGTCTCGATTGTCTGAATATGTCTTGGTTCATAGCCACCGTGAGCCACGAACCAGTCTCAGCTGGAGCCCACCAAAGAAATGAGAGAAGAAGAAGAAAAAAAAGGGCACTGATGAACAAGTCGTCTGATAGGATGTTGGGTCCTGTCTCGATTGAAAGTTTACTCTAGTCGACCCAGGTGTGTGAAACGCGGTTCGAATTAGTCATCGGCGACTTTTGGTTTCGGGGATTAGATAGAAGCCGACAAAGCTGCACTGCAATAGGGGGGAGGGGGGCGCAATCGAGTCAGAAATGGTGACAAGGTGCCGTGGGACTATTGGTCGATAAGAACGGTAAACATGTTTCGAGTGCCAGAGCTATGCTGCAGAGTCAAAGTCAAGCCTGCAGGAGAAGGCTCAAACCAACGTCGTGGAAGACCTGAAACGAGAGCCAAGGAGGCAGACAGGGGGACTGCAAGGCAGAATCCCGTTTTCATTGGCTTTTCCCGAAAAGCGAGCAGGAGAAGAAGAAAGCGAACCCGATGCGAGAGTGAGATGTCATGTATTTATATACCGAATCCCTCGTCGTCCCACCCGCACGCACACACTCTCCCGGAAGCTTCGGAGGCAGACAGACAAGGTCCGCTCCACACCGTCATGTCGCTTCACCCAATCCCAACCCACACGGGAGGAGCTCGTAGCAAATCAGGCCTTGAACTGAAGCCCAGCGATGCCTCGATGCGGCAGTAGCATTCCCCTCTTTTTGAAAGCAGGCTGGGCTCTCGCCGCCGCCGCCGCCAATCTACCCGCCGCCTTGCCCGCCCAGGGATCGTCGCTGATCCCCATTTTTTTCTTCCCAAGCTGCAAGATCAGCAGCACCCTAAATCCCGGGTGTGCCTTGTCCCTTGCAGGTGCATGCGTGCGTGTGCCTGTGTGTATGTGGGCGTGTGTGGTTCTGCTAGTGGGATCCACGCTTGGTGTTCAACGTTTGCTGTCTCAATGCGCCGACATTTGCGACCCGGAGTTGCTTGCTTCTGTCAACCATGATACGAACGCAACGGCCGGCGACGAAACAAAGCAATGCGAAGTGTTTGGGGGTGGCGACGATCAGGCGGGGGCGCCGACATACAGAATGTTTCGTCAAAGGGCAGGAATGCTCAGCCAGTCGCATTGAGACAGAGCGTCATGCCAGGCCCGCCTCGACAATGCGACGTCACCACACAAAACCCAGACTCATACACACACATGGGCACACGGAACAAGACGCGGATAGATAGCTTTGAATAACGACGACGAAGAGCAATGCCTTGCGCCGTGCCCTGCCACTGACGTGGCGAAGGGGCAATTATATTTTGTTGTTCTTTTCCTCTCTAGATGGACACCGATATAGTGACGGCATCGTGACTCTATGCCAACCGCAGGATTGAAGAAGACAGCAAGATAACTGGTGATAAGCTGGGCCCAAAAGAAACTCTACACAAACATGTAGTCCAATGTTCTGTACTCCATCAAGTTCCGGTCCGAAGGAAGCCGCCCAAAAATAAAAACGAACAAGGTGCGATACAACTGATACTCCATAAAACGCCCCATCATGATGTCGAAAATCCGGTCCAGATTGCGCTCTTGAGAAAAAAAGAAAGACAGAAGAGGAATTCAAGAAGTAGTGCCCAGCCAAAAGCATGTACAAGAATGGCGGGTCTAAATCCCGAGCGAGTCAATGACAAGAAGCCCTTGCGGGCGAAGCGGCGGTGCATGCTGCCATGATAGAGGTCTAAAGGCTCGATAAAGGTGGAAAATGACGAATCGATGTAATTCGATAATGGCGATGGCCATCCTGTTTCAAAAGTCGGTTTCATGACGATTGATGATGTGAGGGGGTTGGTTCGTGGTTTCATTTTCGTGAGGTGTCTGGGTGCATGTAGATGACGCGAGGTCGAGGGCGTGACGAACAGGCGATTGATTTAGCTGTTCTTGTTGTCGCCCCAGATGTGAGCACCAAGAGGCTTGCTGACACCGAAGCCGACGCCAACGGCGATACCAACGACGAGGACAACAATGAGAATCTTGACTGCCATGCGCTTGCGGCCACTCAGGCCGGCCATGCAGTTGCATCGGCGCTCCCTCTTGGCGAGCTTGGCCTTCTGCTTCCAGTGATCCTTGCCGGGCCAGACCTGGCAATCGGTCTTGCTGACCTGAGGGGTCACCTTGTTGGAGCAGATGTCGGTGGCCTTTGTGGAGGTGGGCACCATGGCCTCGATATCGGTGTCAAAGGGGTTGCCGCGGTCTGAGCACGGTGTCGACGCGGCGCTGACGCGAGCCATGGCTGACTTTTCGGGGACGGCGAGGGTGTCGATGCTGGGACCGGTAGGACGGTCGAGCTTCTCGTAATTTGAAGGCATTTTGAATGATTGAATTGGTGATGTGTATTTGTGTTGTTGTTGTTGTTGGGTGGCGAGCTAGTCGGAGATGAGGAAAGGGGGGAGAGGAGAAAGAGAGACGGTGGGTTTGTTTGCCTCTGAAGGCTGTCCAGGGATGGGGTAGCAGATCCAAGGGAGGGTGGCGAAGATGGACGAGAAGGAGAGAGCGTCTTCTTCAGAGAGGGTTTCTGGGGAGAAGGAAAGAATTATTAGTATTTTGACGGGAGCTGGGTCGGGGAGAAGGAAATGCAAAATGAATGATGAATGACAAGAAATGATGGAGCCAGGGTTCGGGGGGGAGGGCCCTGGGGTAGCACCTCTATGGGCCCAGCAGTGGGGACCAGGTGCCACTGAACCAAGACCAGGAATAGGTGTAATGCAAATCCATGGGTGGGCGTGCGTACGTACCTTTTGCAGATCTTGAGCCGAAAAACAGACGGGGGTTGCAACGGGGGAGCAGACCAGGAAAGGTACTTTGCGCTCGTTGTTATAGTTTTGTCGAGTCTGGTGCCTTTGTGACGGTGCAGGCAGAGCTGAGGATGCAGACCGGGGGTAGGCAGGGAGAGAGTGAGTGAGGTGGCAGCGAGCAACACTTGTAGGCGTCGAAGCAGCAGAAGCAGCGGCACGATGCGAGGCTAATGTAGATGGATGCGTATGTGCGCCAGGGAAAGAACGACTTTCTTCTGTCTGGTGACGTCCTGGCCTGTTCTCTGGGTCGGGTCTTGGGTGGCGCGGCCTAGCTGACCAAAGAAAATATGGGCGTCGTATTCGTTCGCTTCAAGCCGGGCGGCGCAGCGCAGAGGGAGTAGTGCGGTTGTGGGAGTGTGTGAGAGAGAGCGTGTTATAAGAAGCAAGCAAGCTCAAGGGATGCAGAACAAAGCAGCGCAACAAGCGAGGCGGAAAAAAGAAAATAAAAAGGAATGGTGCGCACAAAGCCCTTTTCTATCCTATGCGAATGCAGCGCAGTCTTGTCTGGTCTGGGGGCCAAGAGGGGGGCAGGCGAGACAATGAGAGGGAAGCTCTGCAGTTTTGTGTTTCCAGTCCCAACGAGGGAGGAGGCTTTGCACTGAGAGATTGCGCCTGCACCCAGCAGCGACCAGGGGGCGGAGACAGCAGCGTGATGGGGATCGCCTCTTTTGAGAGTAGCGGGGCCTGCACTAGGGCCTCCCAGTGGTTCGTCCAACAGCTCCAGGCCCTGGCTTAGCCTGCCGAGTGGGTAAAGCCGTAGCAGGCTTGTTATTGTTCATGGTATAGTGCGTGGTCAGTGCTGCCAGGGCACCCTCTGCGACCCTCTTGTTGCCTCTGCCGCTGCTTCGTTCCCAGTCGGCCTCTACTGGTCCCCCCCTCGCTGATACTCGCCGGGTGGGGGAGCGGGTGCGCTAGGAGAAGACCGTCTCGCTCTGGCGCCCCCATCCCCCAAACAAGCATGGCAGCCAGGTCTCCTCATATCCCATCAGAGCACCATTGGACGTCGGTCCGGTCGCAAACTCTTTTCGACACTCGTGTTGGACCATAGTACGGCAGCTTATTGCGAGGCACGGCGAATTCAGTGTAAACAAGATTTTTTTCAATCGCCGGTGCTGTGAATCATGATGGTAGTGTCTCGCTATCGAGACTTTTTTCTTCTTTTTTGTTTTTACTCTTGGCTTTCTTTTTTCTGTGTCGTATTCATCCCCCTTTTTTGGTTATTTTTATTTTTGTTCTTTCTTTTTTTATACAGCTGCAGGGCGAAAGCGAGTATGCCTGCATCTCAGGTACGAGGGTTGCTGGCTGTCGTGGCTCTGGCGCTGGCGCTGGCTGCATCGACTGCTAGAGCAGCGCACTACACTGCACTGTACCGCGCTGTACCCGCACCACAACCCCCAATCTAAAATACCAAGGAATCCTCCCTCGGTGCTGTGCCCGCTGTTCGCACAAGGTTTTGCGGTAGAAACCAAACCAACCCCTGCACCCTCGCCGCCGACCCTCGCTCCCTTCACCAACACGGCCAATCCATGCGCTATACGGATACGTCTAGCCCACACCCTCGTCTGTTTTGCTGCTCCGCGGTTTCAAACTGCTACAATCCCCATGGCCTCTCGTCGCCCCGTTCCTTGAGCACACTCGTATTCTGCCGCAACCCGCGCGAAGCTGTCGATGACACTGCCCGCATTCCAAACACGCTGCGCTCTGCTGGAGCACCAAAACTCAAGTCTCTGCGCATCGGCCAGGTGCACGCTGCCCACCGAGCAATGCAACCCGCGCGCATGGCCGATTGGGGCGCCGCGTGGCTTCGCTGTAGCAGTCGAAGCTACTACTCTATTTGCGCTTGGCTGCTTCCTCCATCATGACCTCTTTTGGTGAGTTTGGGCCCCCCTCGCCCGCCATGCCATCCCATGTGGCCTAGCTCTGCAGCCGCACGCACCTGCGATGCACTGACGCGGCGGTAGCGCCACTCAAACACCACCACCAACACCACCACCCACTATCACACTATCGCAGTCGTGGGCATATCCCGCCAAGCTTGCCGTGACCTGACTCGGGCCAGCCTTGCGCTAACATGGTTCCTCACAAAGCTAACTGTCACTGAATGGGCTCTTGTCCACACTTAATTGCCCACTCGCGGAGCGACATGCGCCGTAATGAAACAATGGCAAAGAAGGGAAGGGGGAAAAAACCTTGATCGGCTGTCTGCTCGGCTGTTGTCCGCAGTGACATCTCGAAAAAAAGGAAACAATTAGAGTCAAAAAAGGAAAAAAGAAAGGTTACATATCGTTTTTGTTCAACCTACTGTATGTGCGACACGTCCCCGTCAACCAGTCGCATTTGATCTGTGCGTGTGATGAGTGATGGGCTCCAGCAGAGTCTGGACTGGACCCGATTTCCAGCGCGGTCCAAAACGTGGCTCCCATGACCTTGACTCTGGGAGCATGACACCTTTTTTACACCGTTTGCTTGACATTTTGGTGGATTACCGCTCAAATTGCTCAAAATTGGGGCGTCACCAAGACGTGGTTCATCGACTTCCCCCTCTCTTGACTCAGGAGGGCCCGTCTCGTCATGGCCTTGGTCGAAGCCGTCATTGACGCCGAAAAATAAACGAAAAAACCAGGGCCAACAACTGGGCCAAGAGAGCCAAGAGAGCCAAGAGAGGCGAATGCAACCTAGACGCCCGTCTCATCACTCGGGCCGTCTTGGCAATATTGCAGCCAGCACATGCCATCCTCTTTTTCTTTCCTCAACCGGCGGGCAGCTTGATTGCCACTGAGTCGGGCCTGCATCACCCACCCTCGCGTAAAATCAGTGCACACGCCGCTGATGCTCCCGCCCATCACATCATCTCTGGTCTGTCTGTCCGTGCGAATGCGACGCCACGGATTCCTTCCTTCAGCTCCAGTGCTTTATTCCTTGCCGCGAGCGCTTCTCCCAAGGCCTGGGCCGCTCCGCGCTCTCCCGCGGCCTTGTTCCTCGATCTGCATCCGCCGTTCGTTTCGGATGGAGCGCCTGCGACTCCTTTGAGCTCTTGTTTGCCGCCGCTGACTGTCGGCTGTGGGCCGGCTGGTTGGCACTATTCACAATTCTCCTTGACAATGACGTTGACATGCGGCCTGGCTAGCCAAAGCTGTGTAGCGTAATGGAATGGGTAGAAACTGATGATGGAACCAAGAGCAGCCTTCCATTGCAGGAATGCGGGAAACTGCATGCGTTGGAATGCATCTCGCGGCTCGTTCCACAGGCACAGAGCTCCCGACAGACTCCATGCCAATCTGGTCGTGAAAGCTCGGCCGCGCCAATCATGAAGCTCAGCATTGCCTATCATCTCGTCAAGCCCGGCGACCCAAGATTGCAGTGCCATTTTTCTTCCCGCGTAAGGCGATTCTTCCCACGGCTCTGGAGATGCAGTGAGCCGTGAGCCTCGCGCACCGTTACGTAGCAGGGCCCATGTCCCATTTCGTTGAGACAGCACTCGAAATTGGGGCAATTTCCATGGAACCACAGGTCCAAGCCCTGCGTGCAGAGTTCGCTGGCTGCCGCTCTCCGGATTGATTTCTGTTGCACGTCTCTCAGCTGAGCAGACGAAACACGGAAGCAGAGCAATTCAGACAAGATCCAGATAGACAAGCCAGACAGCGCAGGGCCGAATCGCACGGCATCTTCCGTTGGCCTCGCCCACACTGATGTTGGACGGCGTTCTGGCCTTTCTCCCCTCTCCCACATCGGCTCCGGTGACGACGGTCTAGAACCCGGCGGGCCTCGCTAATGCAGGGTCCCCCAGCACTCGCATTGGGTTGCATCCTGCTAACTTGGTCAGTCTAGGCCCCGTTCACCACAAGCATGTCTGCACATGTACGCTTGCACGCACGTTGGGCCATTCAGCACCGCTGAAGTGGCGCAGCGGCAACTAACCCTGCGATAACCTTAGTTCTCGACGCCCACCAACGAATCTCGACGCCCGCGGTTTGGCGAGTGACATTTTGGCTGAAGCGCTGCGGGGAAAGTCGATGAGATCTGGGCTTGAGCCATTTCCCCTCCCTCGCTGCTGGCATACTGCACTTTGACCGCCTGGCCGTGACAATGGGAGTGGTGCCCTGGTTTTAGGGCCAATGGTGTCATGGCCTCGGGAAACCTAGATGAGCTGGGCCGCTGGCTCTAGTGAAATATAATCGAGTCTCGCTAAGATCCCGATCTGCCCCCGTTTGGCTCCGAGACGGGACACCGAGACACAGTGAGACAGCTGCGCAACCCTCGGCCGGCCAGGTTTCGGGACCTCCGCCATGACAGGGCCGTGTAGCCGGTGAATCGGTGTCTGTGTCGGTGTCGGTCGCTGTGTCTGCGTCTGTCTGCATCGGCATCTGAAGCTGTATCTTGATGGGCTGTGTTGGATTGAGAAGCGTTGATACCATCCCTGTCACAGACGCACTCTCTTTTTGCCAAAATATCTAGCGAGGCCGCGCCGCATGCGCCTAAATCTGGTTCCGAACAAGAAAACCAGATATCAACCACCGCATTCCGTCATTGCGCGCATGCACCCCGTATGCGAAAATTCCCATCCGTCGGGGATACAACGTGTGTGGTACCCCGCTGCCGGGTCTCTCAGTACTACCTAGTAGATAGTCGCCTCCGGAGAGGACTTGATTGCCTATCTGGGTAGGTGACATGGGTGGGATGATGTCGGGGTGCAGCGTACGATTAACCGAGATGCGACGGGAAAGAGACCGACGTAATACGCGTACAATCCAAAAGGAGTCTCAAGTACGACTTATCGTTGGTTCCATCCTCCATGGCGGGAAAAGATGCACGCCAGACAAAGAGGGGGATGTGGAGTTGTCATATCAGAGTCGGCCGCCCATGGCTCCTCGCAGCCAGCTAGCTGTCAGCCACCACTCCTCCCACACTCCATCGCCACTTTCCCGATTTGGCGACTTTATGTTTACAGGCTGAACCCCTCACTCCATCGAAACGAGTGTTTTGTTTCCTGCAGTCGTGTTCTGGCGACTTGGCGTGAAGTTCTTTCAAAAGGAATCGTGACGGTTGGGTTTCTAGTGAGATCAATTCAGCCCTCAGTACCAAAGTTTGCACAGCTGAGTGCTTCCTTCCTCAAATTGTCTCCTTCCCATTAGATGCAGTGTTCAACACGGAGCTCTTTCTTTCGCCATGCGACTTCCGCCCGTCATGACTGCCTCCCTTTTTGGGTCAAGAAGCAGTTCTCTGTGGGACGTCTCTTTGCATTCTCCCAGAGTCTCCAAGTCTCTCTCGTTCTTTTTTCTCTCTCATACGTCCCTTCATCATAGTCCCTTCATCATCCGGGAATTCGTCCATTCTTGCTTCATCTTAGACTACTCATGCTACTGAATCCCGAATCTTTACAACACTCTATCGCTCCTCAATCACCACCTGCCATTCCATCACTTCGTCAGGACCACGCTTCTTGTCCGAGTCCTATCTATCACGGTTGACTATGACTCCCCAAGATCATTTGAATCACGACCGCAAGCCCAATCAGGATTATATCCCCCCCTGGTACCACCGTGAACCCTTGCCGTACTGGACTTCGAGGCCCTCAGCCAGGATGGAGAAGCAGTCAGCCGAGGAGCGCGGACATGAATGGATGTATCAAGAAGATGACAACCACGGAGCCTCGATGCGCGAAGCCAGATTTCTTCCGTGTGTTGTCTACGCCCGCGGTACAAAGCGTCTAAAGGCGGCTCTGGGCGGTCTTGATTCTGCAAACATTCACAATGAAAGCTCTTGCTCTACAAGCTGTGTGTCATGTCTTGTCTTTTTCCCATGTGAGCAACGCCTCTATCACTCCTATTAGAATGAAAATAAACTGATGGTCCTGCACAGGCTATGGCTTGCTCTATGCTAAGCTTCAAGGCACTGTTCGAGCATATTACAACATCAATGGCACCAGCATCTCAGACTTGATCGATGGTTGCTTTTGCCCCTATCGTACACTTGTACGAAATGAGAAAGAAATCATGTTGCGGGACAATCAGCAGGGCCGAGCCAAGAATCTCAATGAACGTGAAAGCTCCTCCATCATGGAGCCGTACCAATCTACTGCTCCCATGGAAAGCCCAGTCGCTTCATCTGCCTCCCACAACACCTCTCACAACACCCCCCACAGCACAACTGCGACCCCAGATGCCGTCGATGCTAGTCATGGAGCCGGCATACTCACCTCGATCCCAGAGCTGATTCCTGATGCTCCTGTAGTTTCGAGTCCGCCAGAGCCTAAGAACAAGGAAGTCAAAGTTGGGGAACAAAGATCGCTGGTCGATGAAGCAGCAACCAATCCGAATATTCATAGCCCGAACCAAGGCGCAGAACCAATTGCCACGGCCGGCAAGAGTGGTGAAGTTCATGATACGGCACACGATGGCGATGCAACAAGCAATTTGCCCAAGATTAATACACCGCACGAAGATGAACAAGATGCGATATCAATCAACACTGCCCCAGCAGAGGAGCCTTTGAGCGAACTCGACCGCCTTGGAGTGCCCACTCGTCCCAAAGGCCTCTCGGCATCTTCTTCTAGACATGACATCCATCAGGATCATATCGCTATCAAGCCTCGGCCAGCAACCTCACACGAATTACACGACGATGTCATGGCCACTCCTCCCAGCCGAGGGGGGGCTGGTACTCCGCATCAACTCGACTCGGACAGGCAGTCGTGGGCTCAGTCGGTCACTCGCAAACTACACCAGCTTCGAGATGAAAAACGATGAAGGAAGATTACAGTAGCGTCTCCAAAGACGGGAATGCATGGAGTAGGAATGGCGGGTACAGAGAGGGGCTGATGACACCTTGATACAAACATTCAGTATTGATTAACATTACCCGTAGACGAGCTTTAGTAATAGACTTTAGTTTGCTCGAGATGGTTTCACGGAAGACAGTACCCGATACCGTGTCAACAAATCATGATGCTGACTTCACTACGCAGGCACCGTGGCAAAATCGGTTGTTACAAAGTGGAGGACTGGTTGCACGAGGGGGCTGGTTTTTTTTTTCTTTCGGAGGCGGCACCAATTGCAGCAGGAACACGAAAAGGGCAGACGGCAGAGTGAATTGGTCTCATAAGCCGCCTCATTAAAGCTGCAGCTGATGGTTCCATCGCTTGCAGGCTACTTGGTAAGAGCTTGGTGGCGTGAGGCTGGGGCATGGATGAAGGGTCGAGATGCAACTCGTCCAGTGGACAGCCGGAATGGCGATCGCGGTGGCATATGACCAATAGCGCATCAATTGGAAGGACAATTGGGTTCAAATGGCAAGATGCGGGCTGGGTCGGCATTCTTGGGTGTCTCGGGCAGTGTGGAAGCACAAATTTGGGTGGCTGGGAACTGGAAATAGTCTATCTGCAACCTCATGGTGGGCGTGTCATCGGTGTGGAGCGGGACGCCAAGGTTGAACGTCGGGCAGTCCAGTCCAGTCTCAGAGCAGCGAGTGGACGAGAGGGGGAATTGCTTGGGAATGCAATACAACTCTCCGTTGGTCGAGTGGTTGAGAGAAGCGTCGAGGGATCGGCCAAACCTTGGGGATTGGGCCATTTTTGATAGATAGCTCGTGGAGACGGCCAGACTATTGAAAAGAGCCCCTGCATCAGCCGAGGGTGGTTGTGATGCGATGGATGCCATCGGGAGAGTGGCACAAGTTTATGGGCCGGTTAACCTTTTTTGGGGCAGCGGCGGCGTTGGTCACGACACGCTCACGAAAGTGCGCGATCACGACTTGGACGCGAAATCTCCAAGAGAGCCATTGGCATGGAGGAACGCGGATGGCCTGGCCCTTTTAATCAACTCTCGGCTGCTGCTGCTCCTTCGCCTCGCTTCGTTTCGGGGGGCGGAGAAGCTGCACGGCGGAGGAGTCAGCTCCGCCGGCGCCTTGACCCAACGGGTTTGCGCTTGGCCTCTGAACATGGCCCATCAGACATGGGACCAGGTGGGAAAACCTGGACAGAGGGCCAATTAAGATTTGCGGCCAGGCGAACCACGGGACGCACTGTTTATTTTATTTTTACTCTGGCTCCTTTTGGGGTGTGGTGTCGGCCGTCGGTGTGTGTGTGGTGTGTGTGTTAAGACATTGGCCGCATCCCAACGCGACCCGGCATGGTTGATAATGGCCGGGGATGCCTTGCGGCCCCGAGAGTGGGGTTGGACCAAAGGACGCGGGGACCCGGTGTGGACGCGTAAAGGAGTTTTCTTTTTTGGTGCTGTACATACATGCAGTCCCGTCAGATCAGACAGCGGGTGGTGGGTGGTGGTGATGATGTGATAAGGGGGAAATGAGCGTTTTGTCTGATATGCACGTCGAGACGCAACTCAACCAGGAGGCTGGATGCCATCACCAAGAATGCGGCAGGCACGCCTTCTTCATTTTTAATTTTTTGATTTTGATTTTGATTTCGGTTTCTCGACTCTTCTCTCGGGCAGCCATGGTTAAGACAAGACACATGCATGTTTTGTATATCGGACGCAAGGTTGGCTGGCTTGACTGTGGAAGTGAGGTGGGTGGGAGTGAGACGGCCTGCAGCAGGTGTTTCAGTGAGTGACCTGTGGCAGGTGGGCAGGACCCCTACGGCGTTACCACTGGACGTTGTTGGCAGCCGTTCCGTTCGGCGCCAAGTCTCGGTAAATTTACACTGGCTTGCACTGTCGCAAGGCCGCGGGGAGCCCTGTAAGAACGCGTTCAGGGCCTTGGGCCCTGAAGGTCCACTCGGCCGTGTAAGATGAGCGCATCTCCGGGGGTATCCCCTATACGCGTCGGTGCGTGCTTCAACCGAAACCAGGGCCTGAAGTCTGAGCGTCTCGAGTTGATGGCCCAGCCGGTAGAGTGCATACACTACTTTTCCCTTCGAGTGCCGTGTTAGGGGGGGAGTAAGGGTCCTGTTGCAGCAGCCAGCGACCCTCTGTAACATGCAGAGCAGAGCAGTAAGAGAGAGAGAGCGTCGCTACCTCCCTTGCATTGGCGCCCGTCCTGCCCGACCTCTCCTGTTGTGCGACGCGTCCATTGGCCAAGGGCCGCTGTCGCAGTCTGCTACCATCGTTCCACATGCACGGCGGCGGTCATGTCGGGCTTGCCCAGTCACGAGTGGCCAGCGCGGTGATGCATCGAGTCCTCTGGAGGGGAGATCCCCGCTAGAGACGCAGTGACACGGCAGGACGCGTTGAGAGGATACGATTGGATTGGGCTGGGCCGGGGACGCTACTGCGGGTGTAAGAGAGTGGAAAAAAGCTGCCTGGGGGCCAGAAGAGGGGAGCCGGATGACGAATGACGGGCTGGCCTCTTGCAGTAGCTCGCACTGGCAAAGCTATGCTCTGCTCAAGTGCTCAAGCAGCGGTGGCCACACGATGCAACTGTACGGCGGCGTTCCATCATTGCAACCGGTTCTTCAGCTTTCCGGCTCTTCTATGCCATGCTGTGCTGTGCTGCGGTACGCGGTGCTGCGCAGCCCAACCAATACTACAGTGCCCTTCAACAACGCCTCCGCGATGATGGGCGCCTTGATTGCGACCTGCCGACCTGCATAAGCCGGGTTTTGGTTTTGGTTTTGGTTTTTTTTTGGTGCGCGCGCGCCTTGCGTTGCGCTGTGTGAGCCGAGCGAGTCCTTCGGCCGGGGTGTGGTCTCGTGAAAAAGAAAAGAATTATGGAGTTCCGGCCGAAACGATGCAGGGCGGGTACGTACCGTCCACTCAACACGCTCATCCCGGGCACCCGACGCACCAGAGCACCAAAAAACGCGCCTGGTGGCCTGTGGGTGGGCTTGGCTGAGCTGAGCCCGCGCCCATCCCACTGCCCACTCCTCCTCCCTTCCCGCTTCGCTACCCGCTCCTTCCTGCCTTACATAGTGTCACTCCGCCCTCCTTCCTGCTTTCCCACCCACTCACCTCCTTTGGAAAACCCACTTGAATCCCTCCTTCAACTTTCCTGCCTCTCGCTCCCTTCTTATTTATTTTTCTTTTGCTTGTGTGTTCACCCAGCCCGCTCCCGACGAGCCCTCGGTTTTTGAAAAACATCATAACAAGAAGCGTGTCCCGTGTTCTTGATCAACAAACAAACATCGCCACCCAACCGAGCCCACACCGCGCACCCACACACGCACCCAGCACCACCGCTCTCGACGCCTGCTTTCCCCTCTCACCGCGCCTCTTGGCCTGGCCCTTTCACCTATCGCCTCGGCATCCGTCCATCATCTTGCTTATTCGGCCATTACCCACTCAAACGCAAAAACAATCAACTCTCTCTCGCAGGCTTGACCTGACCAGACGAGGCGTCCCTTTGCTGTACACGTCTCCGTCATCGCCATTCCAATCGCCCCTCGGCTTCGGGCATTCGCATCGCAGCTCCGCTTCGCCTCACCGACCTGCGTCAAAAACAGCCGCCGAAATGGCCACCACCGCCCGCCAGCCCTTTGCCCCTCTTAACGAGTCCCGCCTCCAGAACCTCACCAGCCTAAAGAACCGACAGAATGGTACGTGATGATGACTTCCATTGACTGGGCTTACTAGCAACGTTGCTTGCTGCGCTGTGAGAGGAGCTCCTTGCTTGGGCAGCACGACAGCGCATCCCATGCATCGGGCTCACCCCACTCTCCATCAAGCATTCAACCGTCGCACAATCCCTTCAAGCATCATCCAACTAACTCTTCCCAGCTCTTCCCTCTCCTGCCGCCGGCAAGCGCAAGGCTGAAGTGATTGATACCGACGACTCCGAGAACGTTGACCCTACCTTCTCCTCCAAGCGCTCCAAAGGCCTCAGCGCTGCCAACCCATCCAAGGACATCCTCAAACCCTCTGCATTTGTTCTCAAGGCTGCCCCCGCCCCCGAAACCCGCACCACCTTCATCAGCCCGACCAAGCCCGCCTCTTCCTCCCGCCGAACTCTCCACCCCCGATCCCCCGCTTCCCGCCTCAGCGCCGGCATCACCAAGTCCTCTCCCACCTACGCCCCCGCTGGCCGCTCTCCCACCCGCGCCAAGCGATCCAGCCTCCTCTCCAACAGCAGCAGCCGCCGCCGCACCGCTGGCCCCTACACCCGCGTTGATCCTCCATCCCTCGGCCTTGGCGCTGCCGCTCCCTTCTCCCTCGATGCAGCTCTCAAGGGCACCATCCCCGGCTATGGAGCCTCCCGCCCCGCCCCCAAGCAGGCACCCAGCGAGCTCCCTGAGCCTGAAATGAAGTCAAGCTGGTTCTTCGAGATCCACGAGGACACCCCCGAGCAGGAGATGACAAACCTCCTCCAGCACAGCACCTGCACCCTTGACATTTCCTCTGACGAGGAGAGCGAGCGCAAGGCCATCAGGGAGCGCGCCGAGGGTCGCGACAAGGAGAACATTCCTCCAGCCGACGATGTCTCTCAGACTTCCCGCCGTGCTGCCCGCGCCATGGCCAGCGCCGATGAGATGCTGGTGGAGAAGGAGCGCGTAGCTCTTGGGGAGATGAACACTGCCGACTTTTACCCCGAGGGTTGCGATGAGACTTCTGTCATTATCATTCCCGCCGACGAGGACGAGCAGCCTGAGAAGGTCGCAGCTGTCCCCACCAAGGAGCTTATCCCCAAGGTCAAGTCCGAGGACCCCGAGTCCTTGCCTGAGCAGGACATTGACGCTCTCATCTCAAAGCCCAGCGAAGGCTCATCAAAAGCTGCCGTGCTAGCACCCATCGAGGGCACTGGCGACAGCTTTGAGCTGTGGGAGAGCGGCAGCGCCCAGGACGATACCGAGGTGGCTGCAAGCTCATGAAACTGCTAGGAAATTTTACGATGGATGGGAACGACGGATGGGAACAATGGAATATGAAATAATGCGCCTCGGTTAGGATGGATGTGGATAGGTTATCCTCTTGGTTTTGGCTAATTGCCTGGCTGGAAATGAGCGACGGAGTCGGCGTTGCGGAAATCATGGGCACGGATTATCACGGGCTGGAGTCCTGTTGGTTTGGTTGTTTGCTTGCTTGCTTGTTCTACCATGGTTTTAAATATGTTGGTTTTGCGATCTTTCGCAAATGATTGAGGAATCAAATCAAGATTTGACTGTTCAAAATGATTCTCCCCCTGTTCAACGTGACATGTTTGTAGTGTAGCGGGTCAAAGTACTGGGCGGTCTGGCATGATATGATATGATATGATGGTTGGAGGTGGCATTTTTAGGCTTTGGCCCCATATGACTGCGGTGCTAGTTGAGCGGCTTGGCAGAGGAAGAGCAATTTGCACCCGAGGTCTCGCGGGCCGCATCTGTTTCGCCAATACACAGCAGGAAGTATTGGTCTATGCTTCATGCGGTCAGCTCCATGCCGTGCGTGGCTACATGTCGTGGGAGGGGATGACCCCTCAGCTGGTGGGTGGTGGGTTGGCCTACCCACTCAGCCAATTCACACTGTGTTTCAACTGTGCGGCCCCCAGGTAGCGAGCTGATGCAGGGGCCCGATGGTCGCCGAAAGGACTCGGCGGGGGCGACTCTGCCACAGTGTGAACAAGGGTGACGGCGTTTTTGCTTGGCTCCCAGATTCCCCTCACAGCGGCACCAGAGAGGCAGCTCCTCTTTTTCGTCCTCGTTACATTCATTAAAGAAGACAAAGGGACCAGCCCACCTTTCTGCTCCTTCTCCAATTAAAAAAACAAGACAAGCTCAAAAAGGAAAAAGAGAGAGAGCAAAGGGGAGGTTTCTCCATACTCATTAGCTTCCTTTTTTTTTTTTTTTTTGCTTCGCCTACTGGCCGTTTTTTTTTTGTTCTATCCTCTTGTTGGTATCTATCCGTCAGCAATGGCATCCATCAACGACCTTGCCACCGCGGCCATTGCCAGCTCGGACACGGCGGGAGAGAAGAGCGGGCCCAGGGGCGCGTTCGTGGTGCTCGAGGGCCTGGACCGCAGCGGCAAGACGACGCAGGTCAAGTTGCTGGAGCAGAGGTTTGTCGAGGAGGGGAGGCCCGTCAAGGTCATGAGGTTTCCCGGTGAGTATTTTTGTCTCGTCTGGGCGTAGTAGTTGGTTGGGGATATGCGAGTGGTGGGGGGGGTTCTGATGAGAACCGGCAATGCTAGAATGTGGAATGCTTTTTACTAAATTATACTCGCGAATAGACCGATCTACGCCAATTGGGCAAATGATTGATGCATATCTCAAGAGCGATGTCGAAATGGAGGACCATGTCATCCACCTGCTCTTCAGCGCCAACCGCTGGGAGGCCGTGTAAGTAGCATTTACTTGATTCAACTACTGCACAAGCAGCCATGCATGATGGCTACTGACTCCGAGTCGGGGGGGCCAGCAACCAGATCCAGAGCCTGATCGCCTCGGGCACCACGATTGTCTGCGACCGGTACTACCACTCGGGCATCGTCTACTCGGCGGCCAAGCAGAACCCGGCGCTGCCGCTGTCGTGGGCGCGGGCTCCCGAGCGCGGGCTGCCGCGGCCCGACCTGGTGCTGTTCCTGGACCTGGAGGAGGACCAGGCCAAGGCGCGCGGGGGCTGGGGCGGCGAGCTGTACGAGAAGGCCGAGATGCAGAAGAAGGTGCGCGAGCTGTTCTGGGGCCTCAGCATGGGCGGCAAGGACATCAAGTCCGAGGGCCTGCTCGAGGCCGTCGGCGGCATGGACGGCGCCCAGTGGAGGCAGGAGGAGGAGGACCTGGTTGTCGTGGACGCGAGCGGCAGCGTCGAGGAGGTGGCCGAGGCTATCTGGGGCAAGGTCAAGGGCCGCGTGGAGCAGGTCGAGAAGGGGGAGATGGGCAAGGCTGTGAGACTGGTGCGATGATGACAGAACTATCAGTCCTAGGGATTGTTTCTACGTGTCACACTGAGATAATAACCACTGTTTGCACTACGTTTTAGTCGAGTGTATATTCCCTTTTGCCTGGTGCAATGGTTATTTGACACTAAAGTCCAAGTGATAGACTCAAGTGATGAATGCGCAGGGTCTCGAGACGGAGCCGATAGATACCAAGTAAAAACATGTCGACATGTTGAATGAAATACAATAATCGAATTTGCTGAGCGAAGAGACCAAACATTGGGATCGTCTTTTACTCCAAAGACATGGTGGTTGAACTACATGTGTCTAGGGTAACTCCAACAAAACCAATAGTCTTGACCAAGCATGTCATAATGACATGTAGTTGTACATCACACAGAAGAAGAATATTGTACAAATGCGAAATTCAAGCAGTAAAAACCCAGGGACTGTAAAAAAGCATACAATTCCATCACGGCGAAAACAATCATCAAAGCGTATAAACGACCTGTCTAGCAAAAAGAAAAGATGTATCCCCAAAACCTGGTTCGAACAGGTGACCTTCAGGTGGCATTCGATCTATTACAGCCCAACGCTCTTCCAACTGAGCTATTTGGGGAGTACTTGTTTGATGGGAGATGCTTGAGGGATAATGCCTCAAGTAGGAGAGGGTGTAGCGAGATTGGGCGGCGTGGTTTTCGCTGCACTCGCAATGTCATGACTATAAACCGCGCATGGGCCCGTGATTCGCTCCTTGTCAACCCCCCCTCCTTCCCAAAAAAAAGAGGGAGATGCAAATGCCGAGCAAAGGCTCCACCCTATCCAGCGCACCACCCATGCAGCGCACCACCCATGCAGAATGCAACGTGAGAAGGACAGAGGGCAAAAAAAGAAATTCATTTCCCCGAAACCTGGTTCGAACAGGTGACCTTCAGGTGGCATTCCATCAATTACAGCCCAACGCTCTTCCAACTGAGCTATTCGGGGAATGATTGGTTGATGGGGAGGAGGGGTGACAATGTTGTCTTTGAGCGCCGCTCGAGCCCAGAGCGGAGGGAGTCATGGTGGGGTCGCAGTCATGACGCACATGCTCCATGGACAAGACTCTTGCTGATGATGTAGAGGGGTGGAAGACAGGAAGAAAAGGGCCAAGGGAGGAGAATGGGTCACGAAGGAGTGATGAAAACGGACAGACGACGCAATTGGGGCGGGGGAGTGGTGGTGTTTTACGTGGTTTCCAACATGATTCTTCACCGACAAGACCGTCTCAAGCTGCGCTGTGCCTCACTCAATCTGATGAAAACGAATGTCTCACATCGACCAGCTTGATATAGACACGTCGCAAGCACCAATTGGCGGGTCGCATGCGGCGGAAGTTGTTTTACGGGGGTTTCTCATTTGTGGGAGCCATTCCGCGCTTGAGTATTTATTTGTTTATTTATTTTTACTTTTAATTTTGAACCGTTCGCCTTCATTCGCATCCCCGCCGCCGGTTGGCTTCGTTTCTGAGAGACAGTGGGCGGGGGGGTTGTTTAGATTCCAATTAGGACAAGACCAATGGCCAAAATAGGGAGCCTTTTCTTTCCAAGTCTCCTGTTCCACGCTGCTTTTGGCCATTTCCTTTGTTTGCGATGCACTAGAGACGTCATGGTTTTTGAAACCCTGGCAACGAGCCAGAGGCTAGTTGAAGACAATCGTCTTGGGCCCGTTGAGGAAGACGCGGCGCTCGGCGTACCAGCGCACGGCGGCGGCGAGCACCTGGCTCTCGACGTTGGAGCCCTCGTCGGTCAGCTCCTTGGGGACCATGGTGTGGTCGACGCGGGCGACGCGCTGCTCGATGATGGGGCCCTCGTCGAGGTCGGCCGTGACGAAGTGGGCGGTGGCGCCGATGATCTTGACGCCGCGGTCGTAGGCCTGGTGGTAGGGGCGCGCGCCCTTGAAGGACGGCAGGAAGCTGTGGTGGATGTTGATGATGCGGCCCGACATGACCTCGCACAGCTTGGGCGAGAGCACCTGCATGTAGCGCGCGAGCACCACTAGCTCGATCTTGTGCCGCTGCACCAGCTCCAGCACCTGCGCCTCCTGCTCCGCCTTGGTGTCCTTGCTCACGGGCAGGTGGTGGAACTCGATGCCGTAGCTCTCGGCCAGCGTCTTGAACTCGGGGTGGTTGGAGATGATGATGGGGACCTTGGGTTGGTGTTAGTGATCGTGGGGAGTGTGGTCTCATGTTGATGCTTCTCGCTCAAACGCAATCGCATGCCAGCCGCTCACCTCGATGCGCAGCTGCCCCGTCTTCATGCGGAACAGCAGGTCGTTCAGGCAGTGGCCAATCTTGGACACCATGATGAGGACGCGGGTCTTGCGGGCGACGGGGCGGATGTCGTACTCCATCTGGTACTCGCCGGCGAGGGCGTCAAAGGGCGCCGCCAGGTGCTCGGTGGTCTCGGCCTCGATGGGGCCAAAGTGGACGCGCATGAAGAAGCGCTCCGAGACGGGGTCGGAGAACTGCTGCAGGTCCAGGATGTTGTGCTTGTGCGAGGCGAAGACGCCCGTCACGGCGTGCACGATGCCCGGCTTGTCCGGGCACGAGAGGGTGAGGACGTGGTCATTGGCCATGTTGAAGGGCAGCAATTGAGCGGGAGCGGAGGGAGCAGGAAGGAGAGAGGGTTGCGTGGAGTGGAACCTTGCGGAGAGGGAGGATCCCCAGACTTATATATATATCAGCCTCTCGATGCGAATTGACGCAAATGGCCACGACAAACACGCCCGGGGCCTCGTTTATACGCGCCGTCTCGAAGCTATGACTCCTCTGGGGATTCATGGCCGCCCCTCGGCCCCACTGCGGGCTTAGTAGCCCTTCCGTGCCCTTCGGCGCAGGCTCGGCAACTCTTTGCTTCTACGTAAGCAGCAGGTGGAACGACGGAGAAGAGAAAAGAGCCATTCCCGTGTTGTGTTATTTTATTCCATTGACCCAGCGTAATTGCTGCGGCATCGGGGCTTTTTTGCATCTGTCAGCCTCGCTGCGTGTGCTGCCCCTCATGGCGGTCGTCGATCCTTGGCTGCCCCCCCCCGCATTTACCGTTTCTATCCCCCACAACGGCCCAAGCGGTAGCGGTGCCAGGAGAAAAGGACACATGCTCTTGGTTGGTTAGTGGCTGTAGCAACCGTCGCATGTACAGCGACTCGACAAAATGGGTTTAGACGGCAGCGAGACTCGGCCGGATCATGTAGTGCCTGCGTTGAGCCATCATGCCTGCGGCTTTGGGTGTGAAGAAAATGACCCACATGTCATGGCAACATGTGCTATGACACGCTGGCCCATGTCCACAGATACATGTGCGAATTCATTCAACTACATGGTATAGGTGTATCTCTCCCAATTGGCCCCCAGTGTGTGCCATTGAATTTATTTTCATTTCTTCTTTCGCACATTTTCTTGCGCGACTTATTCCAGAAGCCCCGTCCAGGGTACCCTTGGCCCTGGGACAACCTCATTCGTCCGGGTCAACATAGCCACAGCCTGAATTGAAGCTCCATATACTTGGTGTTACGGGTCCCTTGCCTTGCCAAGTATGAAGCAGTTTTTATTGCTCAAAAACCAGCACAACCACCCCGAGTTCGGCATCTTTAAGTTCAAGTGCCGAGATGATCGCCCCTGGGGTTTGATGCCAAAGGGGCCGGCTTCGGCACACACAACCACGTTCATCAGATAAATCAGCGCACACCATGCTCCCCCCGCGTTGTGTTCTGGGGTTGATGGTGGGTTAAGCTTATCTGATCGTTACTTTAACCGCCATCTCGGCTGTCTCGGATGCGT
Source organism: Calonectria leucothoes (assembly GCA_002179835.1). Classification (NCBI taxonomy): domain Eukaryota; kingdom Fungi; phylum Ascomycota; class Sordariomycetes; order Hypocreales; family Nectriaceae; genus Calonectria; species Calonectria leucothoes. The sequence goes on from NAJI01000418.1 coordinate 179,500, forward strand.
CCACTACGTAACAGAAACCCAACAAGAGGTCGTCGAGGACCCCTTTGCTGGCTTGGCTTCGTATTCTAGCTTCAGCTGGGGGTCAGTGGATGCTTGTATGCGAAATAGGACCCGAGGCAAGCCGGCGTGAGCTGCCAGAAGCTCGTGGAACACGCCTCAGCCGTGGAGGGGCTTGATCTGATAAGATTGAGAGAAGACGACGGACCCATTTTTGCTTGGCACACACAAACGTGCTGCTGTTCTTGGATGGGACGCCGTCTTGGTGGCAATGAGGATGTGGCATCTCCATTGTACACAACAGAGCAGGCGATTTAAATCGTGCACCTGCATGTGTATTTGGAAGGAGAATGTAATGTGGTGACTTTGCCTTGGTTGATGGCATCCCAAGGTTCGTGAAAACCTAGTAGCTCTTTTTACATGGCCCTTTTTTGGGTCCGCAATCGCCTCCCCCAAGGCAGCAAAAGTTTTCTTTCTTTTGGCTGACTAGGAGAAAGACAATTCACCCGTCCTTTCTTACAGCTTGAATGGCGCCTTGGGAAGTTCTTGGGCTGGTCGAGTTTAGAAATGTATGGATGCAGGCACCCAGCAACCTTGCTCGTCCAGCGAGGTGGGTCGCAAGCACTTGAAATAGGCTGCAGTGCATCAAAGAGGTCTGTTGATACCCGTTGAGGCATGCAATCGGAGATGTCAAGCCAGCACTCGATTCCCATAGATTTTATAATATGGCACGCACCTTGGTGGCCCAATTCCAGATGCATAATATAATGCGCCGGTTTCCAGACCTGAAACCGATTCCTTTCCTTCTTCATTCTTCACTTGCACCGACACTTGACATTGCACTCACCAGCACCCACTTACACCCATCCACAGTCGGTCAAGATGAAGGTCTTCAACACGCTCGCCCTCCTCGCGGCCGCCACCGCCGGCACTGCCGCCGTGCTGCCCGCTGAATCCCGCCCCTTCCACAACCGCGTCGGGGCCGTGATCCCGCCCGAGGAGCGCTTCGCCGGCAGCCTCAAGCCCGGCGAGCTGCCCGCCACCTGGGCCCGAGTCGGCAAGCCCGCCGGCAGCAGCAACGACCAGGTGCCCCCCGCGGCCTCGTCCGTCGTTGTCGGCGCCACCAAGCCCAGCCACAACAGCACCATGTTTCCCGGCATGGTGTTCCGACCCGGTGAGTAGCAGACAAGCAAGAAGAAGAAGAAGAAAGCCCGCTGACTTTGCATTCGCAGGCAAGAAGCCCCTGCCCCACGGCAGCGTCGAGCCCAACCCCAAGTCGAGGGAGTGGGTCGAGGGGGTCGACGGCCACAAGCCAACGGCCAAGACGCTCAAGCCCCGCTACTCCGGAGACTCGCCCTTTGAGGAGTACGTGCGGGCCGACAAGGTCGAGGCCCGAGGACTCGAGGTGGAGCACAAGGCCGCGTCCCGGAACAAGACCGAGGCCGGCCACATCGAGCCCCGACAGTGCTCCGCCTGCATGCACCAGCAGCCTCCCCGCGTTGTAGAGCACTGAGCGAGACTGGGAGTTGAGGCGGGGTTGGGAGTTTGAATATTGTCATCATCCGACGGCACATGACGGAAAAGGTTGTTTTTTTTGGTTTTGTTTTGCTTGCGCCCTTTAGATTGGTTCCCCGGCTACCCCCCTTCATTATCGTCATTCTTTTCTGTCAACTTGTTTTATTACTATCAAGTCTTCATTCATTTTTTTAATAAAAAACTTCTCACCCAAGGCACATGACCAAAAAGTGTGATATCCACGTCGGGAAGCTAGATTTCATTACCACGAGCATTATTAAATGTAAGTTTATAAATACTTGTAACCCGTCCCCTCTACAGTCACCTTCGTTTTATATTTCGTCTAAATCCAATCATACGCTCTGTATCATGGCAATGTTGCTCGTCTCACCGACCGCCCGCTTCAGAACCAGCACCAGCTCATCAAGAGCGGCGAGGAGCTGCACGGTTGCGTTGAGAATGACAATGTACTTTCGCAAACTTTCCTCATCCAGGTTTTCCCGGCTGATGCGTCCGGCCTCACCGAGGATTCCTTCCTCGACATGCCTTCTTGCGTGCATGATGGCCTTGGTGAAGAGCGGCGTGGGCAGCACTGCGGGAAGCGGGTCGCCGCTCTTCAGCGCCTGCTGCACAAGCGAAAGCACCGCCATCAGCTCGGTGATGAGGTCCTCGTTGATGGACCCGGTGGCAGGGATGATGCTTCTCCTCTGGCTGTCCGTCAAGCGCACCATGTTGACCAGCAGCTCGGTGACGGCCTCGTTGAGGAGCATGCACTGGTGGCAGACGAGGCAGAGAGTCTTTGTGTCAAAGTTGGACGACGAGAATTCAAACACTGTCAGCTTCATCGGGCCCGCGATGGACAAGAGCACCTCGGCCATGGCCAAGCCCTCTTCCTCGACAACCTCGCGCAGGTCGTACGAGGGATCTCTCCAGTTGGAGGCAAAGAGCGCGTACCGGTCTCGCACGCTGGCGAGCACATCGGCAAGCAACGACCGGTAGTGGCGGTTGGCGGAGGGCGGCTTGGGGAGGAAGTTGACGATGAGGGCACCGGCGAAGCCAATGATGACCAGAAGCAGACGCCTCCAAAACACAGCGTAACCCACGCCGGGGTTGCCATAGGCAGGGCTGTGCGTGTCCATCCAACTGTACGCGGCCACCAGGTACGCCGTGGCACCCATCATGATGCCTCCGGCCATGAGGGCGGGCGAGCTGAAGAGACGCCACCACATCAGCAGCACAATGACGAAAGCCATGATGGCAGCCAAGCCGTAGGGGTTGCCGTCGCCGCTGCCTGCGCCAATGTACCACGCCACCATGCCGATGACACCGCCGAGAATCGTGCCCACCGTTCGGACGACGATACCGTAAACCAGGTCGGCCGTGTAAGGAACCAGAGTAAGCTGTGCCATGATGACGGCCCACATGCCTTTCTGGCGGTAAAAGAAGCCCGCGCTCGACCGGCAGACGGCCGGCACACTCAGGGCAACCGAGACAGCCACGACGCGGAGCGCAAAGAGACCCTCGGTGCTCCCAAACCAGTTTGCGATGCCCAGCAAGAACTGACCGCCCTTGCTTCTCTGCCGGCTGTTGGGGACTCGCATGGATGCTAGCTGGGTTCGAGCCGAGTTGGGGTCCGGCTCTACCTTCTTCTTCTTGTTCTTGGCCGCCTTGCGCGTCGGCATCGTGGCCACCGTCGAGACGCGGGTAAGCGTGTCGCCGAGATCTGCTGCCGTCAGGGCATCCTCCGAAGAGTCTTCCCGGGTGATCCACCGCGCAAGACCCATCAATTGCTTTGGCATCCAGACCCGCACCCTTGTCCTCGTGTGCTCGAGCTCAACAACCTTGGAGAGCAGCTTTTCCAGCGCATCGGCAAGGTGGTACAATTTCTCTTGGAGGAGGAGGCCCATCATGAGCCCGGTCAGCGATGGGACATCGCCCGTGTGAACTCGCATGAGGCCATCGTCGTTGAAGACGTGGTGCGAAATCTCCGGGAGCCAATGCGAAGTTGATTTGATAAAGTCATCGCGATGTTCCTGCAGCCTCTTGAGCACAGCCACATGCCGCTCCACCATCTCGGCATGGCCCGGTGACTTTTTGATGACATTTGACTGGGTCAAGGCTTCGCCCAGGGCAACGAGGCACTCCTTGCACGAGTCGATGAGGTGTTCAGCAGGGCCAGAAAGCGCCGTGAGACTCTTCTTGATCAGGCTGTTTCTGGCTGGGTGGTACGATTTCATGTGAAACTCGACGGTTTGGTTGATTTGGTGCTGACCCAGCTCGACCGTCTTGGTGTCGGCGTTTGACTCTTCATCTGACCCTTGTCTGCTCAATGCCTCTGCAGCCTTTTCCTTTCGCACTTGCTTTTGCCTGTGAGTTTCTACCAAAGCGACAAAGGATATGAGAAGCCTTCGGAACGGGCCATTGAGGTTGGACAAGTCCTCGGAGCTCCATCTGCCGACGGAAAAGTCGATTGGCAGAAAGGTAATGATGGGCTCGAGCTGCTTGTAAGTGGCAAAGATTTTTAGTCTGGTTCCCGTCAACAGGTCCTTTTCCATGTCCAGGTCTGGGTCGTGGAGGCCAATTACGCAGGCATCTAGAAATGTAGGCATCTGGATGAGAATCTTCTTCATTCCATCGAGCGCCTCGGATGTCGAGGAAGTCGGAAAGACAAAAATATTGCACACGATGCTGATGCCGGCAGCAATGGCGGCGGGGATGACAAAAGTCTTGCCCAGAGTGCCATTGAAGGTCGGGAGAAGCGGCGCGGTTGTGAAGTAGATGACACTGACGATACAAGCCATCATCTGAACGAGGATGAGCTTGGGGTAAGCCACACGGATGCGCGCCACAAAGTAGACAAACAGGCTCATCATGCAGAAGTAGGTGACGGACACGCGCGTGTCCAGCATGTACCCGTTGTAGATCTGGATTGCTGCGTACTGCGTGGGGTTGGTGGCGTTCTGGGCCTCTTGCTGGAGCATGGCGTACTTGGCCTGCACCTCGGAGCTGGGGCGGGTCGCCAAGGCGGCCTTCATGGTGATGGTGCCCCATGCCCAGGCGGACGAGAGGCCCAGCAGCAGAGAGAGACAGGCGATGATTTGGATAAAGACAATGCCCGACGGCGGGGCGATGAACAGGATGATGCTGGAGGGTGCGGAGTGAGCAAAGCGGTTGATACGACGGTAGCAATTGGGGGTGCGTTACCATCCTAGGAAAGCGGCCTGGCCAATGACCTTGAGGGTTGGGTTGATGAGGATCAGGAGCGTCATGATCCAGACGGCGAGCGAGCACTTGAAGAGCTTCTTCAGGTCTCTGGCGTTGAAGTGGTCGAGCCATTCTGGAAGCTTTTTGCGGGCCCCGGGGACGGGCGTTGCGCCGACAAAGTAGGGGTTCTGGATGGATTCGGGCGCGACGTCATCGCCAGTCGTGTCCGTGTCCATCTCTGGCTGCGTCTCTGGCGACGCCATCTTTTCGTCGTTGGTGTCGATGTTGTTGGGCGCGTCCTGGCCGGCCGACGCCACTTTGTCCGGGTCAGACATGGCGCATCACTTGGTGTCGAGTGCGAGGGAGGCAGAGCAGAGCTGCGCAGAAGAAGGGCGGGTATGGCCCGATGTTGTATAGTCGAAGAAAAAATACGAAGCCCATCTCTGATTGGCGTCTTGGCAGATGCCGGGTGATAGGAGCCAAGGATGTCAGTGCCCGCCCTTGCAAAGGCAAAGGCTAGCCCGTGTCTCAGTTCCCTGTCCTGTCCTGTCGGGTCGGCACAGGCGACATGATTCCGTTTTGAGCACCTCTGCTCATTAAAGAGAATTGCCGTTAGGGCTCCGGCGCCAGGGGGGAGGGCGCACAGGGCCTTTAGCGCGGGCGTCAAGCGCTGACGGCTGCTGCCATTGACATTCAGCTGCGGCTTGTGGGATGCATCCCACGGTGCCGATCTGCCCGTTCGTGGGCAACTGGTCATCCAGCTGTGATAATGTCAAGGTGCGACTCACGGAAGTTCCACGTCAGCCGGCGTCGTCGGTACCGGCCGCTCCGACACGCTTCTCAACTGCTTCCCGACTCCGCGCCCAAGAAGATCAGTGGAGGATCCGTGGGCGCACGCTGCCGACCAACAGGATGGAATCATTGCAAGGCGCTGCAGGGGTGCGCTGTCGGCCGTTCCTGGCCCAGATTGGATCTGTCATTCGAGCATCCCCCCAAACCATAATTTTTTTTTACAGGGGTCAGTGCATTGGAATCTCCGTCGGACTGGAAGGAATACAACAGCAATGGTGCTTTTCCACCAGCCATTGTGCAGTAAGTACACTATGATGCTGGTCAAAACAATATTACCAGACGGTAGAAACAATCCTAAAAATCCAATACATTATCGTTTAGATAAACATTTCTCTAGGTATCATGTTTATTCGTTTTGAGTGGATATGTGAACATGTATCGTCTTTTTGCAGGGGTCCCATGCCCTATTATCAAATGGACAATCATATCATTCAACAGCTGTGTGTGGATGAGAGCAATGCGTACAAGTTTGTCTTTATTTTTCCTATTCTCCTTTTGTAAATGGTTGGTTCTTTTGTTCCTACTCCCTCGGCCTAATTGGAAATATCTGCCACACTTGTTGTCACTAGCCGAGCTCCCCGAACCCATAGCATGATATTAATTCTCATCGCTTAACCCGTCCCGACATTGATCTTCTAGCGCGGACCTAGCAATTTCCTAGTTTTCCTTGATCCGGCATATTGCTGTGTATTTTGAGCAATGAATCATAGCCAATGGAGAGTGCCATCAAAAGCTCACCCCTTCATCCATCGGCCTCTTTTCCTTGCCCGTGAAACGCGCCTCTCCGTCCACGACAGCTTGCGGCAGGGCAAACCCAAGGCCGAAAAACACAAAAATAGCCCACTTCCACCTGAAGGGATTGATGGCTATGCAGAAGAAGAACCACCAGAGCAGTTCCAGGTACGTAAAAAAGTCAAACGCGCCGGTTGGGCTGGTCCTCTTCAGGGCCTTGGTCATGTCGATCCAGCGCTGCATCCAGTAGGGTCTGGGCCGGGCAAGCGGATCCACAAGGAACATGAGCAGAATCCTGGTGTATATGCCGATGTGCCAATTGCCAACTGTCCCAATTGCCGACAGGTAGGTGCAGTTGATGGCCGAGATGGACGGGTGCATCGGCGGAAACGTCTGAAGGTACCAATTTGGCGGCGCATAAGGTTCCTCGAAGCAGTCCTCGGGGAGAAAGCTTAGCGGAGGCCTCTTGAAGCCTGTAGCCATGACCACAATGTCCGCCTCGACAACTTCTTGGTGTCCCGGGCCGCCCTGAGGAACACCCTTTGCGCGACGGTTCACAACGATGCCGCGTTCCTCAAATTCTTCAATATCACATCTTACCCATTCTGCTTTTCCTTCTCGCAGTTTTGCCATGACGTCCGAATTGACCATGGGCGTATCCATGAAGATGCCCTTGTCGCGAGGGGCGAGGTTCTCCAGATCCCGATAGAAGAGTTTCGTCAGGAGGAACTCTGGTATGAAGGAGAAGCGAGTTTCTTGGCCAAAGATGTTGAAGCTTAGCAATGTATCCACAAACAGGTTTCGCGGGATGATCCATTTGTCGGAGCGGGAGAGTATCGTCGTCTTTGCAGCATCCTCCGACGAGGCAAACTCCAAGGCCTCGACGGCGCTGGCGCCTCCTCCGATAATGACGATTTTCTTGCCGTTTGCATCTTTTCTCGGGGGCTGTTAGTCAACTGGACCGATGACAAAGCGGACGATATTCTTACCCCGTCAATTCGCTCGAGTGATAGATGGAACCTTGAAATTTGCCCATCCCTGGTATGTGGGGAACCTTGGCGGCACCACATGTGCCGACAGCTGCAATGACACCATCAAAGCGCCCGAAGGAGGCATCGTTGACGACCCATTTCCCATCTTCCCGATAGACCTTTTCAACCTTGGTGTTGAATTTTGTGCGCTTGTCGAGGCCATAGCGCCCCCAGAGCTGCTTCACCTGGCTGACAATCTCATCTCTGTTGGGATAGCCGCGCTCCCACTGGACCGAAGGGTGAAACCGGTACATCAAAGAGTGAATCTGCAGGCCGGAAGTATCATTGACTCTCTGCGCATGCAATGTTTAGAATTAATTTGAGAATAAATAGGAGAGATGCTGACCGTCCATATGCCGCCGACCTGGTCTTCAGATCCGCCTTCGAAAATGCACACATCGAACCCGTGGCCGACGCAATGGGCCGCTGAAGTGACGCCCGTGATGCCGGCCCCAATGATGGCGATTCTAGGCCCATGCACCTCTGCATTAGGCTTTGGGACCCGCGGCGACAGCAGCTTGCTCACCAGCCATTGGTAGAGCTGGTACAAGAAGACGAGCGGGTGCAGGAGCGGATTTGTGTGCTGGCGCCTCGTCGACATGTTTTCGCTCGTTGGGAATAATATTGAATGCGAGACACTCAAAAGACAGGCGGAAAACCGTATTATTTCACTTCCCAGCCCATCCGTATATCTCCTCATCTGTTTTGCCGAGATGACGTCAGTTCACATGTCATTGAAGACGAGGCCTGCCCCACCATGACGATTTGACTCGCAGAGAGTGTCGGAATCAAGTTCGCGAATAATCAGAGTAACATATGCAAAAAAACCGATGGAACAATACTTGCAACCTGTATTACATCAGCGCGCATAGTTTGCATCTGATTTCTTGAGAAGCCGAGCCATCACTTCTCTCATTCCATCGTCGCGACGCCGTGCTCTTGACGAATCCACAGTCTGACCAGCACCATCAGACCGACATCGACCAAATGGAACAGCCAGGTACGTTTGATGAAAACGCATATGAAAATGAATAAAGGTGCTGTAGCTCATGATCGCAGCGAAAGAAATCACGGGCGTGATTCAAGCCCTGGCGCAAGGTAGCCCCGAAGAACAAAAGGCGGCACTGACAACCTACTTTTTACCCAACGCCTCGTTTTCGCACCCATTTTGTCATGTCCCATCCTTCTCTGAGGGTTCAATACCTTTGGCCCAGGATATAAACTCGAGGTCGATGATACTGGGCATCTACCGGTGGTATCGCACGCTGAGTCCTCGCATCGATCTCACAGTCGACTCTGTTGGCAGGTTTTTAAGCCGTGACATCATGAACCGGTGCTAACTTCCCTCAGCATACGACCAAGGCAGCGGGATCCTCTATGTGTCAATTCGGCAGACCTTTTCGGTCTGGTTTGTACCCATGTACAAGGCTCCTGTTCGTCTCGTTTCCGTCCTCCAACTGGCTCGGCGAAGTCCAATTGTTCTCGAGGACGCCGAGGCAAAACCCACAGGCAGGAGACATAGTACCAGCAGTACATCTAGCGGGCATTATAACAGGCCTAGATACTATATTTCTAGCCAGGAGGACTTGTACCAACTGACGGATTGTGCGCAATTTTTGCTTCCGGGCCTGGGCCCAGCGCTTTGGTCCATATGGCAGCTTTGTAGCACATGGATCTGCGTGATGGGGTCGTTGTTTTTCTTTCCGGTATATTTGTTATTGAACCGGTCCTAGAAGGGAAACTGAAAAAAAAACGATTAATTGGACAAGGTAGTCTCTAAACGTAGGTTTCTACCTATACAAGGTAACTCAATTCATTCTTTTGAAGCGCAGCGCACGATGGTCACCGTGAGCGTGTTCTACTCGCGCCCCAGTGAATTAATTTGGCCAAAATGATCAAATAAAAAGCTAAGCGATCATGCCCGGGCGGCGGGCATCATGGACGAATGAGAGCTGAAGGCGGTCAATGGCTGAAACCCAAGGCTTTAGGCAGATGCATGTTGGTTGACGAGAACCAACAATATTTATTTCACCACAAAATTCATCTTCACTTTGACCTCATCAATAAACCATTGGAAACTTTCAGAGGATTCTGTTCTTCATCAGCCATGCCACCAACTGACCTGGAAATTTACTCTTTGGAAGGGTCGATTGAAGACTTCTTCAAATCGCACCCTTCTGTTACTCGCCAGGAATGCGATGAACTGGCCGCTTCCATAGCGGGACGGCCTGTGCAGCCTGTGCCTATCCAAGGCTCATGCAGTTACACAGTGACGGCAGGCTCAAACGCGACTATTGTTCAATTCCGAACTAGCTCAAGGCCCTTGGATATGGATGTGATGAGGTCCGCCCGGGATACATACAAAAGCGTGGTGGCTGACTGCACTGAACACGGGAAAATTGGCCCGTTGCCCGTGTATACCATGGACAAGTTTGCTGGTGCCACATACATTGAAGCATCCCCTTGGCCACAGCCTGGCAAGCCCTTGCCCCCCGGAGAAGAGACCCGAGTCAAGAACACGGTGATTGACTTTGCAAGGTACACCCCGAATTTTGTTACGCGTAGCTGGGTATTTGCTAAGATGAAGACAGGTTCTTTGCCTCGGCATGGTCAAATCCACAAGCAATGGATCAAGCCGCTGCCAAGGCCCTCTTGTCTGAATACCAACAAAGGATCGAATTTTTAGCGGAGAACCTACCATCGCGATTCACGGACAAACTGAAGGAAGTTGGTTCGGAAATCTCTTCTCTCTTTTCGTCCCAGTACCCGTCTGTTCTGAGCCACACCGATCTAAACGGAACCAACATCTTCGTCGACAAGGATACCGGCCACATTACGGGAATCACGGATTGGAGCGACGCATGCGTGGTTCCTTTTGGCATCCATCTTTGGGGCTTCGAAAACGTACTCGGAAAGATGGACTCGAAGGGGTGGCACTATTACGATGACCGCGATGCTCTTGTTGGCCTGTTCTGGAAGACATTCGAGGAAGAAGTTGGCTCGGTTCCGGACAGGAAACTTATTGAAGTGGCCAGAACAGCTGGGATATTTTTCCGTTATGGCTTTGCGCACTCGCACCATGGTTGGAAGGTGGTGGACGAGTCGAGGTCCGCTCTGGTCTATCTCGATGCCCTGTTCAATTCCTCGCTCTAGACTTTCGTAGCTTTGGCACAGATTTAGCAGTGCAGCTGTTTCTCAACCTCCGGCCTTGAGTCGAAACCTCAATGAAACTAGTCTTTCAGCATATTTTTGTTTGATGGCATCGCTATTGGTGGGCCGTGGGACGAATCATCAATCCTGAAATTCGCACCATGATAATCTGACCGTCCGGCGACAACTCTAATGAAGACCTATGCAAGCCGTGTCTCAAACTTCGGGTCTCGCCCAATACAAACTCCGGCGTGCCATAATTTGTATCATTTGTGCCGCCCACCCGTCCATAGGATCAGCACTGCATCGCATTTTGCGGTAGCAGATAAACGGCATTGGCCAAACTAATTGCTTGAAGCATTTAGGGCCCCGCAGCGCTGGCGAAGTTATAAATCTTACACCCCGCGCTCCTCTTTCGCCAAAGAACCCTGACTTCTAGCAAGACCCTCTTAGTTGGTGCCATCGTCAAAACGCTACAAACATTCCGAGTCTCAACCTACAACCGCGCATTTCTCGCCCACAATGTCATCTTACGTTTTACGCTATTGGCCGGTCAAATCGCGCGGCGAAGGCATTCGCATCTTTCTTCGAACACTCGGGGCCGATTTCAAGGAGGTCGAGCCCAAATGGCCGGATGAGAAGGACGATCAACCCCTGGGACAGTTGCCAGTGCTGATCGAAACTTTGGAGGATGGATCCGAGTTCGTCCTTTCAGACTCTGTAGCCATCGAAAAATATCTTGCAGCAAAGGCCGGGCTTCTCGTTCAGTCTGGACCCAGAGATACGGCTAGGGAAAGCCAGCTTCGAAGTCAGATTGATGATTTGCTCGATCTGATGGTGGCTTACGAATATGGACACGAGGCCGCTCGTGAATCGCTCGCAGAAATGTACAAGGGCATGACAACGGCTTTCGTCAGCTATCACGAGAAAATCCTGGCTGAGAATGGCTCCAACGGTCATTATTTTGGAGATAAAACCACCTACATGGACATTAGCCTGTTCAACTGGCTAATTGTCGTCCGAGACCCAAACGACAACACGATCCCTGGAGCGGCGGAATTTTTCTCGGAGATCAACGCACCGGAACTCAACAAGGTCTTTCGAATTGTTCGTCAAGATCCGATTTTGGCCAAATATCTAGTCGCTGCCAATTAGACGCAAGAGTCATCTAGAATCGGTAAACAGCTTGCTGAGTGGCGAGAAATGAATACTGCTGCTTGTTTTAATAATGCAAACAAAGGTTCATTTTCTGACAGGGCACAAAATAACGACCCAACCATTCATTAGGGTGAAGTTTTTATATGTAATTCGATGTATTAAATTATTGACGAGGATCGTTTTCTCAGCCTAATTGAGTCTTCTCAGGGCTGCATTCAGCGCTAGGCTGATTCCGAACCGGCTCATCGGGCCCGGCGCCGGACCATCGGGAGCTATCGGCTGGGTCGGGGGTGTTATTAATAACACCGACCAACCCTGGATCGACCCTTGGATCCCCGAATGTGTCCGCATTCCAAGTTACCTTCGGAGACTTCCAGCCTATGCGGAGAGTTGGCTAGTGCGGTTTCTTGCAGGGAATCGTCAAAATCCTTTGCTATTGGAGGTTCGCGCGATCGTGATCAATCCCAGCAGCCAATTGATTCTTTTCGTTAAGATTTAGGAACCATCCGGAAGACCCATCACGTCAGTATTTAGGGTTGGGGTATGTAGGTTCATGCAGCATCTCCGGGTGTGTGTGTGTGAGATTTGCCCCTCGACACTCTGTGCTCTCTTTTTCGCTTAGCAACCTCGTTATTTCCCAGACCGAAGGTCACACTTTTTGATCCTTTCACATTCTTTTTAAACCAATTTCATCCTGTTTGCTCATTAAATAGTGGTACTTTGAACTGAAGCCACAGACACTTGCAGCCTAGGTGATCCCCATTGACTCATCATTGAGCTTATATTGAGCTCCCGACAGCAGAGAAATAACGATGCAGGTCGTATATAGAACCAGCGACCGCCCAGAGGAACTGGGTCATTTGCAAAACTCTCCGCTTCGGCAAGTCGCCGAGCAAACTGAACCGCTACCAGAGGGAGGCTACGGCTGGGTGTGCACCATTTGTGTCGCCATCGTCAACGGCCACTCATGGGGAATCAATTCAGCATACGCAGTGTTTCTTGCATACTACATAAAGAATGAAACATTTCCTGGAGCGAACCCTCTACAGTATGCATTTGTCGGATCCGTCAGTATTGCCTGCACTCTCATGGTTTCCCCTCTCGCCACCATTGCCGTTCGAGAACTCGGAACCAGACCAACCATGCTATTGGGTGCTCTTTTACAGTCCTTGAGCTTAGCCTGGGCTAGCCTTGCGCCTACGATGTGGCAGCTCTTTCTTTCACAGGGTGCGCTCTTCGGTATTGGAATGGGGCTTCTTTTTATCCCCTCCTACGGAATAGTTGCTCAATGGTTCAACCGAAGACGCGCCCTGGCAAATGGAATCGCCATTGCGGGTGCTGGCATAGGCGGGCTTGTATATTCACTGGGCTCTGGAGCCATGATTCGAAGCCTCGGCCTAGCATGGGCTCTTCGAGTTTTGTGCATTGTGACCTTTGTGGTCAATGTGGTCTGCACATTATTTATTCGAGATCGCTACCAGGAAATTGGCTCAAAGCAGCTCGCATTCGACATGTCGCTACTCCGGAGGCCAGAGTACCTCCTCATCCTCGCCTTTGGGTCGTTTAGCATGCTGGGATACTTTATCCTCATATACACCCTCGCCAATTACGCAAACGAGGTTGGGCTGGATTCCTCACAGGCATCGCTAATTCCCGCTTTATTTATGCTGGGACAGGCTGTAGGCCGCCCGATAATTGGCTATTTTGCCGATTCCATCGGGCGCATCAACATGGCGACACTCACAACCGCTTTGACCGGTGTGGTCTCGCTGGTGGTTTGGATTAATGCAAAAACGTATGGGGTATTAATTTTCTTTGCCCTTGCTCAGGGCCTCGTGGCGGGGTCTTTCTGGGTTACTATCGCGCCAATATTGGCCGACGTCATCGGCCTCGAAAATTTACCTTCCGGGCTGTCCATCTTGTGGTTGATTTTGGCCGTCCCATCAGCATTTAGTGCGCCAATCGCCTTGGAAATCGTCGACTCAACAGGGACCTATCTAGGAGCTCAGATATTCACTGGAGTTTCGTTTATTGCAGCTGGAATATGCATGGGGATGCTGCGTAGTTGGAAGATGACCCAAACCATTGACGGCAGACTTGGAGAAGGACATGGAGCAAGACAAGCCATGAACCAAAGAGGTGCTATGAGATTTGCCAGCAATTTGTTCACGCAGGGAAATGTTTGAGGCAAAACAAATGCAAAACCGATGAATTACTACCACTTATGTAAGAACTAAATTATGTCACAAGACTTCATTCACCATGGCCACTAGTATGCCCACTGCTGCAGTACCAAGTCCCAGCGCTAGCTTTACACCCTTCAAAACTTCCCAGAGCCTTTGGCTTTGTGGGGGGCGTGGTGCGTCTGTTCCCACTTCTGGGCTCTCAACAGACGGCGGATGATGCCATTGATCGGCTATATAAACTGCTTCACCAATCTCTCTATTGTTCTGAGTGATTATAGATCTGATAGCATTATAGTCCAGGAACAATTCGATGTCGACACGACACCTGAAAGTGGTAACCCCGAGGACCTAGAAAGCATGAATTGTTAGAATCTATCTATAAGTATTCCAGATCTTCACGGGTAAGGCGTTCAAACAAACCTTGTGTGTATTAAGAGTGTTCATTGGCACGTTCTTGGTGAGAGATCGTAGTGAGACAGGAGATAAAGTTTCCCGAGCCTTGTCAATGTCTCCACGCCCAAGATCCACGGCTTGATTTGTTGTCCAGAGTTCGAATTCAGTGTCCTGAGCATCCTCCATCTTGATCTTGAAAGAAAGCGTCTTGCTGTCGGGGATGGTGACAATGTCGCCTTTGCTCAAAAACCATTTCAACGCCACTGGCTGTGAGTTCTTTACCTCGACTACCCCATAGCTTGCTTGGGCTCTGTAGCAAAACACCCCCTGGCCTTGGATCTTCCTCAGACCATCGTGCACCAGCCCTCGACAAACCGCCATTTGTGGGTGTTCCAAGACAGAACACCGTGGCTTTTTGCTATATTCATCCTCAAACCTTTTCACCAAATAATTTCTCACAAACTCAGAGCTACCGAACCCCCCTGCCAAAACCAGGCGGAGATTTTCCATGACTCTTTCTGGTTCTTTGGCTTCCTCCGCTAGGTTTTCGATCTGATTGACAAGCTGTAGCCAGACTTTTTCACATTGAGTTTCAAATAGGCTCTTGAAGAGCTCATCCTTGTTGAACTTCATGAAGCCGTTTCCGATGCCAAGTTCATTGTTGGTCTCTCGACTGCTCATGAAAGGAATTGCAATACTGAACTCGGAACCCTTTAGGGCGCCCCGTTTCGTCGTTGTTCCATAGCGACACTTTTCGCCGATGAAGCCTCCAGATTGGGCCATTTCCCACACCTGTTTTTCGATATCCTCTAGCGCTTCGGTCTCATCCGAGGTTTCCGGATCTAGGCAAGCATGTTCTCGAAGTCGTCGCCTCACTTCCGCCTCGAAGCCTTCATCAATCTTGCACGATCCTACATTCATGCCTTGGTCCCTTATCGCAATTAACAATGCTGGATTTGTTGATTTCTTGTCATAAACATCGACTTCGAAGATTGCGACATCAGAGGTTCCGCCGCCAATATCAGCAATCATTACGTATTCGCCCGCGTTGGGCAACTCTGATTCGGCAAAGTAACATGCCGCGGCAGCTTCTGCCTCGTTTTTGAGAACTTGAACCTCATGCAAACCAGCACGCGATGAGTCGTGGCTCTTGAAACCCGCCGTGTCAATAACATTCTTGAATCTGGCCACAGTCTCGTCGCTCCAAGTGGTTGGATAGCTGAACATGAATCTTATGTTTGTGTCTTCCCAACTTTTCCCCTTGGGAAGATGTCGATCCAGGTGGGTCTTGATGCTTTCGTAGATTCTTTCCAGGTAGTCGGTCATCCACTTCTCTACCATATCGCTGGTGAGATTGAGACCATTTTCCCTGTTGCTTTTATGTAAATCCCCATGATCAAAAGATCCCTTGAAAAAGTTCTTGATATCTGGGGCGCTGGTTAATCTGTCCATTGCGACCTCGAATCCCCAGGAGGATACCTCTCCGTCCGTGTAGGCAATAGTAGAAGGCACCTTTTGATCATACTGACGAGCTACGGGATCAGACATTAGCAACGGAAAGTTTCTCTGTACATGTTTGGAAATATGCAAGCTCTTACATGAACCTGGCCAACCGCTCAAGACTGAAACGCCCTTCACACTCGGACCTGCATATGCAACACCGGTCCCTACATCGATCGCGTTAGTTTGGCTCATGCAAGAAGAAGTCCCTATGTGACTTGACGAAGCACGTACCTGTCATTCCAAAGTCAATACCGACAAGGAGGTCAGGAACTGATGGTGACTTGGGTTTCTCCTTAGTGCGAGAAAACATGCTGCTTTCGATTTTGAAATTGAGAGATGGCATATTCAGAGATCAATCCAGCCCCAGCGAGGGATAAAACTTGAGATAGTAGATAGACGAACGGCGTATTCTCACCCTAGTCGCAAATGCCCACCGCGCTTTTAGAAGTACAATAGAAAAGTCTTTTGTGTTAAATATGCGGTAGGCGGTTCCAATGAGAAATCTGGCTTGCCACGCATCGACCGGGCTGCGTACACAAGCGGGCTCAATTGATGTGGGCCTGGTCATCTTAAGCAATTCGGTGGAGTAACGCCAACAACTATCAACCCTGTCCCATCCTGAATGATTCTGGTTGGCATCTATGGCATTGAGGTGAAACGATAGCTTTTACTTGTAGGTTATTTATGTTTTGTATGCTCCTCTAGCATATGGAATTTCACTCTCAACCATAAAATAGCACTGCAGATTTCCCATCTTCACCGACTTGGAGGGGAAAACCGAGAACATGCAAGTTCGGCAATTACAAACTGAACCCGGGGAATGCATGGTAGAATGTAATCTTTGCATAAGGTACCCAGAAAAAAAAGGCTGTGCAGCCGTAGGGCCTTTGTTTTACGACCCACCACGCTGTGGACACCGTCTGTCGTGTCATCTTGGCGAGCCACAACCAGCTCATTGAGACAGCCACATCGGCTGTTACGGCACGCAAATATTGCAAGGCAATCAGAACCTCCAAGCATTACGAGGGATTGGCTATGGCCTCATTGCAAGCCGCACGAGCTCCACCGCCGCTGCATATCGTCCGCCGGCACGGGCACGCTGGGTGCGTGTCACTCGAGGAGGAAGGCTCTCAGCCTAATCTTCCAAGGCCCCAGCGTCAATGCAGTGTTTTATCCACCTTTTCACAAGCGCTACGCAGCAGCACCGCCTGGGTCGTTTTGTAGATATATTAACACAAATAGGTTTGAATCGCGTTGTTCTGAGCCAGATATTGCTACTCTGCTCGACAGTACATTGATGATAGTACTGGTGGGGTGAGAAGAACCGAAATTAGCGGGAGCCGGGGTGCGGATCATCTGTATCTAGATGTCTCATCGTGCTAAATATCTTCTCCAATAGGTAATATCCAAGACTAACTGACAAGAAGGCACGTACAAGCTATGGAACCCCCCGAGAAGTGACAGAGCCCTTCAAAACTCATGTACGGCTGTGGTACTGCCTGAGGCGTGAGGCATGAATCTCTATCCGAATATGTCGCCTTCACCGCCATATTTATTCATAATCCAACTAACAGTCAACAATCTCCCGCTCATACTCACTCAGTTCTACTCAATTAGCCGACATGACCGATAAAGAAGCAATGGAAACTCATCCGATTCACCTCTCTGATGAATCAGGACTCAAAACACAGATCAAACCAATTGGTATCCAAGGCAAGGAGATTGAAGAGGGAAGTGCTAAGTACCGAGCCGGTGGTTTTCATCCCGTTTATATTGGCGACATCTTTAATGATCGGTATGACGTGATGAGTAAGATCGGATGAGGCGTCTATTTGACTGTATGGCTGGGAAAAGATTTAAAAACCGAGTATGTTTGTATATTTGCCAATCTTATTTGCTGGCTTGACTAATATCAACTATAGGAAGGACCCGGAAAGCGCCTTCCGTGCTTTCAAGGTTCTTAGTGCTGAGACGTTTGGGAAGGAAAATGATAGCTTCGAAAGAGAGATTTTGAGGTACTTAAGAGATGGTGACCGCAATACCACCTGTTATGATTGTATTTGCCGTTTGATTGAGGATTTTGAGCATTGTGGTCATAATGGTACACATGTATATCTTGTTTTTGAGCTTATGGGCGAGACGCTTCATCGCTTTGCCGCCTGGTTTAAGGAAAATCGGGTTCCCTGGGAAGTTATGCGGCTATTTACTATAAAAATGATATTGACACTGCATTATGCCCATTTCCACAATGTGATTCACACAGGTATATTTTAAAGGCTGGTAAATGATCCATATCTTCCCCAGCTAGCGAATTCACCAATACATTAAGCCGGATAATATTTTCGTCAAGATGAGTAATCATTCACTTGTTTCCTTGTTTTTTTTTTGAAGAAGAAGAAGATTCCTATTTGAAAGAAAGACAGGACAGAAGCGACGTACTCGGTGATCCCCTCTTCGTCAATTCGCGGGTTTTACTTTACCGAGGCTGACAGTAAGGTTATCGATGAATTCAATGTTCGCCTTGGAGATTGGGGAGTGGCTAGCTGGAAGGAAAAGCACCTTTGTAATAGGATCCAGCCAATAACTCTCCGCCCCCTGAAGTTAATTGGTGCTTCCTGGGATGAAGCGGCTGACTGGTGGAATCTTGCTGCTGCCAGGAAGTGTACCGCGCTGTCCGGTTGTTTGATGACCGAGTCCTCCCCGATGCACACTATGAACTAAAACAGCACCCAATAGAGATTGTGGACTTCTTCGGAGCTTTTCTAAACAACTCCTTGAGCAAGGAAGCCAGCATCGTTGACAAGTATTTTGATGCTGCGGGGTACATCAAGGATCGTGGAGTTTTGCAGCGACCGGGTCTTTCGTCGGAAGCATTCATATCTGAACTCAGTGGCAAATTTAGAGAGGAATTCGTCTCTTTCTTGCAACTCTTGATGAAAATCAACCCATCGGAGCGCCCTTCAATTGAGACTATGCTTCGCCATGCCTGGTTAGATGCACGGGGAGGGGAATAGGCTGTAGGTACATGGTATAAGTAAACATCTCTTTATCCATACACCAAAACGAAAAGCAATGTCCGTAACATCTGACGGCCAAAGCATATTATTTTCTGGCTCTCTTTGGATTCATTGGAAATTCTACTAGGTAGCCTACGAAAATCCGTTCAAACAAAGTACCGTGAATTGTAGACGCGTCGGCGAGGGCACACATACAACAATGTTGTTCGCTACGAGGTTCAAGAGGTCTAGAAAACCTGAGGACCATCACTTCCTGAAGTACCAAAGGTGCCTTGCATGTTATAACTTGTATAGATCATCGCTTTGTGATCTGGGATATCATAATGGCTGCCGGCCTGAATAGCTGATGGCATTCTAAGTCATTCTAAAAAAGGCATAGCGGCGTCAATGGAAAACTGTAATTGGTTTAGTGCGAAAGTGAGGGAGGAAACCATTTCACGCTGCAGCAATCAGTCGACAATCAGCTTGGTGAATCATGCATTTAGATAGTCTCAAAGTGATGCGGTCTCCAAACTAGCTAGGGTCATAAAAGCAGAAGAAATGGTCAGCTTCACGAACGCCTATCAAGAATTTAGAAATACACCTGCCGAGAAAAATATCCATACCTGGCTCGAGGAATCCCGAGATGCGGGGTGTGACAAACTGTCGGGCCGACAACCTCTACTGCTCCATATTCCCCTGTCCTCTCGTGCATCTGGCTAGAAGTCTTTGGCTACTTCCTTTGGCGTCTTTCACACATTATCTATGCATAGCCCCACTCACACGAAGTTGATGGAACTGTCATGCGGGGAGTGAGAAGAGAGAGGCTAAGTCAAGAATGGCAGACGGGAGGGAATGTAGTATAAATGTCCACTACCCCCATCTCCCCTCGATATTCATTCATTGATTCATCCCGCGTTTCTACAACCAATCACCGACTATGGAAACGATAAATGGGCATGTGAAAACATGGTGGAAAGAGGCTATTGTCTATCAGATTTACCCTGCCTCCTTCTGCGACTCCAACGGAGATGGCATCGGTGATCTACAGGGGATCATATCTAAGCTCGACTACTTGAAGGACTTGGGTATCGACATGATTTGGATCAGTCCAATGTACGACAGCCCGCAGGTAGACATGGGATACGACATTGCAAACTATGAGGATGTGTACCCCCCATACGGTACGATGCAGGACATGGAACGGCTTATCAAAGAGGTCCACTCGCGTGGCATGAAGGTGATGCTGGACCTTGTCATAAACCACACGTCCGACCAACACGCCTGGTTCCGAGAATCCCGATCTTCAACCACCAACGCTAAGTCCGACTGGTACATCTGGCGACCCGCTTGTGTGTGTCCCAAAACCAACGAGCGTCTGCCGCCCAATAACTGGCGTTCTTGCTTCGGCAACGGCAGCGTTTGGCAATGGGACGACGTGCGCGAGCAATATTATCTGCATTTCTTTGCAAAGGAAATGCCCGACCTTAATTGGGAAAACGAGGAATGCAGAAAGGCCATTTTCGAGAGCGCGATGGAGAGCTGGTTGAAGAAGGGAATCGATGGGTTTCGTGTAGACACGGTGAACTTGTATTCCAAGTTCACCGACTTCCCGGACGCGCCCGTTTTGGATCCGAGCTCAACGTACCAGTTTGACCCAAGCATGTACTGCAACGGCCCTAGAATCCACGAGTTCATTGGAGAAATGAACCAAGTGCTCGCCAAGTACGGTGCCATCACCGTGGGCGAACTGCCGGCGACGCCCGACCCCGTCAGGATTCTCGACTACGTCGGCGCATCGCGGGGACAGCTCTCGATGGTGTTTCAATTTGACCTAGTCGAGCTGGACGCGAACCTCTCTGACCGCTTCAACATCACCCGGCCCACCTATAGCCTAAGTCAGTTCAAAGCGGCAACAGCCAGAACCCAGCAGCTTATCCAAGGAACTGACGGCTGGGCGACTGTCTTCTTGGAAAACCACGACCAGGCACGGAGCGTCTCTCGATTTGCAAACGACGACCCTAAATACAGGGAGGCCAGCGCCAAGATGCTCGCTCTGATGCAAGTTTGCCTGACCGGGACGCAATACGTCTTCCAGGGCCAAGAGATTGGCAGCGTCAACGCGCCAAAGGAGTCGTATCCGCTGGAGAACTACGTCGATGTGAACAGTGTGCTCTACATACAAAATATTCGTGAAAAATACGGCAATGACCCGGAACGCCTGGAGAAGGCCTTCACCGGTCTTCAGTATCTAGCCCGCGACCACGCTCGTATTCCCATTGCTTGGAACGGCGAGGCACCTTACGGCGGCTTTTCTGAGCTGGCGAGCGGCAGCCCAAAGGAACCTTGGATGAAGCCTCACCCCCTCGCAACGGAAATCAATGTCAAGTCCCAGGTTGGCGACCCCGACAGCGTGCACTCATTCTACCGCCAGGCGTTGCAATTCCGCAAACAGAATGCGGACGTGCTGGTGTACGGAGATTACAGGAGTTTGGAACCAGAGGATGAAGCCCTCATGTCGTTTGTCAAAGAGGTCAAGAGTCCTAGCAGAGAGATGGTGCTCGTTGTTCTGAACTTTACAGCGGAGCAGAAAGAATGGTCTGTTCCCGACCCGGCAGAGCCTGGATTGGAGGCAAAGAAGATGCAGCTTCAGTTTTCCACCCATGCTGAAAGCGAGCGGAATGGGTTCTTGAATCCGTTTGAAGGAAGAGTTTACCACGCAGAGTTTAGCTGAGTGACGAGACTATCACAACTCTGCCAATTCGGTAGATGCAAATCTAGACTCTACCGACTCACCAAGAAAACAAAAGGTCTATAGTAGCTATATGAATAATAATGCTTTAAAAAAATCGAAATGTGATAGCTTTAGAGCTCTATCCCACTTTCTTCTGGCCAGTCTCTTATTCACATATTCTTCCTTTGATACGGCTTGAGAACTCTGAAAATGTTTATTTTGGTGTCTGCCTACCACACCATTGAAGTAGCTGAAGCTTGCTGACGAAAGCAAGAATCAGGTGGGCAAAATAGATGGCCCTGGTTTGACCCAACTGTTGAATACATTACCGTGTTTCACCAGGCCCACGTCAACGAAGCGAAATAGAAAGGTATCTTAGGGCGTGAGGTTTCCAGAAGCAATGCTTCGACATAGAATAAAGGTCGGTGAAGGCGGAGCTGAGAGGAGCGTATCTATTCTTATCTGCAATATGTGTATCCTTCTTTGTATGAAGGACGGCCAAATCACATTTCACTAGCGATACACGAGCCTGGCATTATTTAAATTCTCCTTGGCTTATCCGCTCCGCCAAGCTAAAGATGGTACTTAGATAAAGTTGACAAAATTTCCGAGGGCAGTGCTGAGTCTGTGCATCGTATCTTCAGCGTAAAGGCAGTCTCGTAATCAGCTCAAGTTTAGAGCGCAGGCGAACAATTCAGATGGGGTCAAGTCAGATCAAATTACTACGTGCACTGCTATAGCCAGGTGAATATGTCTCCCTTGAATACTTGATGCAGAGAAAATGGCTCTTATACAAGTATCTAAGAAGCAAAGTGCTAATAGATCCTTTGTTGAAATTCAGGCCTAGCGCGAGGTTGCGCACTTGGAGCCGTCCCTTTGTTCCTGTGACAATTTCTTACACGACGGAATCATACCGGTTCCGGCCCCTCCTCAACCCGTTGCGGCAAGAAGAGTAGCTCTGATTCAATGTACCCGCGGCGTGTTATTCCCGTGATATCGAGTTATAAATAGGTTGGAAGTTGTTGGAATCGGCTCTCAATCCGTCACCGGCAAAACGTCGGGTTGACCGGCGTAACCCCGGCATAGCGGGATTGACCCCGCTCACGTGACCAGCTTCAGCTTGCAACACCACAAGCTGAACGGGTAGCTAGCTAGATAGAACAATCAATCAATTCACAAAAACCCCCAATCTGCCCCCTGTTGCACTAGTGCATTATAACCCTTTTCCCTTTGAAACCAACAGTATATATGACTCGGGCAATTACACTACAGCCGTTACGGCTGTAGTCCTTGCGGCCTGAGGTCTTGTCACATGACTAGGCTGCCTGCGGCAGCCGTCAACACCAAAACCCCGCCCGATTAGGTAGCTAGATGAGAACAACCAAGAATAACAACAACAAGGAACAATGACTATGATGATGACCCTCGTACGAGACCCTCATTTGTAGCCCGTGCCTTCGTT
>NAJI01000419.1:0-103509 GCA_002179835.1 Calonectria leucothoes
TAGCTAGATAGAACAATCAATTAATTCACAAAAAACCCCTAATCTAACCCCTATTGCACTAGTGCATTATAACCCTTTTCCCTTTGAAACCAACATATTTCATGGGTTGTAAATGCAGTTTCCAATATTCTTTGAGAGGAAACCAGACAATCCCAAGGTTTCCAATCCTCCTCGAGCATTCACCATATCTATAATCCCATTTCCATGAATCATAAAGGCATTCATATCCCCTTCCATATACTGTAGTGACTCTTAGCTCCATGCGCGCCATTTTGTGAATGGAAGAAAAGTCGATACTTACGGATTCAGATGCCATTAGTAATACCAGACCAATAGTCGCATCATTTGCGACGGTTTCGGAAGCGACCGCCTCTCGCGCCAAGTTCAAACATGTGAGCCGATACTGCAACTTTTTTACCGCAAACCTTTCCGCGTTGCCATTCTTTATATTGACTGCGTAGTTGCGGCACGCAACGTGGAAAACGGCAGCTAGCAATCCAGGCTGAGTCATTGCAAAAGGAACCCAAACTTCTCTCATTGCTGCTTGGAAGACTCCTTCGGGTTCGCCATGGTAGCATTCCGTGTAGCAGCAACCAATCACATAGTCCAAGTCTTTGCACAGGTTAGTTCGGCGAGAGAAACAATAAGTATTTTAATTATGAAGAAATTTTGTGTTTAGAAAAAAAGACTTACAAAAGTCAAACAGATTTAGCTCGTCTGTGGAAAGTACTCTTGCAAAGCCTTGGTATGCATCATTTCGTGAACTTCCAATGAGTTGTATTGGACTTGTTTCCCAACAGCCGGCCACGATGGTTGTTGGGTGACACTGCGGTACCTTCTTTTTGGGAGCAAGAACTGAAAGGTCCCGTTGGTCAGATCGCCTGTGTGATGGGTATTGGGGCTCCTTCGCATTGCCATCCAGTTCTTTCTTTCCGTTGCGTCTTCGGCTTCTGGGATGCGCGTAAATAACGCTGTCTTTGATGGGGTCATTGGGAATCAAAATGTACGACTTGGGATTCCGTTGTTTGCGTTCTTTCTCCAAAGCCCGTCCATGCTTGGCCACATGGGATCTGATTAGGCTGAGGCTTTGCTTGCTGGTAGTGTCATCCGGATGTATGGCGTTGATAAATTGGATCATTTCGGAGTATTATTGCTGGTAGGTGTGAAAGGTGGCCGGAAGATTGAGTCAGCTGCCGAATATTGCCCTCTCGGTGACGTCAAATCCCACATGCACTAATGGTCGATACACCAGCGAGCCTAGAAGATCAGTATTCAAAGGACAAGCGTGGTTTGTATGTGCAATCCGGTCGCTTCCTCTTGTGCTCACTTTTCAACGTGTGGTATCCAAGGGAAAGTCTTATAAAAATGGGAGATTTTAGTTCAATACAGACGGTCATGTTTAAATACCTCTAGCGCTGGCAATTTGTGGCTTGAGGCCAGTCTGACTCAGCGGCAGTCAGCACCAACCGTTAGCTTTTAGCTCAGCGACTAAATTATTAATATGAACACTTCGCAAACCCAAATTTGCAGTCAAATGAGCCGGTGGTATGTTATTCATTGAAACTTGATGCATTTTCTATTGCGAAAAGATCAATACGCAGGTCAGTCTTAAGATGCTAAGCCGCTCCATTCAGACTCGCCACGAAGCCTCTGAGGCTCCTATGTAAGCTTCTTGAACTTGATGATAGCTTCCATGCTCTCCAATACAATTTCTTTCAGGCCGATCCAATCGCGTCCAGCCCATTTTTGAATCAGTTCAGGAGCAATGTCGTTCTCAATCTCGTATGACAGCCTCGGATGATCTGGTTGAAAGTTTTCAACAAATTTGCGACCCGGGTAAGCTTGGCGCAAGATGTCAAGACAGTCATCCCAATTGAATGAATTTGCAAGAACTTGGATTCGCTGGCCCTTTACAGATGGGTCGAGCACAGCGGCGACATGGACCACAGCGACATCCGTAACGTGCGAGTAGTACACTATGCAAATCGCAAAATCATTAGCTAATTGCCCCAGTTTCCCCATACGACAATTTCAGCTAGCCAGTACAAATCAAAGGAATAAACTCACTCGCAGGTGTTGCCTGTACGGCAGATATATTGCCAAGGTACAGTTGCTCCAGGAGCTGGGGCGGCACAGATCGAAGATGCTTGTCGATCTTCATGTCACCAAGAATTGTGCAAGGGCTAACCGAATTGACCACCCAAGGCAACTTCTCGTCCTCCACAAACTTCCACACGGCTTTCTCAGCTTCGACCTTGGAAGCGCAGTATACCGGGATCGTTCGATCAGGGCCGTACGGCGGTGGCGACCAGGCCGCTTGTAAGGCTGCCTCATTCCACGTTTCCAGATTCGTAATCTTTTCCGTGGCACCGGGCGTTGGAAAGGCGGCAGCCCAGAAGGTGGAAGTAAAGACAAACCGCTTCACTGAAGGCTCCCTGGCTGCAGAGCGGCATACAGTAAGCGCTGCTTCAACAGTAGCTGGAATTCCAATGCTGGGGTCGGCCACAAGATCACTAATAATTGCGACGTGAATAATGGCTGACACGCCCTTGACAGCATTGTCAAATGCACCAGGTGTGCTAGTGTCAGCAACCACCAACTCAAGCTCACCCCGCCTAGCATACGGAGCGACAAAGTCGTCATCCAAGAGCCACTGGCCGGATGCAAGGCTCCGGACAGTCCCACGAACCTTGAACCCTCGTTTCAGCAGCTCGATGACAACGTGGCTTCCTGTGTGCCCGTTCGCAGCAGTAACGAGGATCCAGGAGGCCTGTGGAATGGCAGTGTTTTCGGCCATGTTTATATTTTGAAAATAGTGGTATGAGATTGATGATTGAGGTGAGGTATGAGTACCAGTACCTCAGCAGCTTTCTTCCATCCTTTTATACCTAAACTGACTCGATGAATTGCGGAACTCTCGGCAAATATTCCCCAATCAATTCTAGAGATTCACGAATGAGCTGTGATGCTTCAAACTTCATCAAATACCATTTTCAGCATAGGACCTCTAGTTTACTTGCCACAAATTTGTAGTTCCAAACCAGACAGGCTGGTGCATTGGGGGCGATCAAGCAAGCCCAAAAAGAGGCTAGACTCTAAAATCAGCCAATCATGTGCGCCAATGAGCAAATTCCTATTTAAGCCTAGTGCTGACCGGTCCCACTTTACATTCCCTCACGCCAATCACATGAATCATTGGTTGCCCTCACACAAAGCGTCGTCTGTAGAATTCAAATATTTGGTGAGATTCACCATCGTCTACTGCTTATCAAGAGCTTTCAATGATTCACCTTTCCAGCTTGGCTTGCACCTACAACTACAGGTGGGGCTTCATCTGCAACGAAGAAATGCGTCAGCTGGCTCTCTAGTAGTCCAGCTGTGGCTTGCGCGCCGATCCGTACCCCATTCGCAGTCAGACAATCATTGACCCATCCTGCTCAACACATGTTCCCTCCTGCGTGAGATTACGAGGTTGCCACGCAATCGAATACTATTATTGTGATTGGGTCACTTGCTGAGTTTGAGAACAAACACCGATTTGCTAATTATCACCATATGATGACATCTCTTTGACCCTGTTCTATCCACATATTAAACCCCCTTCCACAAATGTAATCATCATGCCTGCCTCCTAAATCAACAACGCAATAGGTATATACATTGTTCCAAATAGTAGCCAACCAACAGACGGGCCATTCATTTGCGCTCTTAGTAGCCGAATATGACAGTGAGAGGCCATCATAGCAGCTCAATTGCAGCCATTTCTTCCTTCTTCGAGGTGTATCGGGGCGGGGGTGTCGCCACGATGCTTCGTGACGGCGAATCGATTTCGTTGTCGAGTCTTTCGTCCTTCTCATCGGTGGGGGGCACAATCACGGGCCTCGCTGGTCGTTCGATTGGTGTCGAGTCGAGTTCGGGGCTCTGCAGAATCCTGGCTATTCCCGACATTTCAATCGGCGCTTCATACCTCGGGAAGCTTTCTGCGGATCCATTCATATCCACACCCTTTCCAAGATTCCTGCGCTTGTTCGTTCTTGTAATGCTGAATCGAAGAGGGAACCAAGAATCATTAGACTCCCCAGAGTAAAGACCGAGGCCTTGGTAAACGTCGATGAGCAGCACGAGAAAGTGGAATAGGCTATAGTACGTTAGACATGTTAGACGGGTATGAGTTCATCACTCACCAAATCACAATCCCGACAGCCATGGTTGCTCGGGGCAGAGGTTCGATGGAACCCCATGCATCGGGGTTCAGGCTCAAGAGAACTGCATAGACGACCAGGATTGCCAAATCGACAAGAAGGCAGCAGCCTGGATAATCTCGTCCACTGTGTCGGAGACAGATAAATACAACCCTGAAGAGACTCCAGGCTAAGACAACGGATCCCTATACCGATTAGCCACGGAAGCGAGACTGAAAATGTAAACTTACCAAGCTAACAAAGGTGCGGCGATAGTCGACAAAGAACTCATATTCTACAATATCGGGGATATTTGCAAGACATCCAAGGGCCGTGCAGGCTAGAATGACGCAAAAGATGCGCAAAACGACCTCGATGCTGCGAGCGGTTCGGCGAGACACCTGCCCGAAGCCAGACTTTGACTTCTGAGGCGAGGAGCGGGCTTCTTCTAGAACCTGTGGCAAATCCATAATGTAAGAGCTTAAATTCCTTTCGGTTTGTAACTGCAGCCCATGATTAAGGGAAGGGACGGACAGCTATTTATCTTGAATCGCGACGAAAGCATCCGAATCCTGCAAAGGCTTGGCTTGCATGATCATTGCGGCGCGAGAACAATTCGCTGTCACCAACGCATCGCAACGGTATTGGCAGTGCAATATGGCTCCAGTTTAATCACCCATTGAGGAGATGCCGTTGAGGTTTCAGATCTCGGCCAGTTCTGAATCCGGTTGTCAGACTGCATGGCGGTGCAAAATCACACCTTGCTCGTATTCACAACGGCCATTACCCGCTCGGGAGACACAGCCATTACCGCGCAATAACAGTAAATGAAAGGCCTAAAATAGGCTTCTTCATGCTCTTCACTGGTGGTTCGATAACCGCATTGCTTGCGAGATGCGAATTTTTGGAGCGGTGGCTACTCTGCCACGAGAATCTGCAAGGGCCTACGGGTCCGGATCCCGGGACACTCGAGGCCGATGGCTTGTTGCCGCTGCTGAGCGCCTCTCCTATATTTATGCCGCAATAAATGTCTCTTGTTGAGCGACATCCTCTTTTCACCCACTGACTCGAATTGCCATCACCTCTGTCCAATCGAGTGACAAAAATGAAATCAGAAATCAGGGCTTGACGATTGAAATGAGGCCAGGGAGAAGACGGCGCTAATCTCGCGATTCTGAGTCGACATGGCTATTCCACAAATGGATTAGCGTGCCATTGTCCGTGGCTGTGTTGATCGGAGCATTCTTAATCCATGTATGATCAGCATGAGCTTTGCTGAACAACGATACCATCAAGCCGAAAATTCTGTAAATAATGATGAAAGTGGTCCATTGGGTCAAAGATCAGCGTTCACATCTGATATCACTGCATTAGCTTATTAACAGTAGCTACGCGAAAATGGGCTTAGGGGGATTTCTCATTACGTGAGCTAAACCCAACCTGAACCATACCAAACGGCGCTGGTATTAACTTTAACCCAGAATCAATTTAATAATAGATCTTTAGATTAGATCTGACAGAATTCTTCTCGCGAGAAATAAAACATTAAATGCATCATCGCAAGCTATCCCAAATCAATCAGTTGTCGAGGGCTTTCATCACGTCGCATCACACGAGCTACCCTAGACTGTTTCTGGCAATCTAAACCACATCTCTTAACCGGGACGCGACAATTCTGCCACACCAGTTCATCATTATGTATGGTCTAAAAGAAAATGACAATTTTCGACAGCTGTTCAAAACCTCTGATCTTTTATGTGGTCTCATTGGTGGGATCGCGGACGGACGGATACTCTGCAGGGATTCAAAAGTGGAGATGATTAATTTGATCCATTTCAAAATTTGGAAAGGAGCTGAGGAAAATGATGAATAGTGCTCACGTGAAAACAAAATCTAAAGAGTTACTCTGTCTTTATCCATTCACTACAATCATCAAGTCGGGCATTTAACACCCTACTCCTGAGGTCTCGTGAGCCGCTCGGGCGCACCTGTCCCCTCATGCCCCTGAACCCGTGATTTTCGCGTTCTCTGACGCGCCCCGTCGGGGCTTTCAGCGTGGTCCGTGGGTTGGTGGCCCCTTTCTCCCTCTCTCCCTTTCTGATTGAATGTCTTTGCGGTCACCCTGGTTGCCATTTCGACCGACTGCACTTTGACGTGTTATTCATCTTCAGACAGCATCCCGCAGATTTGAAAGGTTGATGTTGATATTATTGGTAGATGGTGTCATTTCTGGTACATGCACCTGAAAGTGTGTCAGCATTAGGTAGATACCCGATTAGAAAAGGTTGTGCCTCAAAGCAGTCTCTCACTTGTTAAGCACTCGTGTGCCCATTTCTGTACGCGTTTACATCTTGCATTATTTTGAGTAATCGCAAAGATGGGAATCATGCGTCGCAAGGTTGTGAATTCCAGACCGCTTCTTCCTAACCTCCGTACTAGACGCTGGATCTGATGCTGAATATGAAGACGATCAAGATGTAAGCAAGGACAAAGCTCATTTTTGGCGCAAATTGTCTTTGGGTTGCATGTTTGGCCTGACTTGTGGGGAGGGCTTTTCATCTTCATCTTTGCTCTCAACTTTTCCATTACAATGTGGCCGACTGAGCAATGAACCACTCGAACACTTGGGCGGAGCTCGATTTCTGTGCAAGGGGTCATGTTGGGCGAGCCAAAGACTAGATACCGCACTCCATCTCTATCATCAACATCCTCAATTCCGCCTTCTTGACTGCTGGCAATTATTGCATGCAATGCCTGTCCACTCCTACCCGGCACGATGTAAACAAGGCTGATTCCAGGGGAAGATAGGTGCATATTGGTGTTCCAAGTGTCTATAACCTTGGGAAGATATCACAGGACATGACTATTGCTTGACGCTTTTTGTTGTTGACGTCAATACTCATGCATTTGCTGTGAGTTCATACTATATTCTAATACCCCCAAATTCCGGCGTGCTTAAATGTGATCAAGATACAACGAGGCAGTGTTTTCATCCGTCATGACAAAAGACTATCACATATATGCATATATGCCGTGGAGGATACGAGTAATAAGCTTAGTCAGTTGTTCTCCGTGCCGTTTGGCGA
Source organism: Calonectria leucothoes (assembly GCA_002179835.1). Lineage (NCBI taxonomy): Eukaryota > Fungi > Ascomycota > Sordariomycetes > Hypocreales > Nectriaceae > Calonectria > Calonectria leucothoes. Next base: position 7,268 of record NAJI01000419.1, read on the forward strand.
ACTGAAGAAGAGTTCTCAATCCTAAAACCACACCGTCGGGGATTTGACACTGACCGAGGGCATAGGGATGGAAAGCCTATGGAACAGAGCAAGCTATCCTATGTTGATAATCTCGCGACCTCTAAATGCATAGAGGGCATCTCTCGATCTACTTACACGCTACAGTTGTCTTGTGTCAGCTGATGATAGTAAGTGTGATGGCGAACATTTTCCCCATGGCAAGAACCAATCATATCCCGGCAACAACTGGGATTACTTTTTGATTCCTTTCAAAGCAGCCATCAAGGTTGGTACCCGCTAAATGATGCCGTAATGCTCTCGGCTAGTCGGTACCCGGTGGGAGGAAGTCGGCTTTGCCTTCAACAAGCAAATCATGACGGATCTGCTGCAGACGGAACTTGGCTTCGCAGGAATCATCACATCTGACTGGGGCTTGATCACAGACGGGAAAATCCCCGACTTTCCTGCTCAAGCATGGGGTGTCGAGAATTACACTGAGATTCAACGTGCCGAGAGGATCCTCAATGCTGGTTGTGACATGTTTGGTGGCGAGACGCGCACCGAACTGGTCATTCAGCTTATCGAGCAAGGCAGAATAGAGGGGTCGCACATTGACAAGTCGCTGCGCAAAATCCTCAGGGAGAAGTTCTTGCTCGGACTATTTGACGAGGCCATTGTAGACGCTGATGCGGCCGAGCGGATTGTTGGCAACGAGTACTTTTACCGCCTCGGCCAGGACGCTTAGCGCCACGCTTACACGTTGCTCACCAACAAGAATGATACGCTTCCGCTCAAGCCAAGCGCGGGAGCCAAGTTCTACATTGAGGGATTTAATGCCAGCTCCCTGGCCGCCCGCAACATGACGGTAGTCAAGACACCCTAGGAAGCCGACTTTGCGCTGCTCCGGCTTGAAGCCCCGTACGAGCCCCGCGAAAAGTGGTTCGAGACATTTTTCCATGCGGGGTCGCTCGAGTTCAACTCCACCGAAAAGGCACGTCTAGAGGCAATCTACAAGGCGGTGCCTACAATTGTGGACATGCTCTTTGATCGCCCAGTAGCCGTTCCTGAAATCGCCGAGGGCGCGGTGGCGCTTTTGGCCAACTTTGGTAGCAACGTGGAAGCCCTTCTAGACGTGGTGTTTGGCGTTGATGCGCCCAAAGGGAAGTTGCCTTTTGATCTCCCGAGATCAACGGATGCCGTGATAAACTCCATGCCCGACGTTCTGCATGATACCAGGAATCCGGTATTCAAGTTTGGACACGGTTTAGCACACGATAGCCCGCGATTTGAGTAGCATTGGAAGCGACGGTGACAGGTTTGAGGATGCAGGGGAGTAAGATGATAGTTGGCTAGGTAATTACGCTGAATTGATTCTCGCCAAGTTCATGTCGGCCATGAATGTTTGTGCTTTGGTGAAATTAAGAAATAAGTGGCTGAACCACAAAAAAAAGCCCGATCCCGCTCAGACGCTTATTTACATTAACCTTAGCATCAATTAAATAAAGTAATCAATTAAATAAAGTATTCATTAGAGTGGGCTTGGAGAACCTGGTCGAAGTGGGCCGTTGGCCTAGATCCTGGATCCCGAGGAATGCGCCGCCGCTCGACCTGTGCGTGCGGAGCAATCTGTACATCGGACTTGCGCCACTCACGATTCTAGTTTATTGGCTCCTCATTGCTCACAAACATCATCGACTAGTGGCTAGACACTATGGTTGCTCGCTTTACAGTCTCTGGCTCGGGCATGAGCGAGCCACGTCCCATTGTGCGGCACTATCGCTCCATCAACGGCTGCCAACCATGTGCGTTCTCTGCGAGTGAAAAGCCCAAGCGGCAGGTCATTGGCTTGTTTTATTTACTCATTTCAGGTATCTTTGGACACAGGCCGACGGAAAACGAAAAAGTGCGATGAGAGAAAACCGATCTGCCGCAAATGTAGTCGGGATCCAAACGTTCGCTGCACGTGGCCGGCCACGGCCCAACCACTTCGTGACGGCGGACTGGCTCGGCTTGAATCACCATTGGCCATTGGCTTGCCATACGCAGCAGAGAAATCTGCCCTTTTGTTCGCGTATGCGGCTTGTGGGGCTGTGATACTTTGCCATGCAAATAAGAGCTGGAAACAAGCTAGACTCGCCTACTATGCACGGTCGACATACATTATGTCTAATACTCTCGGAAAGTTGACAGGTGAGGAATCACAAATTGTCCCAGAACAGTGGATACTGGCAACTGTCAATACTTTACACATATTTGAGGCAAGTCTCCATCATTTGGGTCATTTTGTGACATCAGTGTACCGCCCTACAGTTAGAGATTGCTGACTTGGCAAAAAATCTACAGACAATTTGGGAAGCCGAGATGTCGCCTAACCCTTTGCATATCGCTGCAGCAATTCAACTGCATCGAAAGGCGTGTCGCACAGAAGAACCCAAGTCATTACTAGCACAATCCACGTTGGAAGAATTCATCTTTCAAGTTTCGATTTTGAGCACTTTCAATACCGTTTGCTTTCAAGGGAATGATTCATATCGTGACGTGGAACGGTTCATACGCTATTTACCCAACTTTGCGGCGGGAAGCACTGATCTGACGCAGAACAAAGAGCAGTTGGATGCATTTACTGCGGCATTACCAATGTTTGATTGTGTGTTCAAGCTATCATACTTGCGCTCACATGTTCCGCTGAGGGGGTGGCATCTCAGCGAGGGGGAAGAGATTTATGCGAGACTTCAACTACGATGGGCCCTGCCAAACAAGCCCCTAGAGTTTCTAATAGCAAAAGACGAGATTGGAATTTTGGTCGAGCTTTATCGCTGCGCATCCTTGATATTTGCAAATAAAATTCTCGACCCCAGTGTCCAACACCACCAGGATCCAATCCAGGAGCTCGTCGGTCGAGGACTGCATCTTTTGGACAATATTATTGCAAGACACGACAGTGTTGGTCTGGCCCATTTTTATTCTGGGGACGGAAATAATGACTCCTGGAGCGAAACAGTCATGTCTTCGACCATTGCGGTACCTTCTTTATAATTCTGGGATTGGGTCGATCAAGACTGTTATGGATTTGCTGGCACATGTTTGGGAGCCTTCGGGCAGCGGTGGGGCGACCTTGGGCCTGGATGTGCTTTTTAGACCAGATCTATTGAGCCGCGTCATGTTTTAAACCAGACAATTTATCAATTGTTTAGCTGAAAACAGGCTCTTTTAGCCGTGTATCGGTGCCGGGTGATTAGTGATGGGCGCCATTTTTTCGTGTTCGGATACGGAGTCCGCGGATCCGTCCACAGCCGATGAATAAGCCGGGCGCCGCGCAACATCGAAACAAGCCCATGGCCAAACAAGGCCACATCCGGCAAGGTGGGAATTATGCGCTTCAAAGCTTGATGAAAATCATGTTGGAAAATTTCGATTCCGGCGAAAATGCCGTTTTTTACAGCGTTGACAGTGACACCGGTGCAACGTAGACTCGCCCAAGTATTTGCTTGCGCCCGTTTTCTAGCATGTGGTCCTGTTGCTGGCCAAAATAACCATCAGCAGTCGTGAGAGGGAAGCAAATGAAGAAAATGCACTGTGCGATGCACACGTGCGACGCTTCAAGAAGCACGCGGCGCGGTGTCCATATGATGAAGCCAACTGACAAAATGAAGTCATTTCTGGCCCCACCACGACGGACAAGACAATAAAGCTCGTGACTCAAAGAGTGGCAATAGCCCTCAATGAGAGATGCACAGCTTCCAGGTCGACTCACTTACAGCGCTACCCACCTGCAGGCGCCTGGGCTGATCTTGCAGCCTTTTTTTTTGTGGGGGTCGCGATTTACAGGGGCCTCGACTAATGGAAGTGGTTCGCCCGGCACCCGTAGAATCCGGCCCACAGACGGTCAGTTCCGAATCCTCTCAGGCCTCAAGGGAATAGAATACATTTAAGAAGAGGCAATCGTCGTTGCCAATAATACAGAATTCATTCCATCAGGCTTCTCTATTCCATTCTCAACACACACACACACACACACACACATACACACAACCAAAACAAGATGAACGCCATTCTTAAGAGATCTCGAAAGAGCTACTACACTCCATCCAAGTAGTTCGTGCCCTATTCTGCATCCTTTTCAGCCAACAGGTTTGCTAATTCCCTCTTGCAGTAGGATGAAGCTTTACCGAATGGAAGCCAAGATCTGCACCATTGAAGAGAGATTACATGGCTTCTTTCAGAGAAGACAAACCGCCACATACATATACGCTGTTACTCGTTTATAAACGAGCCTTGCATACGAAAGGCGCAGGCCAGGAACTGCTCGCCAAACACCACATGCCGAATCAGGCTGCGATGGTACCAAACTTTAGACTTGCCACTATTTCATTTTTACTTGGGTGCTGAGTGTGGGCGGTGAATTTTGACCGACCCTTTTTTTCACCTTGCGGAAGTGGCTGGAAAGTTACGGAACGAAAAAAAATCGTCTGGAACGTGAATAATTTTTATTTTGTTTGAAAGGGGAAATGTACGGAAAGGAATACCCAGCGCAACGCTACAATTTACTTTTATTTTTTTACTTTAACTTCTATCTCTTTCCACATTGCACATGAGAATGTCCTCGCAATGCACCAAGTTGATTACAAACATATGCCATCATGCAGCCCGAGATATACCACAATTTACAAGACATAACTGTAGGGTAATTTAAGTGTATAAAAAGTGCAAGGGCCATCTTCGTTTCGCGATTATGATCTACAGGATGGGTCTGGCGAAATTTTGGCACAGGATAATGAAAGCTTCACGGCGAGGATGGCGGTGACATGGGCAGCTTAACCGCCCCCATGGGTTCCATCTTGGACATTGGGAAGATGAACAGTTGATGTCATGGTCATTTAAGCTTGCATCATGACCATTTCGTCTAGTGAGACGAACTGACCTGGCTCAATTTGCGTAAGTTCCACCGCCGGCTGAGTCCGTGTGGAGACGACGGAAGCCGCGGGTCCGTGTGAGTGATCCGATCCTGTTTCCGATGCCGATTTAGAGCGATGAAAAAAGGCTCCATGCAAGCGAATGAGACGGTCTTGTGAAGCCTGGGAGCAACAGCTAGATGATTGACAAAATTGGTCCGGTCCGGTCCGCTCACACCCATTAGATATGTGGTGGACTGATTGATTGGGTCTGCATAGCTGCGACGGCAGACGTGGCAACGGCCGAATTCGGAAGGTCGCCCGTTGTGTTCGGATTCCGTAAATCTCGGATCCCGCTGGCCCTCTGCCTTGATTGAGTGTGTGCGGCCACACCCTACCCTGGCTCCACTACGGAATCCTCGAGAATCTTTGGCCAAGAGCCCACGTCTTCTATTTAGCCAAGACCTATTGCGTGCTGCCCGTTGCGTGCTGCAGTCTAAATTTGATGTGAACGTTATTGTACGCGGCTAGTAGATCGACATGATCCTTGAGCGGCTGAGTAGCATCGAGAAAAATTTTGACGAAAGGGAAGATGCTTGGCATTAGACCCGGTGCATAATCTTTTTTTTTTTTTTTTGAAACACTTCGCCCTTAGTAAAAACCTCGACCTCCAGAGTGCGACAGTGCTGCACGGTAAGGTATGCGTTCATCTATTCCATCTAAATGATGACTCGGAGAAAGGTTTCAAAAAATAATCAAGTTATGAGGGTGGTTTATTCTAACTTGCGTTGTTTGAGCTCCATTATGCAGACTAAACTGACGGCGTAAATGTTGCGATTCTCGGCACCTTTCGGCATGATAGCAGCAACGACATACATTGGGCCAGTTATGTGCAGTTTGAGAATAATGACGTGTATAGACTAGGTATTGACGTTAAGAGACTCCAGGTAACTAGCCAACCTAGGTATCTGTCACAAGATGTTCATCCAAAGGAAGGTCTGTCTAGATTTCTTGTAGCTGGTGTTGCTAGCTGCCGCGGGCGCTCTCGGAGACCGTGCCCAACATGACCCCCACCGGTTGATACTGTAATTTGATACAAAACCGGCATGCTGCCGCCGGCAATGTCGAGGCCTAATTGATTAGACCGGCGGCTGCCTTGTTTTGCGTGGTGTTTTGAGGCCAGCTGCGACACCGGTTATCCTGCCCATCCTGTTGTTGTGACGCCGCCCGCGACGAGCATCGGGTATTAATGCAGCACTTATATGCATATGCACACTCGCATCCCAGGTAGTACTGTCGGAGATTATAATGCTGACCATGGTGCCCTCCACAACTTCCCAGCATCAGTTGCACTCACGTAGCAGGAGCCGAATGAGGGGCGGAAATGCCGTCGATAGAGTGTGGGGAAACTGCGGGGGCGGGGCGGCAATGCGGCAACCTAACTCACCAGCCTCGTCAGTTTGGCTCGCTCACTTGGTCACCTTGTTTTGGTGGCTTCGCTGTGTTCCATTATCGCAATCCCAGACAGCTCGTCTGAATATTCACCGGAGGCGTCTACAATGGACGAACTACGATGCCAATACTGCAGCCGCGACTTTCTGAAGAGGGACCACCTCCTCCGTCATGAACGTGTTCGTATGTTACCGGCTCACCAGTGAACATGTTGGAAATAGCCTGCAATAGGCCTCAACACCCACTCTCAAGTCTTGGCATTCCTACCGCTGACGTCTTGCGTAGATACGAAGGAGAAGCCCTTCTCCTGTCCAACGTGTCACACCCGTTTTTCGCGCAAAGATGTTCTCAAGCGCCACGAGAGAAGCCATGCCAGGAGCTCCGCCAGATCCACTCAGACTGAGAATGTCAATAAGGATGTCTCGAACTGTGCGCCCAATCATCAATTACCCGACCAGCCAGCTTCCCACCAAACAGATGACAGTCCCGCATTACTAGGTCTGCCGTTAGACCTATCAACGCCGTCAGCGCCAACACCCCAGGCCTCTTTGGAAGAGGATCTCTGGAATAATACTCTGATGACTGATCTTCCCACTGCTATGGATGCAACGCTTGATGAAATATCTGACTCAAGTCTCCCCTCTAGCCTGTCACTAGCTAACCACCACGCCGCCTTCGACGTCAACCTTGAAGCATGGGCTATACTAAATGGAGTATTTACTACTTCTGCATCGCCTTCGTTCCCACTACAGTCTTCAATTAGTGGTCATTCCACTATCCCATCATCCTTTGGTCCATGTGATGACACTCCACTGACTCCTGCCAACGGATCTTTTGAAAAGGGTTCTGTAACCGGCGCAGTTCGCCGCGAGAAGAGCAATAAAGACAGGCGGATTTGCCTTATCGAAGCTATGCACAAGGCCTGGCCAACCCGGTGGTCTATGAGCGATTTTAAAATGTCGATGGATATAGTCAAGCCGGCTGACGAAAGCAATCTTGCAGCTGAGATGTCTACTCTCAAAGTTTATGAGAACTTAACTGCCCCCATGGTATTTGATCACAGCCTCTCCCCTAACCTGAGATTCCTGGTATGTCTTTTTGTTTCTATTTTCACACATGACACTTGTCCAAAAGTTCCAATAGGTGTATTAACTGAGAAAATTTCCCCTAGAATATGTGCTTCAAACTTTATGTCAAAAGCTTCTGGGCACGATTCCCCATTGTCCATCTCTCCTCCCTGGCTCCTTCTTGGGAAAACAACCACTTATTGTTCTTTTCCATGTGTACCATCGGATCCGCGTTTGCAGGAAGTCGGGGTGCTCTAGAGTTTGGAAACAGACTACATGAGCGAATCGGCTTTCTGATCATGTCAAAGGTTCGTCAACGCCCGTATCCCGCCACCCATATAAGCAGTCATGGAGACTAATAAAAGGTCTTGGCAGTGGAAGTCCATCATGGCTATCAATTCCTCGCCAACGAACCAACTGATCCTCATTCTGCTACAAATCAACCTAAACCTTCGTGCTCTTTTTCTGGGGGTCAGTTAAAACTCCCACGGACCACTTGGCCAACGTAACGTTCCTCAATTGACAGTTTGATGTTACCCTAGGATTCTGATTTATTAGCGCGAACAGTCACACACTGGGGCTCAGTCATACTAGTGAGTGCACCACTCTGTCGCTTCTATATTTCATTCTTCATGTCTTGGCCTTTTATTGCGACTTCATCACCTTTTCAGACCTCATAGCTTACAGCAAGACTCGTAGTGGGCACGGCGCGCAGGGATTCTACAGGATTTTGTCCACAGCCAGCCATCTCAAACGTTGCACCAGACCATACTACAAGACCTCCCAACCTCTGAGTTATATTGCCACTGGAGGGATTGGATTGACGAGGAGATGAAGCTTAGGTAAATCCTACCATCTTCCCACCCTATCCTTCCTTTTGCAGGTTGTTGAGTGACAACTGGGTCTGATTCTCATGTCACAGAGTTGCCTATGCTATCGCCATTATCGACGCCGAACTCAGCTCGATATTTTCCCAACCTCCCATGGTCAATTTTAGACTGGAGCGAGTTCGAGCGCTATCCTCTGATGCTCTATTCGCTGCCCAGACTGCAGAAGAGTGGCAAGAGATCGCTCGGATGGAGGCTGAGCGGAGCTCCGAGATTATAACCTCTCGCTCTGGACCGATCCCCGACATATTTACCCATGCTGATGGAGATCATAAGCCACGCATCGGAAATCGTCTTGCAGAAATGGGAAAGCACCATCGACTGGAAAGAATACTTGGCATAGCAGCCATCGCCACTCAGATATCTGTGTATCGCAGTGGACTGTTCGAAGAGGCTGAGATTTCCTTACAACAAGATGATCTTCTCCAGCGACTCCTGGAATGTCTCCCTCCGCTTTTTATTAACCACGAGTTATCACTAGAAGATAGCATCCTTCGCGCCATCATATCCGACAATTCTGAGAGCATCTCTGAAGAGAATCTTGAGGCCAATATTCTCTGGCACTCCACCTTCATTTCATTATACGTAGATCGATGCGCATTGGAAAGATACCATGGCAGTGAAGGTATTCAAACCGCTCAATCCACCATTATTTCGCTCTCTCCCACCGTTGTTGTAGGTCTCATTCTTCATTGCTTGGTAATTCGATGCCTGGTAGAAAAGTATTCACAGGGAAGGCACCATCTACCAATATTTGTGTTTCGTGGTTCGTTGCTCGCCAGCATGACCTTGAATTGGTATCAGGACCAAAAGAGTGCCGTCTTTGGCAGCCAGCAAAATATCGCGGAGGAAATGGAGGGTATAAACAGCATCAATGGGACCGGATCCGTGTCTTCACCGGTTCGATTGGAAGATTGGGTCAACAAACTCAATCCTAAAGACCCCTGTTCTATTTTGATACAAAACCAGTCAACTCGAGCCAAACTGCAGGGAATGCTGGATGGGGAAGATGTGATCTTTGCTATGGCAACTGCCCTCCGGCAATCGAGCAATGTCCAGGGAAAATATAGGAGCTTCGCACAGTGTTTGGAGATCTTGGCAAACTACGAAATGGGCTTAGTTGTATGAGGGACACGACAAATGAAACAAGGCACCGTGGCTACAGGAGTTGCGGAGCAAACCAAAGAGTCAGATTGAGGCAGGAGCGCTATTCATGAAGCTAGTTTTGAAACACTGATATCAGAGTGAGTACGACGACCATTATATTCGCTCCCGTATTTATTTTCACTTTGAATTTCCATTCCACACGCGGGCTGTCGGGTGATGAGAGGAGGAGTTATGGTGGACCAATTACATGCAAGATCAGTGGCTAACTTCTGATGACTAAGGCCCGGTGGGACGGAGTGATGGCCTGTTTGGGATAATTACTCCGCCCCGCAGGCAGCCCAAAAAAGATTGATGCGGGGCGGCACTTCCGTGCTGAACAAATCGTGGGGAAAGTCATGGGGGAATAGTGAGAATCCTCAACTCCGCAAAGCGTAAATAATTGCTATCGAAATAATGTATGGTAGATACGGTTGACTTCTAAAAGATGTTAGTGGGACGGAAAAGCCGAGTCCGGGGTCATACGTCATCCCCAACAGCGAGAGTGAAATCTGTGGCACCTGTTGTTTTATTATTTCACCACTCACAATCCGTTTTCATTTGTCACTTTGGATTCACAAATCAGAAATCTCCCATCAGCATTTACTAAAACAATGCTCGACAACACTATGGCAGATCGAGCGACGAATGCCTCTCACCAAGGCATCCTCACTTTGCCGTATCTACAACTCCCCTTGACTAATCAGGGTCACTTTGCTATAGTTGGTAGCATATTCCTGGCTCTTCTTGTCTTTATCAAAACGAAAAAGAAGCCTCACCCCCAATTGCCCCCTCAACCCCCTGCTCAGTTAATTATTGGCCACTTGGGAGATGTAATCAGAGAGAATAAAGCGAAAACTTGGCATCTTCGCCTGGCGTCGTGGGCCCGCCAATATGGTCCGATTTTCGGTGTCAGGATCGGTCACATTGTTAACTATTACATCAATTCGGACTACTACGTAAAGGTTGGCAGAATCTTATGGCCTAAAGAGGGAGGTGACCTTGCTAATGGTCATGCGTTATGGTTGTAGGAAATATTCGACAAGCGTTCCTCGCAGACAGCAAACAGACCACTTTGGCTTATGTCGTGCCACATCTTAAATAACGACTTCAACACGCTGTTCCTCCACGCAAACGATCCCGTCTGGAAGGTAAGGATTTTATCAATATCAATTTTTCAGAATCTTTTCCACCATGAATGGGAAGCTAACAGTCATGATCCTAGAACCAACGAAAAGTGATCAACACTCTTTTTACAAACGTACAACGGGCAGAAAAGATCGTTCCGTAATAATTGTTTTCCCATTCCAATAGAGCTATGAGCTAACATGCGCTAATGTTACGGATAGCCTTCTAGAATTTGAGACATTACAGTTCTTGCACGAAAACGTTGCTGCGCCGTGTGGAGGTCTCGCTGGAGCTCAGGTGTTCCACGCCCTCGGACGATACACTTATAGTATATTCTCGACAGTTCTATTTGGAATGAATGTGAGAATCTTGCGTTAATCATTGAACTAAGTGGGCGCTGACATCTTGTATCCAGGTCCCTACCGCGGACGATCCGGTCATCGACTTTGTCAAAGGTACGCAAACACTGCGTGCCGCCCGCAGTGGGAGTGTTCAGTTTTACTAACAAGACTAGAAACCGAAATCCAGATCATAAGTATGCCGAAACTCGTTCTATCAGACTTGATGAGTTAATTTGTGAATCATGATCTAATTGCATTGCTGTAGATACAATCCCAGGATCTAACATTATTGACCTCATCCCATCCCTGGATAAACTCCCTCTTTTCTTGAAGCCTTGGGAGAAGAAGGGTCGTTCTAGGTATCAAAGAGATCTGGAATGGTCCATGAAGCGTGTCGAGGTCAGTGTTGATGAAATTCCGTTGAATACCGGCTAGGAACAGTTTTCCCGGCATTGTTAACAAGAGCTCACGTTGTACAGAAAGTGAAACAACTCATTTCCGAAGGCGATTCGGCTATTGGTGACAGCTTTATAGGCTCTGCCCTCCAAGATAAATCGTTGATGGGATTTAGCTGCCAGGAAGAGCTAGCCATTTTGGCCATGGCGTTGATTGGAGCCGCCGCAGATACTGTAGGTTTGGCTCTGTTCTCCGCCTTTCTCAGTAATCTGTATCTAACGGCTTGCGCCGCTTTTAGACTAGGGTGACCACCTGGTCATTTGTCGAAGCGATGATGTTCTTTCCAGAAGTTCAAAGGAAGGCCCAAGAAGAGCTTGGTACGTACCTATTTTTCACTATAAATGGGAAGTGGTGGGTGTATAGGACGATGACAGTGCTGAACAAATATTAGATGCGGTCGTGGGCGACCGAATTCCTACCTGGGATGACTTTGGAAAAATCCCGTACATTCGAATGTTGATGAAGGAGGTTTGGAGGTGGCGCCCACCAGTTGCTCTTGGTCATCCTCATATTACAGAACGAGACATGCAAGTGGGGGAGTACTTCTTGCCCAAAGGTGCTCGTATACACATAAACTCGTAGTAAGTGTGGTTAATATCCATCACGATTGGTTTGGAACAGCTGCTCACTGATTTACAGTGCGATTGGCCACGATCCCGCTAGACACGAGGACCCTGAAGAGTTCCGCCCGGAAAGATACGCCGACGACCACACGACGGTGCGCATCATTAACCATGTATCGATTGCATCCTGATGCTAACAGACTTGTAGACTATGGAGAGCATAAACGCCAAGGATGCAACCCAACGAGACCATTTTGCTTTCGGGGCCGGTCGGCGGATCTGTAAGCAAAGCACAAGCCAACATTTGCTCGCTGAGCAAAGTAAACGCATCGAAAGTACTGATTGCAATCAGGTCCTGGATACCATGTTGCAGAGCGCTCATCTGCCGTGGCCATGATGCGTATACTGTGGGCTTTCGATGTCCTGGTCATCCCCGGCACCAAAATGCCCGTCAACGCTGCGACCTACGCCGGTCCTATTCCTGGCACTCCAGGAGATGATATGCCAGCCAAGCTGGTTTGCAGAAGCGAGGAACGAAGAAAAATAATTCTCAATGCCTACGACAAGGAGAGCGCAGCTCGACCCCGAGTGGTATGCCTTTTACACCACGAAAGCTTTTGCGTTTGCGTTTTTTTTTGGACTAATTTAAGTTTTTCCAAATCTAGGACCCTCTCAATATGGGGGAGAAGGCCTTCCGGACTCCTGAATCCTACATGTGATTATTGATCAATGATTTCCCGGATTCTTGGAAATGTTTGACTTTGATAATTCACTGGTGATGGTTATTCATAAGATATGAATGGGGGATTATCTACACATCCTTTGGTTTGCAAGGGGAAAGGAGCGGGGCTGGTGCATACATTCAAGGTCATCATCACAGAAAATCCATAGTGACATAGGACGCATTGTACGATCGTGCTACCATCCAAGTATGGCTAGGGTGCGTGGTCTAGGGGTAAAGCGCCCGCTTCGCATTGTTGAATCAAATCGTCTGCGGAAGGCCCGGGGTTCTCCTCACTTCTCGATTGTCTTTGCAGTCTTTTGCTACTTTTGCCATTTATTTTTACGACCTCATAAATTTGTTGCAATTTCATTCCCAAAGCATCATGATCTATCTCAATGTGTTGTCATGCGTGATTTTCCACTTCGAGATGCTGACTAATACAGCGTTGTTCAGGTCATTTTCCATCGCTACTTTAACCTAATTATGTTTGTAGGTTTTCTTCTATCCTTTATCTTCTAATACTAGCTAAGTTCCCAGTTTTTTCGGCCTGATGCAGGTGTACTTCTACTGATAAGATCTCAAGGCCAAAGCTTAGTTAGTAGTGAGGAGTACAGATACCAACGAACCAGCGAACTTGAAGCAGGAAAAAGGCTGGTAGAAGAACGTATCCGGTTGCAGAGCTGTTGGATGCAGAATTCATGTGCTTTTGAAATTTAATGCACGGCAGAGTTCAAATGGGAGGCAGGGCTCTTAGCAAAATTCTTTCTCGATCTTGCATAGTCTTTTATGTAACAGACAGCTTAATTGAAGGTGTTCGAGCCGGGCGTGAACTAAATTGTCGAGTCATTGCCGTGACTGAATGATTGGGGAATTTAGTGCAGCACTTTGCGAAAGTGATTTCGTGAAAACTTTGATTCCCAAGATGCTCAAGAAGGAAACTTTCAATGGCTCTTCATCATCATGCAACGAAAATGGTCTTAATTCCAAGGCTTTAAAGATTTGGAAAATATCATCCATTACACTTCATTCTACCCTACTTCTTTCATCATGTGGATTTCCTTTACAGATCAAATCCATACAACAATCGCGAGAATGAAACTCGCTATTTTCATTACGTGGATCTCCGCCAACGTAGCTGCAGCAGCCCCAGCAATGCCGACCGGCAAGCTTATCTACAAACTACTTCTGGGCCCTGTACTCGAAAATGCCGTCAAGGAATTTGTCCCGGAATTTAAGGGTTAATTCAAAGTGCGTATGCCAATGCCAGATGGCTAGGTGTGCAACTTTTCTAATAGTATATGTGATAGTAGATGGCACTTTGCGCTCCAGGAGTAAATATGGAAATCAAAAGGCTAGGGAATGGAGATCACTTATCATGGGATACAAAACAGGCTGAGTTCCAGTTAGAAATCCCTCAGCCGATAGATTAGACACCATGCAACGCTTTTGTGGGATTTTCACTATTGTTTAAGCATAATTGTTCGGCTTTTCAACGTTGATAGAGTCGTGGTTGTGGGTGGGCAATGTATCCAGTGGTTGTTCGGCTGTGTCATTTTGGTGACCTGTACAATTGCAGATCAGACGAATGTCTTGGATTTCGATGGATGGGCGGCGTTTCGGCAATACTAGAAGCTAACAAATAGTCTTCGATTGTTGGATATACTATCGTTCATAAACGTAATTACCAACTTCAAGAAGATGATGTCTCGACGCAAGAAGCCAAAAAGTCACTCTCAAGAAGCAAGCTGAAGATTCTTGCGGGAAATAGACTATAAAGGTTGTGCTATTGGTCGCTGTACCACGGGCAAAAGATAAGTTAATAATTGCTATTGCGGCATGTACTGTAACACATAACAACGCCTAAGAGCCCCTGTAAGGTTGATCAGGCCTACAGAGCCGGGCTAAGGGGGATCAGGGCGTCACAAGCTTGTTTTGTGCAATACATATCTCCTGGAACCAAGAATAATATTGTAACGTAACCCATAACTAGCTAGCTACTTTATAAATTCTTTAGTAAATGTTTAATATAAATCTTGAGGATGCATTATTGCATAGCCAAATCTGATTGACTCGCAAAATAACTCAAATTCAACCCATTGCTAAGTGAGGAAGCGCAATGAAACTCCCCACTTAGATGGGAAGGTTGCTGACAACGCTGCGAACACAGGCTGCATACTGTTAGCTTTTGAAGTTGAGATTCTCACAAACCAATACTCACCAAGCTCAGTAGTGCTGAGGGAGCTGACACAGCCCGAAGCGCAGGTCAGGAGAACAGCGGCGCTGGAACAGTCGGCAATGCAGGTCAAAGCGGTAGAGACGGCCGCAGTGTTGCAAGCGTTGGCGGTGGCGGTGGTGGTTTGAGCCTGAACACCGGCAAGGCCAGCAAGAACGACGATGGGGGTGGTGAACTTCATGTTGAAGGATTGTTGAGGAGTCAAGAGGTGAGAGTGTGGTGATTGTTGCTGTTGAGTTGATGGTGAAGAATGAGTAGATGGTGAGTGATGAGATGGCTTTGAGGACAACGAAGGGCCTTCATATATAGCCATCCAAATCTCACGTTGGGGTCCTCTCAAGATAGAATCTCCTTTACACAAATTGAACATCCTATGCTAGGGCAGGGATGTACGCGGATACTCAGCAAGGTGTTATTGACCGCTTCAATTTAGACTTTGATCATTTCATCCAGTCTCCTCCACCGCAAAAGGATAAAACATGACAGACACGTTCCAGATCCATGGATAGCCCACGCGGCAGTTGAACAGCTCCATACACCCACGAAAGCCTTGCTTTGGTGAGCTAAACCAGACTTTCTGCTGGCACCTGGAAGGAACCTTGCTTTTCTTGCTCATTTCATTTACTTATTCAACAAGAGGGCCAACGTGAATCAAAAGCGATTTCCACGAGAAGACACTTCTAATGTGCCTGCAGCTTCAGCTTTTCCCTCATGTAATCAAATTAAGCATAGTCTCATAACGTAACAAACAAAAAGGGTTATCACATAGCGGTCTCTCCGATGCCAAGAAACAGGGATAGATTCCGTTGAGTTGATGAATTGCCCAAGAGTACACGTGCGCGCCCCGCAGCACAGATTACCTTAGCAATAGGTTCGCAGTAGCAATCCCCACGTGTGCCAGACTGTTTGATAGTGTTTGGCGTGAAAAGCGGAAACAATGTCCTCACTTCACCGCATTTATGAAAACATCGTCCGATTCACAGCAATGGTGCGTAAGCAGCGTTACGAAATTCCCAAGCAGTGGCGAGTTGTGCCTCGGCCCTTGAACCTGTGGAGCGTATCTCCACCAGGGCCGATGACCCGGATCTTCCACTTCGGCATTCAAATTAGGGTTTTCATGCAAAGATGGGAACTAGAATTTAAAGAAACATGGGCCACATAGACAGCACGCGAGAATCACCGATAGTGGCTTCGCTCTGTCATGCCTCCCTGCACTTGACTAGGTCTAGTGCTCTCAATACAAAAATTGTCTGCACGGACTGATTCTCCACACAAGCTTCAGGCTAAAGTGAGAAACTTCGGAACAAAAGATCTAGACTGGGTTCGATTTTCATTCCGAAACTCTGTTTCAGGTGGGCTTTTCTCTCACAAACTTCTCATTCGGGTTGTGGGGGAACAGACGGTCAATCTTTTTACCATGTAAGTTATTTATTCGTATTCCACCAAGAAATTGGAGACCATCTTCTTGTTCGCCGACGTTCATGGGCTTTCCGCTCCACCACATTGGCAGGCAATTTGCGAGCGCAATCATCTTCTTATCTATTTTTATTTATCATCAAAAATACTGTACAATTTTTCCCACTCATAAGGCCATCGCAAGCCGTTACTCGTGAAATACCATCTCGCGTTGATGCGATGATTCTCGTTAGGCGAGCGGTGGCCTGTTGGCCATGTATGGTAAGATCAAGAAAAACATGACTCAACCAATGCCTGTGGATTTTGAACAAGTTGAAATGTCATTCATTCTTGGGTAATTTCTTGGAGTGAAAGCATAGTCTCCATCCAAGTACGTGTATCCCTTTGAGTGCGGTAAGCCTCCGCCCTGGCCAATCACGTCAAAGACAGCAAATGAGAACAGAGTTCTATATTCTAATTTGTTATATTTCACTTGTTTTACCAATGTAGAGGCTTACTGCACTCAAAGGGATAGCAAGCGCTATCGCTTGCGGTTTCCACTGTCAAGATTAGCACTAATTTACAGTATGTGCACCTTATCATGAACAACTGCTCAAGATGAAATCAATTCCACATGCTGCTCCAAATTTCAACTTCTAAAATGTTGTCAATCCAATCACTAAGATTCAAATCCCGAATTCAACTTGAGCTTAGCCTTGTCGACCCTCCGCCCTCCAAACAACAAGCCAGCATTCATGGAGGGCTATGGTTTGCTTTTCGTTCAGCCTACCCTAAAATAGTTATCTACAATGTTGTAATTAACCTAGGGGAGTAGGAGCCCCTTCAGTAAACAATAACAATAAATACCATCTCACAAACAAAGTCTTCCGAATGTGAAATGCATTCTGAATCATGGTTTGCAAATACAACGCTTGTTCATCATTTTCAATCGAGGCGGTGCGGTTGCTAGATTGATAGTGTTGATCGAGTAAAGTCAAAAGTAATATATCCAAAACATAGCCTCACTAAAAGGATGGAAAGGCTGTACAATAAAGGTGCATCGTATTCCTACTCTGTGCTTAAGCACACGTGCAAATGCCGATAATTTATGTGCACAAGCAACGGTTACCCTATACCAAGAGCCTAGCAGATATACTTTAGTAAGAGATAGCTCTTTTGAAATGGGAACTATTGTCGATTGGATACTTCCATCCTTTGACCCGACATGGGACTGCTCACAAGCCGCATAAACTGCCACTCCCGTCACCTTTTTGCTACTTTCTTTTTACTAAAATTATTATGAGAAAATAAAGAATTATACTTAAGTTACGGAAATCCAATGGCGTGTGTTCTAATGGGGTCGGCAAATCGCAAAAAGTAGCTATACAGGGTAACCCGTGGCAAGAAGTTGACATTTCTTCTAGCAGTGTCCTCATCCTTCTCCCTGTATTTACTTGTGGCGAGGAATTTGTTGAGAAATAATCCAAAATTCTGGAACGTGCCAATAACCTAATGGTGGTTCATTTAGTGTAGAGTTTGTTGCGTGTGGCATGTTGGTTAGTGTGTTTTTTGATCCATGACGAGCATGGGAAAAAATGCCCGTTTGGAGAAACTTCAAGTTAAGAGAAGGACATGTCCAACTTTCTGACCAAGATGAAGATAATTCCAAATATCTTCAAATTCCTACTGCCAACCCAGGGATTTTGAGCGCGTCCAGGTGCAGCCAGGTCGCAAGAACGAGGAATTGTTTGTAAGGTCTAAAAATGTGGCGGTGGTCTGCTTGAAGTTGGAGGTGGTAACATGGTCCAGAACTGCTCAGCTGAACTAATGTGGAGAAGCTCCAAGCTTCTGGCCGTCGTGTTTGTTCCTTCGTAAAAACGGGTTCCAGAAATCACTGTTGTGGGGAGGATGTGGCTCGTTCCCAATATTAACTTTGCGCTACGAGTGGACGCATCAAGTAGGATTCAACGCCACATTCATGTCGGAAATCATCGAGACGAGTTTGCTTCTCTCGTTGTGTACTAGATGGTTATTTTCGAGTCTTCTATTGGGTGAGATGGCCGCCCTTCAATTGCGGTGCAGCCGAAAGGGAATGCATGGCTCAATTGCCAATGAGCTGCACTGCTCTTCCCAATTTTCGGAGCGACGCCGCGATTTGTAATGCGAGTGAAAAGTTACTTTTTCTTAGTGCGATAAGAAGGCGAGGTTCATGGTCAAAGCTCGCTCAGCACTCGCTTTAAATAGGACAGTAAAAAATGATGGATTCCCTTCTCTTTAACACACCGCCATATCTTCATCATCTCTCAGACCCAACCATTTGACCATTTTTTATTATATAATTCCCCAATATGTCCGTATTCTTCGCGAGCAACTCAGTTATAATTCACTCACCAGGTGATATGGCGACTGTGAGCTTGGGCCTTCCCAGCGACGATGAGCTCCTGAATTATGGGCCCGCCAAGGGTCCAATCACTGGTCCCTGCAACAAGCTCACGGTGACATACAATGGGAGCCAGACGCCAAGAACCTTTTATTCCAAGCTACCTGGAGGTCAATTGGCCCCTGGATCAACTGTTACCATTACAGGCAGGCTCTACTAACTACCCGCTTCTTGGTGCGTGCATCGACTAACCATTAGCAGGCGGATATCCGGCATCGCTTGTTGCCACTGATGATCAGGGAAATCGTGTTGAATGGGTCGATTCCGATGAGTAGTGAACTATGAAATGCAGAAAAGAGCCTGAAAGAAAGTAATGAATGGTTAGCAGGTGTTTGGAAATTACAGCAAAGCCTTTTTGTTTGAATTTGTTAAATTATATTTCACTTTTTTTTTTTCCTTTATTCGAATAAATTCTTGATTCAAAAAAGAATTCTATGTTCAGACTTGAAACTATAATGAATCATAGGATTTGTTTAGAATTGATCTGTCTTTAAAACATGATCATGGTGTTACTCTCATCCAACTTTATTCTTTTTGTGCCGATACAAAAAGGTACGCCTTAGGAGACGGTTTTTTTACCAGTCATTACCCACACTTTGCTCAACGCCCTGATATTTTTAGCGAAATGACAGCCACTCATGGGTAGCACTCGTGACATCTAGGCCTTGTCCTTTCCCTTGATAATTTCGAAGCCTCCATCATTGGCAAAGTTGACTTGAGCGTACACGTTGCCAGCATCATCAGTATCCAGCCCGGCAAACGTAAAGACGTCACCGGCCGGCATAATGACAGTGGTAGTGAGGCCCTTGAAGGCATCCCGGACCCCATCACCGATAATGTCCTTTGCTGAAGACCCCCAGCCCGTGAGCGCGTTTTGTATCCACCCGATCCTGTCGTCGGCGTTGTGCTCGTAAAAGTTCTTCACCTCCTCAAAGTTGCCGTATGTGTCCGAATCCACAGAGCCGCGCGTCCATTGGAGCTCGGTATCCTTTTTGAACAGATTTTTGCTCGTGCCCTCGTCCACGTCCACGTTCCACGTTCCAGCGTTCCCTGAATGCATGACAACACGAACGAGGGATTTGGTTCTCAGCAGCAAGGCCCAGGCATTCAGGAACTCGAATCGGTCTGTATGTGATGTGGTCAGTGACAACCTTATGACTTTAGATTTGTTGCAACGAACCCTTGGCGAGAAATCCTGACTCTCCAAATCCGCGAAGTCGTCCTTTGAGCCAGTTGTTGGACTCATCTGGCAGGGAATTAGCTCAGAAAGTCCACCCCCAAGGGGTACACGTACCGGGATCTTTGAGAATATTCAAAACATAGCTGCTATGTTGCAAAACGTAGTCCCACTTATTCTCAAACTCAATGTCAAAAAAGACTCTTCGGGTGTGAGTGATGCCATCCTGGACGCTGTTGATAGAGCTTGTGTCGCTGCTGTAGGTCATTTTTACACGGTGGTCCCCTGAGATCGGTTAGGGGCTGGCTGAATGGTGATTTTGAGGAATCAAAACGCACCAATGATAAATACACGCAAGGAACCAGCCTGCTCGGGCGGTTCCATCATGCCTGTTTTCCAAGCCCGTTTCATTTCCCAGCCATTTCCGGTAGCAGACGGCTCACTCCATTCCCCAAGATCAATCGTCAAGTCTTTGCTTTCAATCTTCAACCCTTTCGCGAGCATATCTTTGAAGTCTGAGCCACTCGGATCAAGGAATAACTTCGGTAGCATGGATCGAAGCCACAATCCAGAGAAGATGCCCTTGGAGAACCCCATGATACCGTCATGGCCTTGTATTACTCCCTGTGGATCTGGAGTCCGGCCCATTGTCTTGGTGATGTCGAAAAAGTTGTTTGTAATGATGCCGGCGTTTAAATCTGCTTCATCAATTTCGACTTGTTCGTGACCTTCGACAGAGTCGCGATGGGTGAGTAGGCAGTAGTTAAGCGATCCAGAAGTACATGTCCATTCCGGCTTGACCTCGCCCGGGGTAACAGACATAGCTACCTGCTTTGGCTTAAAATAGTCTGGTGTATTTTCTGAAGATACTCCAGAGCCACCCATGTCACCCTCTGCTACCTTTTTTTGTGATATTCCATATCCAAGGATGTACGGATTCTCCGTAGTAGCATAATGTTTCCCTCCGTTGGCTTTCCACTCATCTGTCATCTCGCCAAAGAATAGAGTGACATGGTGCCGTACATCAACGAGTGCAGCCCCATGGATTGGTTTCCGCTCAGGATCCAGCAGAATGAAAGAATCGGCCATGGACTTCTGCTCAAATAGACAAAAGATTGTTGAGACTGTGAAGACCTGTGAGTCAACGTACTTCTCCAGCTTCTGGGTCACCTTTGCATCGGTAGCAGCAGGACTGGAAGGGTTTCGTGCTGGCTCAATAATGTCTGGATATGATTGGATTAGATCTCGAGCACACGAAATCCTCTGTAGTCTGTGGAACACCTACCTTGCAATACATTTTCAACATCCTTCCTCCCGATTTTGACTGCCCACACCATAGTGCAGCCATTTAGCGTCAGTGATTCATTTTGCTCAGAATCTGGGTCATAATATGTCATCGTACTGTCGAGATTCTGATGTTCATCTCGCTTGAATTTGATTTCAAGGTAGGCCGTCTTGTATTTTTCAGCTGCACTTCCGGACGCGCTATCATATTCCCCTGGCCGAAACCGAACCTGGGGACATTCGATAAAGCCATCGATACCGGTTTTCCTGTACACCACTTTTTCCGGAGTACTTGCTTTTTGATTAATGACATGCAGAGACAACTTATGGTTGATAAAGTGTTCGCTGGGAGGCAGGGGCTTGAAGTTTTTCAGTTTTGACGGCGGAATGGGCCGCTGTGGGGAGAGACTGGTCTCATACAGCTTGGCGAGCTGGCCATTGATTGCTTCCTCCGATATGGATACCACGATGTCAAACCCTGCAAATGTTTCTGGCCGGTCGCTGATCTTGACAGGCGCCATTATGAAAGGAAACGGGAAATGAAACTTGCGAATGGGATATTTGGGCGTTTAGATTGGGCGGCAAGTGGAAATATCATTGGAGTGATTGATCAGCAATGGATGGAATTTTTGTTCGCATGCATATGGCTCTGCGTTGTCAATCTATTTTGGACGACTCCCCCGTCCGCGTTGCTGTTATCATGTGTCAGGCGTGACGGCGAGGCCGAGGGCCGACCCGAATTAACTAGGGTTCTAGACGGGCCTCGACCAGTCCTGTGTCGGCCCTGATCACGCTCCCGCAAGCATGGATGTGATGATCGCCTTGCTTAAAGCTTGACTGTGGATCAAATACTACGACCTGAGTGGTAGCGACGTCTTGCTGATTCCTTCACCGGTTTGCGGGTCTCCTATTTCAATTATCGGCTTTGAGAGGCAGGGCTAGTCTTGTTTAGCGCCCGCAGCAGTTGCGAAGCGTCATCTGAATCATATTTCACTCATACAAATGTGGCAAATGCCCGTTGGCGCGCGGATCCAGGCTGGTCTGAAAACGATTAGCGTTATCCACAGTCCCAGCTGAAAATCAATAGCGGCGTTCCAGCCATGTCTGTTTGCGGCCTCGGCATAACTGCGCCACTCCTCGGCAGCTAAACAATTGACACTCGACTGTTTTAGGACACAGAAGTGGGACTGGAGAGGCTCCCACATCTGGATTTCGAATAGATTATGGAGAAGCCGCGCATGAGTGATGGCAATTGCAGGGCTACGATCCATCCCCGTTGAAGTGCATCATCCATCATACGAGTCTTTTTGCTCAAATCCAGGTCATAGGCGAGTGATTTGTGACCATTTGGAAAAACTTCTCCATCTGTAGAATCGCCCAGTTTGGATCAACTTTTGTCGCAAAATCGGACATTGTGTCCTAGCAAGACGGCTGCTCTCGGTCTTACCCTTATGACAAGCCAGAGATTCACTTTTGAAATCTTCTAGATCAAATATCGAAGTACTGTGAGACTAGAATAACTCAGTTACCTCTCGTTCAATCCCATGGATCGATTAGACCTTACTGAGACCGTTCGGGTCGATACCGGGATACCCTTCCCACATGCGACGATAGGCGCTCAGCAACAACAAGCCTCATCTGTTATCCGCGGAGAGACAATCGTCGCAGAGATCTGTTCAGAATTCACCGAGTACAGAGCGCAGGTGGAATACTTCAAGAAGAATGGGCTCATCCGGCTGGTTCACGACAAAGATTCGCTCCCCATTGTATTCTCCCTCAGCGAGGACCAAGTAGATATTCACACTTTTTTCATCAAAACGTCGCAGAAAAGAATTAATCAACTCACTAGGCACTATGTGTAATGCGGCATGGGGCCCACCAAGGCGAGGGGTGGCTTTGTTTTGACATCACCCCTGTTGGCCACATTGCAACCACCTTTGATGTTGTGCAGATTGGCGATGTGCTTTACATTGCTGCAGCCTGTAGGACATCTAACGATACTGTGTCACATTCACTATTTTACTGCACCGTTGACGTTTCATCGGCAGATTTCAAGTTCGAGAATGAAGCAGTAGCTCAAAAAGCACAGCGCAAGGGTCAGTGTGTTCTATCCTGTATGGCCTTATTATCTAATGAATGCAATAGGTATGCAATGGACCGTCGTTCCCGAAAATACAGTTCCAAACGATGGCGTTGCGCAAATTTCCATCACCTCCGTCCTCTGCAAAGTTGTGACAGATGACAACAATAATCTGAGCTCGTTTCAGATCGTTGCTTCAACAGCGGAGCATGACAAGAAAATCGCTACCATTTACAACGTACATACATCTGGGTTAAATGGCAAATATTGGATAGAATCAAGCTTCCCCGTGTCCGCATCTCTCCTGGTGCAGACCGAGCCATTGATCTTGGGTCAACAAGGTGGAACCAGACAGGAGGGCCTTGTGTCTGTTGCCAGGGACAATGCAGTCAATGATCAATTCAGATGCGTTGGGCAGAGGTGTGATGCTTCTGGAGGCTTTACCAGTAGCTTTCAGTACAAGGCTGGACAGTTGGGAAATGTCCGAAGTGCCTTTTCACATTTGAACATCTTTGGGTGAGAAATCCACATTCGCTGTGTAAATAGCCGTTCGCTAACTCTTCTTAGCTTCACCGACGTCTTTATCACAGGCGAAAACGGCATCGGTTTCTTCTCCTGGGAGACCGTAGACGTTATGACCATAAAAGAGCCTATCCTGGCGGGAATTGGCTTCAAACAAGTTGTCGTTTCTGAAGCTGAAGACCCAGACAGTGAGTCGCAGTCTAAATTAGCCATATTCGCCGTATCAGACGACGATTGCCTGTACTTCATCGAGGGTACCAGGGACTATTCAGAAGTCCCACTCAAGTATAAGTTTGAAGCCTCTGGATTTCCCATTCGCAAGGGTGTGACTCACCTTGCAGCACGGTTTAATGCATCCCACGGAACAAACGAGCTCCTGTATGCATCTTCGGAGAACAGCAGCTTGTACTTTTTGCGACGTGTCTCTAACGGGGCATCGTGGGTCGAAGACAAGATCACGAGAAGAGCTATGCATCACATAAAATTCGATGCTTTTGTCGCTTCCATTGTTCTGACGGATGGTCACGGCACTGCCCTCCCAAGCGACTACACTATTTCAATAACAGCGGACCCTATTCATGCCGTTGTTAATGGAAAAGCTTGCGCCTTCTCCAGCCAGCCTGTTGTGGCTGCGCCTGATGCAACGGGATGCCTTTTGGTTGCAATCCCTTCAGATTCAAAGCTAGGTTGCAGCCCATTCGATGTGTCATTGGGAGATACTAGTACGCAAGGAATAGATGGTAAAACATATACATTCTCTGTAGATCCCGCACAGCGAGTCAGCAGGCTTCTTTCCAACTATGATTCGGTGGAAAAATTGCGCGGTGCCCGCTCGAGCACTGGCCAGCCGCTTCTCACCGACATGCCCTCTGAGCAACTTGAGCAAGCCGCTTCTCTACTTGGTCAGTACAAGGCCGGGAAAGAGGTTATCGAAAATCCAGCGGGGGCGTCAGAGCAAAAGGGAGCTCCGCATCCAAGTGAAGACGATAGCTGGTTTGATCAAGCCGTTGATGGAGTGGAGAAATTTCTGAGCGACGCCATTGAAATGGTAAAGAATGGTGTCAAGACAGGGGTTAAGCTGCTTGTCAGAGTCTTTGGTCCTGTAATCAAAATTGGACTGCAGATTGCTGGAAAGGTCATCAAATGGGTAGTAAAAGGCATCTTTGGACTTTTACAGGCCATAGGCTCTGGCCTCGAGTTCGTCCTCGGATACGATGGCTTCTCCAAGTTCCTCGACGCTCTGAAGCTTGTGTTCGATCCAAGCGAAATTGCCAAGACTCAAAAGGTACGTGCCAGGAGTGAATACCTTGTTTCTTTCGCTTTGCTAATCTCAGCTTGAAGTTCCTGTCCAACATAATCACAGGAGGCCTCAAAGTCGCCAGCAAAGCCATTGTTGCCACTAAGGATGGAGTTCTAGATGCAATCAAAGACGGCGGCCAAGTATTACAGCAATATTTGGATGATCCAAGAGTTCCCGAGCGGCCCTTCTCGATACCTGAGTGGATCAAGAAGATTTTCAACAACCCTTTAACCAGACTCTTGTCCAAGTTGAACCCGCTGGGTTGGATTATGGAAGCTCTTTATGAAGAAATTCCGGAATTGAAAGTCCCCGATATTGGCAAGCTCGTCAATAAATTCTACTCTGTGTTCGCGAATATTTTCGAAGGTCTTGGAAGTCGGCTGCAACAACTCTGGGAATCGCTTTTCAAACAGATATTGGTTGCCTCCACGGATCCTTCAAGAATAGTTGAAGCCATCCTCAACGCTCTCAAGAGTGTTTTTTGGACCTTTTGGGCAAGGCTATGCTTAATTCAATTTTCAATCAGGATTTTAGGTACTTGAATTAAGGGCATATCGAATTAAATTGTTGGGCTTTAAATTAAATTAAATTAAATAAATTAAATAGATTAAGCTATTTAGGTTATCTAACTAATACCTTATGGATTAATTTCCTATTATTTTAAATATTTAATTACTTTTAAAGTCTTATTAATTAAGTTATGCTATTATAGTCTTATTATTAACTTAGCTTAACTAAAAATATACTTATATTTAGCTAATATTGAGGATATATTAAGGATATTAATTATTATTTAATTTAATATTAAAAAAGCTTATTATTATTATTACTAAAAGGTAATTAGATTTTATATTTTTTTAAAAGCCTAATTAAGCTAAAGCTTTACCTTAAGAAGGGCTAGGTTATTAATATTGGCTAGCTTTTTATAAAATTTATTTTTTAGTAGCTAGGTTATATTATCTTAGTATTTATTATAATTAATAATATTATTTATAGGTTATAATTACTTTATTAATTATATATTTGCTTAATTATATAAAAAAAAGCTTTAAAATTATTTAATTATAAGATCTTTTCTTAATAGCTTTATTAGGCTAATTTAATAGGCCCTAATAGTAAGATAAAGAATAATAATAGCCTAATAGATTAAGATTTAGTCTAATAATTCCTTATAATAGTTTAATTAGTTAATAGCTAATTAGTAATAAAGGCATAAATATTTCTTTATATTAACCTATGGGCATAATCTCCTAGTTAATTAATTATAATTAAAGGAATATTAAAATAAATTATTTGCCTTATAATTAAATAAATAGCCTACTAATTAGCTAATATAAAGAGATTATTAAGGCTTATTAATTATAATTAAATTAGAATTATAATTATTATATTATTCTTTAAATTAAGTTATTAGTTAGGTTAAGCTTTATATTATTTATTTAATATTACTAGGATAATAGGATTAGAATCTTATTATTTTCTCTTTAAAGAAAAAAAGAAGATTATAAATCTATATTAAGACTTCCTAGTTTTCCTCCATTAATCTCTTTTAAATTAATAATTATTAGTCTTTCTTTTCTATTAAATTAACCCTAATTTATAATTAAATTGCCTTTTAGAGATAAAAAGCCTATTTAATTATATAAAATATTAAATTCTAATATATATTATTATTATTATATAGCTATAGCTTATTATTAATCTTTAATAAATTATTATTATTATTAATAAAGCTAAATTAGATCTAAATCTATAATTAAAAGCTTTTTTAGTATTAGGGTAATTAATAAATAAAGATAATAATATCTAATAGCTTAATAACCAGGCTAACCTTTAACTAATTAATTAAATTAGCTTACTTACTGGGATTTAGCTATATTATATTATTATTATTTAGTATAATTACTTAGGCTTATTTTAAAGGATTAAGAAAGGCTTTGGTAGCAAAATTAATAATATAATTCTAATAGTATAATTAAATTATTAGAATATTAGTTATTAATAGTAGATTTAGAAAAAAATAAAGATAATTAGAAAAAAGGAAATTAAGGTAGGTATTATTAATTAAGATATTATTTAAAGTAAAATAATTAATATTATTTAGATTATAGATTTAAATAATCCTTAAGACTAAAAAAGTAATATTTTTACCTAAGTAAAAGCTAAAAATATATTTTAATATAAGTAATTTTATTATTAGATTATTATTAAAGTTAATAAAATAATTAATAATATTAAAAAGGGCTTATTAATTTAGGGAAATCTAAATATTAAATAATAAATAAATAAGTAATTATAAAATTTAAAGTTAATATTAGATTTCCTTTTACTTAGCTTTAAATTTAGCTATAATTTATTTTTTTATTATTTAATAATAAATTAAAATAACTTAATTAAGAATATAACTTAGTATTTATATTAAATATTAAAAAATATTATATTTAAGTATTTTAAAAGAAAAATTAAATTAAATAATCTAATTAATAAAAATAGCCTTAGCCTTATTAATAGCACTAAATATATTAATTTCCTTTTTATTTAATTTCCTTAAATATAATTAAAGGGCAATAAGAGCAAAAAAAGCTAGTAATAAGGCTAAATTTAGTATATAAGTCTTAGTTATTAAGTACTAACTTTAAAGATAGGAAATTATAGCTAATATAGCCTATTATATAAATAAATAATTATAGGTTTATTCTTATTAATTATAATAATTATATAATTAAAAGTTATTTTTAAGGATATTTTTAATTACTTTAATAAAATTAAAGCTATATTTATTAATAAAGAACTTTAATTTATAATATTAAAATAGCTAATTATATAGAAAATATCTCTTTTATTTAAATTATATATAAGAAAAGATTAATATTAATAAATTCTTAGTATTAATAATATTAAATTTCTTAAATTATATAATTATAAACTTTATTCTTGGGAGGGCTTGAAAATTAGAAGTATTTATAATTGGGTTTATAGTTAGAATTAAGAAGAAAGTTATTAATAATATAATTATTTCTAAAGATATAATCTTATAGAAATTTAAATTATAAATAAATAAATTATTAGAATTATTATTATAAATTATTTTAGGGATTATAATAATTATTTTATTATAATTTATTTCTTAGCTTATTATTATAATTTATAATAAGGAAGATATAAATATACTAAGCTTTTTTTTTATAATATAGATTTAGTAGTAATTAAAGTTATATAAATAATAATTTAATATAATAATTTTAAAATAAATATTATAATAAATAATAAGAAATAAGTTTAAAAGGCTATATTTTAATATATTATAAAAGGAAATAATATATATAGTTTTATATTAAAAGGAAAAGTTAAGTTAGTATTAGAATTTAAAAGTTATATATAAATATATTAATTCCTATTAGGTACTAAATTAGTAAGAATTTTTCTTATAAGGTAAATAAGATATACTAAATTTAAATATTTTAAAAATAAATATTACCTTTAAAATAATTATAAAAATAAAAATAAAATAGATATATAATTTAATTTATTTAATTAATTAATATATTTAAATTAGATTAAATTAAATTGCTGTTTTGGCGGATTGAATTGATTGAATTATGATTAAATTGAGGCAGATTGAATTGAGCGTAGCCTTGCTTTTGGGATGTGGCCACTCTCATTGTGGAGAAGACATTCGACTGCCTGTCGAGCTTTTTGGACGAGCTTGGGCCACTGCTCGAGGAGACGTGGAATATTCCAGGACTGACGGACGCATGGGAGGACTTGACAGATCAAAAATTCTCACTTCTCGGATTCATCACCTTTGCCCCAGCAGCTATTATCAACATGAACTTCGCAATCACAGGCAGTCGGATACCAAAGTTTGATCCCGTGGATTTTGATTCCATGACCATCGAGCCATTTTACAAGTCAACAGCTTCCGGTCGCAGAGAACAGGACATGCAATCATTTGCTGAAAAGGGTGAGATGCTTAGTTTGGCGGCGATGCCTTTGCCCGTGTTGGCGACCACGGCCACTGCGAAGCCCGCAGCACCAGGAGTCAACACATCTAGGCTACAAACTCAACGGCCAGGATGGATAGCGTCGAACCACAGCAATACGATGGGCGGGGTTCCAAACTCAAATACACTTGCTAGCGCATTCCCAAACTCAATCCAGTCACAAACAAGCACAGTCAAGGGCGAGGATGTGCCCGAAGGTCCAAAGACGGATGAGAAGAAGGGCGGCGACGAAGGCGAGGAATGGGCCATGCCGCACTGGTATCAGCTAATATTCGCCGACATTGGCAAGACTTACTCGGGAATTTGGAACTCCATCGACAGCGTTGTGACGGCCGTCGCTGACTACAAGGCTTACAGCAATCCTCAGCTACCGCCTGCAGCAAATCCCCCCACGGGCAGTGCCGGCGGAGGTCCTGCAATCGAGCTGGGAGACATGAAGACAGGCCCCGCTGCCGTTATTGAATGGAACGGCCCTCCAGACCGCCAAGCCGCCTCCCGGTGGTGGATATTCTTTCGCGGCATCGGCAAAGTTCTCCAGGGCGGCGCACTCATCTACGGGACCGTAGTCTCGACGCGAAACACGATTGCCCTCGACAAGAACCACACCCCCACCAAAGGCTGCCTGCTAGTGCTCGGGCTCATGGAGCTTAGCTTCTTCACCCTGAGCGTCGCCGTGCCATCTGCCCAAGAGATGATGGAGATTTGTGCGGATGGCTGTGGCTCCTCGGGCACCGTGATTCGGTGCGTAGACGATGGTGTCTGGGACGCGCAAGCAAGCTGCGAGACAACGGGCAGTGTCGCCGTGGCCATCATGATTGTCGCCAACCAAGCCAAAAGGGCAGATGTAGAACCGGTCACGAAAGCATGCCTCGCCGGTGGAGCGGCAGCCTGTGCCGTAACGGACTTGGGCTGCAGCGTTTTTGCCTTGTACAAGGGCGTAGAGAAGTGCGCCTCCTGATATCGACCGTGTTTTTACTTTTTGCGATTGGGCACAACCGTAATCTCGGCCTTCACAGTCTGCAGCTAGCCTCCGCTGCAATTGTTCTTTGGGTTGAGACGAGCGATCGAGACAAAACGGCGCATTTCCAGTTTCAGATGATATTTTTTCAACCCAGAATTTGACAACAACCATATCATGCAATGCAAATCCCTCAAATAAACATTAGACAAGCCTCTATTTCAGAGCGCCGAGAGACAGCGCCGAGGGACAGCGCTGTGCATGTCCAGTCAAAAGAAGCGCATCCAACTCTCTGCCTCTCCATCCATGCAGCTGCTTTACTTTCGCGCTCAACGGCACGCCTTACGCGCTCAACGGCACGCCTTAATTTGTGGTCAAGGACAGGGCGTGGATACTCCTTGGAACCTTTATCAGCCCCGTTCTTTAGCATAGCTGACAGGGAAGCGCAGAGAGGCTAGCGGGGGTTTCTCTTCCCTGCTGGCGAGTCGCATTTCATCAAACAACCTAGAAAGAGAAAAAAGAGCCATGGTTTAAAAAGCCAGTTTGTTATATAGTCCAATAAAAACCCCTCTGATATTTACACTTGCAGGCCAGGCCAAACAGCCAGGGTCACGGCCTGAATGCTTTGGCGCGTACTGTTTTTGATGCTTCTGCCTGTCAGTCAGCACTAGCCACGGCCCTGTGCCGAATTATCCACAATGCCTTGCAATCAGCCTCATGGCTAAGCCTCGCCAAATTGCCTCAGTAGACTAATTATATTCTTGTCCGAATTCCCCAATCACAGACAGTCCCGTCGCTTTGTCGCTTTCTCTTTCGTTCCCTTTGTCGCCGCGCATTCGAGCCATGTCTTTTTACCAGTACCGCCCACTTGACTTGGCCACGGATGCCATTCGCCTCGTCCGCCTTCGAAAAGGATACTCGGCCGAGGAAATCCGATGTGACGTTTTCGACGCGTTTCTCCATCAGAGCGACGGCGTGCCATACGAGGCGCTGTCGTACACGTGGGGAAGCAGCACGAACCCTGTCGAGATCAGCCTTGGCGGGAACGCCACGCTTCCCGTCACGGGCAATCTGTACATGGCCCTGCACTGTCTGAGGCGCTCCGACCAAGACCGAATTCTATGGGTGGATGCGATTTGCATTGATCAGCACAATGACGAGGAGAAGGGCCACCAGGTTAGACACATGCGACTTATTTATGCCAATGCCGAGAGAGTTTTAATTTGGCTGGGCCGAAGCACCGACGAGTCTGATCTTCTGATGGACATGATGGAAAAGCTCGACAAGCGAGTGGTCAAGAATGTCTCCGCCTCCATCAAATCGCCAGACGGCTGGAAGGCTCCGTGGTTGGGATTGCTGGAAGAATTGGGGGGTACAACGACGGACTTTTACCAGCGGCGATGTCGTGCTCTGGAAGACTTGCTGGAACGCCCTTGGTTCAAGAGAGTGTGGGTTCTGCAGGAAGCCGCCAACGCGAAAAGAGCCGACATTGTGGTTGGCTGGCGATGCATCCCCTCGCGGACGTTTGTCATGATGCCCTCCTTGATGGAGGTCCCATGTGAGAAGCACGCGCAAGCCGTCTTGGACATAATGCCAGGGCCTCTGAGGCTGCGCTCGTGGTGGAACTCAAACCGCAGCCTCCAGAAATTGCTCGGGGCGTTTAGAGACAGCGAGGCAACAGACCCGCGGGATAAAATCTACGCCCTGCTCGGCTTGTCGTCGGATGCGTACGATGGAGAGGTGCTTCGCCCCGACTACAGTCTCGGCGTCCCGGACGCGACTCGAGATACCGTTTCGTTTCTCCTGTTTGGCAGGATACTGGACCCTGCCGTCTACGAGTTCCCTAGCTGGGGTCTGGCTGATCTTCTGAAAAATGTTGACCACTTGGCTCATGTCCATTTCGAGTCATCTCTAAACATGAAATCTTACCCCGTTGTACTTGAAATGATCAATGGAGAAGGCATGAAGGTGGAGGGGAAAACGTTGAAAAGTATAAAAGAAATGATTCTCTTGGACTTGGCAAAATCAGGCCAGCACCCAGCCATCATGCGAGCTATTCTTGGCAGCGACGTGGATCCAAATGTGACGAGACACGGCGAAACTGCACTCAATATTGCCACCAAGAATGCGCAAAATGAGATGGTCCAGCTTCTCTTGCAGCACAAGGACATTGATTTGAATCACCGCGACTTGGAATCCCTGACGCCGCTTTGCTCAGCAGCGCAAAGGGGCCATTACGAGGTGGCCAAAACCATCCTGTCGCACGCGGACGCCGGTATTAATGTACCCAGTGGGAGGATAATAAGTACAGCACTTTGGCGAGCTGCCGAACAGGGGAATGAGAAGCTGGTCGAGCTACTTCTTGATCACGGTGCAGAGGCCGACACCTGGAGCGCTTCAGAGACTCGATCTGCTCTAGCGATGGCGATAGCAGACCAAAAGCTCGCCGTGGTCAAGCTGCTTCTCCATCATCAGGCCAAACGCAAATTGGAACAAGATTGCCTCAAAGAAGCTTCAACCTCTGATTCGGATGCCGCAGCTGAGACGCTGATCAAGAGGAGTGGCGTGCTGGAAGTGAAGAATCCCTACGGGGGTCAGACACCGCTGGCGATGGCGGCCGAGCACAGAAACGTTCTCATGATGCAGTATCTTATTGACCAAGGCGCCAATGTCAGTGCCACCGACTCAGCCGGTAGAACAGCGCTGAGCACTGCGGCAGCAAAGGGTTCCATGGATGTAGTTCACTTCCTGCTCAGCTACTCCACTGATATCAATCATCGAGACAGCATAGGACGGACCCCTCTTGCTCTGGCGGCAGACAACGGCCACGCAGCGGTGGTGAAGATGCTCGCTGACGCTGGCGCCGAAGTGAACTGCCAAGATTCATTTGGCCGCACACCGCTGTTCCAAGCGGCGAAGCTCTGGTGCACTCCAGTCGTCAAGGTGCTTTTAGAAAAGGGCTGCAGCGTGAACACGCTCGACTTTTCAGGCAACACTGCCTTGTCGTTGGCGAAAAGCAGTAGCGGAAAGCCAGGGAAAACGGAGACTGAAATCATCAGACTCATCAAGGACAAGGAATTCCAGGACTACTTGGCAACAGTGAAGAAAGATTCTGCACAACAAGGGGAATTGGGAAAAACGGAGTAGATTTGCATTAATTTCCAGTGTTTATTGAAGACAATAATGCCACGTAGGTAGGTGCTGTGACGTAATTTCAGCTCCTCTGAACATTTTCTTCAACCCAAAATCACTTTCACAAATGCCGGGCAAGTCAACCAACAACCGAAAGAACGCGCCGGGGAGTTACGGTCGGCTATTTCCGAGCACAGATGTATCATCATATCATATCAGTTGCGTCTGCTGATGTTTTTGGCTGCGCCGCCGGCCTTCTGGCCCCGAACACCGACCCCACTGATCGCCCTTTTTCTCTGCCTTGTCAACAGCTGCACAATTTGTCATGGATCTGCGAGATGGGCTATTTTCTCTCTCTTTCGGTAGGAATGCCAACACGGCAGATAGTGTCCCATTGGGAATAGGATTTTTAGTTCTTGTTGGCATGCGCGTGTGGCGCGTCAAAAAAGGATCCAACCTTGGCCACCAAAGGTGCTCGGGGTGTCGATCACGTCCGAGCTTTGCAAATTTTCTTCTCCTCTAGTTATCAATCAAGCTTGTGCATAGTGTGCTGTGCCTTTGCTCATAATTTTGTTGTTTCGCCAGGGCTGGCTGGCGTTGAAATTGACAAATGAGATGCTGGGTAATGCTACGCACCGAAAAAAAGCCGTGCCAAGAATTCTTTTCTGATTGCGGCAGCCTCTAAATCGCCAGTCGGCATCCAACTACCGGGTCCAGTAGCCCTGAGCAGGGCTTCGAGGCGGTTAGCGCAATGCACAGCGGTTCCGAATACGCCGGGCCACGAACATGTGGCCATTGAGGATATTGCCATCAGTTTCCCAACATGGTTGCAGGCCCAACAGCCCACCTGTGGATTGGGAAATCTGATGTTTGTCTGTCACCCTTTTTGCGGTACGTAGAATAACCTTAAACGGATTGGAGCATGTCCGCTTGACCAACGAGCGAGAGCCTTGGCATGGTCCCTGGGCCTTGTCCGCGGACAATCGTAAAGCCCGGATTTCCGTTTCAACGCCCACTGCGACAATGGTCACCTTTTGGTCACAAAATAATTTGTTCTTGCGGTTGGAGAATGCGTCCCAGTCTCAATTGATGTGGCTATTGTATCAAGCAGATAGTTAGATACGGGGAATTCGCAAGCATTTGGGGGAAAAGCTCGACTACGATGATCCCAGCAGTCGGATCGACCGGAACGTCCACTTTTTAGACGCTTGCCTCTCTATAGTAAGCGGAATTTTTAAACATGTTCCCTATTCCATGTCCCAATGCCGTTCTTCTCCTCGCTGGCCAGCGATAGCCCTTGCCTCGGCACGGCATGAAAGGCAGAAGCTCGCTCATTAGCCAATGCCCAGATGCAATTCCATTGAGAGGAGCATCGACCGCATGTAAAATTTTCGTGGCCCCTCCCCCGGGACTGATCTGACGCTTGTGAGCTGACTGCCGTGATCTGAGACCCGGCGGTGGTCTGACGCTCGTGGCCTGACCGTTACCCGGTTTGGCCCACCACCATCAACTCTATTGATCGAGTCTCGTCCCGGCTCCGACCGCAGATCAACCAACCGAAACGGAATCAGCGTTTGAGGCCCTAGGGCTGTCACTGTTTCTTTTCTTTTTCGGAGTGCAACTTTTTTAGTCTCCGGGGCCAATCGGCCGCCCACATGATGGTCTTGACCCCAGTCTGTGGCACCACGCCATCCACATGTGAACTGTTGAACTGAGCGTGCTTGGGCTTGATTGCTGCATCCGCGAGGGAATGATCGACATGAATCGACATGGTTGGCAAAACCCAATTCGGAACACGAGGCAGCTTTGGTATGCCTGATGCTAACTCATGTTATTTCCAGGCGTTCCGGTGGGAATCACGCCAGGTCAATCCATCAAGCTGTAGGTGAAAGGCGTTTTGGCAGCGTCACGGAACTTGTATATAATCGACCTCGAGGAACGACACTTCTCGGATTTTTTTTCTTGTTCATCAGCACACAGTTCAATCTTCCTCTGTTCAACTACAAGCACCAACTTGACAATCAATCAACCATCTTCAAACATGGCTGCTTCCGACTTCAAAGAGACCAACGGCCACAATGGTCACTCCGAGGCCCTCAACCAGATCCGCACCAGCGCCACTGTGAGCATGGACGCAGAGCTCTTCGAGCGGCTATATCTTTCCCCGCCAAACAAGGCCGCAGCCCAGCTCGAGAAGACGCTCGGAAACCCGACTCCCTTGTGAGTGGCTTGAGTCTCATCTTTGTGCATCCTGCTGTCTAACTCGAGTGAAACATAGGGCTCTTGCCGGATACTTGGCAGCCATGGTCCCGCTGGCTTGCGCTCTCATGGGATGGAGAGGCAGCGGTGGCTTCAGTGCCGCTTCCATGTTTGTCACCCAAATTTCCCCCTAGATCCTCAGCCTGACCAGCTTTTCTAGCCCCGTCTACTTCTTCATGGGAGGTCTGATGATGTTCTTTGGTGGTGTCCAGGAGTGGATTCTTGGACACTCTTTCCTCTCCACCGTCTTTGGCAGCTACGGCTGCTTCTTCCTCGCTCTCGGAGGAACTCTCACACCCAGCTTCGGTGCCTTTTCCTTCTACGCCCCTGCGGATGCCACCTCGACAGCTGAAGGACTCACAACCACCGGCTTCAATGCCGGCATGGGTAAGCTAGACCCGAATCGGTCCTGACAAGAATAACCAATACTAACCAAGCTGTTCAGGCTTCTGGTTCATCGCCATGGCTGTGCTCACCATCATCTACTTCATCTGCTCTCTCCGCACCAACGCCGTCTTCGCCCTCTTCTTCCTGCTCCTCATCCCCGCCTTCACCTTGATGGCCGGAGGATTCTGGCTCCAGGCCGACAACTACACTGGAAACGCCAGCGATGCCGCTGATGTCTTTGAGGTAAGCACTACTCCAACCCTGATGCACAGAACCTTGTCTAACCATGTATCCAGGGTGCCGGTGCAATCTTCTTCGTGTCCTGCCTTGGTGGATTCTACCTCCTCCTCGCTGTGCTCATGGAGACCGTCGACTTCCCCTACAGCCTCCCCGTCATTCCCCTGACCAACATCTTCAAGGGCAAGACGACCAAGCAGGAGGTTGTTTAATCTCACCACTCGGCTTACTGGGGTCTCAATTCATTTGATTCGTCAGCTAATCACCCCACCGGACATACCCGTAGGCCCAAGCTTCAGCTTGTGGCCTGCACCACTATTTTGGGAGACGATAAGTAATGATAGACGTTGATAATTAAACCAATAATACCATATATGACTATAATGACCTTTGTCACTGCATTGACTCTTGTCAATGTGTGCGTGTCAAGGGCGATTCATTCGTTTATTCTTCAATCGCATCCAGAATTCTCATTCGCACTTTCAGTGACGTGATTGATGACATAGCTTCCATGTAATAAAATAAAATAAAACTCTTTTCTACTGCATAATTCAAGCACATCTTGCATTAACAATCACAGTATATTATGATGGCGATTGGTCTTGGAGGATTTGCTGGTTCTAGATTGCCTCTGCTGTGTTTCCTCTCCACAAAAATATCTCTCTAAAAATAAATTAGAATGTTAGTTGGCATAGTCCAGCGCCAATTGTCGAAATTTAAATTTGATAGACATGGGTCTATCTTAAGATCCCGAGCAACTGAATGTGCCGTTATTGTTCACAACGGATGGAATCATGACTGGCTGACCCGCACATCATCAATGCATTTTTTAAATTTATAATTGGAAGATCTTAAAAACCCCTCCTTTTCCTCATACCTACTTTTCGCGTGAGTTCACATCTTGGATAGTTTTGCCGGACTTTTGCGGGTTTCACTCAACTTCACTCACACAACGCTTACCCTATAGCGGAATATAAAGATTTCAGCCCCGCATTTGTTCAGCGTCGCATTTAGCATTCATCCACCGGTGCGACAATGAACAGCCCACCAATGGAATGCGCTTGGAAAAAATGGGAAAAACATTAGCAGAGGTGAATATACACACCCATTTCCAAGCCGATTATTAATGTCAGCTCGGGTATTTCCCAAAATGTCAGCGCATGTCAAAATTGCTGACATTTGACCAATCGTTTCTCTCCATTCTCAACGACAAGGGTGTTGTTCAGCTGAAGGAGCACGACCCCCACATCACGGTGCCCTTTAAGGATTTAGCTTTGTCATAGCGTCTGTTGTTAAGCATACGGCCCGGATAAGCTTGGCACCTCCGTGGATTGAGTCCATGGAGTCGTGGTTTGTCAAATGCCGCCAAAGAGTTGCATCATATATAGCCATTGGCTACGGATGCCAAGTAAATATTGTTCCTCGCATCAATCACAAATCTCATTCGAAACCAAAAGTTCAATCTGTTCCCAACTCCAGCCCACACCATGCTGTCTTCACTCTTCTTCGCAGCTGCATCTCTTCCAATTTTGGCCGTGGCAGAGAGCCTTGCAACAACCACTGTCGATCAGCTTCCTCTTGGTACATGGCTAGAGAATATCGCCATTCGCCCGAATGGCGATATTCTTGTGACTGACATGGCCCAAGCGGCAACTGTCTACACTATCCGCAATCCTTCGGGGCATCGTCACAAGTTTGAGAAATTCGCCTCTTTTCCTGACATCCAGAGTCTCCTTGGGATTGTTGAGCTGCCAAAGGCCTACAAACACGACCCTGAAACATACGTTGTCTTTGGTGCAAACGCGACAGGCTTAGCGCAACCAATCACCGGCACCTTCAGTGCCTGGGCCATTGAGGTGCCAAGTTCGCCATCCCATGACGAAGTCCGCATTAAGAAAGTCAGCGATATGAGTCCAGGCAGCACGTTTCTTAATGGAATGACGGCTATTCCCGGTGTCCCCGATGCCGTCTTGGTGGCGGACTCGACGCTGGGAATTGTGGGTCATCTGAATGTTTCTTCAGGATTTTTTGACACGTCGGCTTTTGTTTTTCCAGAGATGCAACCAGTTGAAGGGGCAGCATTGTCTGTTGGCGTTAATGGTATTCGGATCAATCGTGGCCATCTTTATTGGACCAACTCCTTTGCAGTCACCATCTACCGTATCGCCATTACTCCCGAAGGCTATCCCGTGGAAGGTGCCCATGTTGAGACTGTAGCGAACCTCTCGGACATCTCTTCTTTTGTTGATGACTTCAATTTCGATGTCAATGGAAATATCTACGTCGCCAATGTGTATGACAACACTATCTCCTTTGTGGATGTCGAGACCTCAAAGGCCCGCGTTGTTGCTGGAGCGCTGGACAGTATGGCTATCGCTGGTGGTACATCATTGGAATTTAGTCGAGGGGAAAATGACAAGGACGTATTTTATGTTGCTACTTCGGGGGCTTTGGCAAAGCCCGTGGGGGGAAATCAAACTGAAGGTGCCAAGGTTGTCGCTGTTAACACTGGTATCTATTGCTGCTAACTACATCTGTGTTATGAGTTCGCTTTAGTCTAAAGGCAATCAGGTACAAGATATACATACAACATGTTTATTGCTACTCCGATGGAAGGAATGATAGTGAATGCTGTATTTCTCAATGGAGTTAGCTAGGGTATCGCAAAGTCGAGAGCTTCCATTTCATATTAAAAGGTGAACATCTAGGACAAGGTTCATGGGATCAATGATATTTGAGATTTAGTTGAATTAAGAGCAACTCATCATTTGGTCACTATGCGTACCAGTTAGCCCGGCCAAAATCATGGAAGGTTGGCATAGTTGATCCGATTCATTTTGTCGATACAGTGTCTTTGTTTGTCATAACGAAAGCTCAAAATCTAAGAGAAGATTGATTACTGCATGGATTTCAAACATTACTTAGTCATCCAACTTGGGAATCAAGGCCAGGAGATGATAGTGAAATTGAACTTGATAGGTCAATCCCCTTGTATTTGAGAGGATTTTCCGGCCTGATGTGACATTGCATGGCGCTGATAGGCTGACTGAATAAATTTGCATTGCTTCTTACATTCAATCAATATCAATGCGTATTTATTTTGTCATCGCTATCGATTTAGTCCACACAATGTGCTTTTTCTCCGAGAGGCCCACCAACTTCTGGCGCCACTTGATGAGAGGAGCGGGGGAGGCCTTCCATAAGCATCAGTCAAAAGGAATGGCATCGAATCCATACTAACAGAGGGCTCGTAAGCTGGCTGAGAGAATTCGGTGCACATTGTCAAAGATGGACAGCTTTATGGGCCTCGATGATTCTTCTATCCAGCTCATCATCAAGCTGCAGTTGGAGGACCTGGAATCAATCGCAGCCTTATCCAAGGGAAAGCAGCGAGAGGATCGCATCCATGATCCTGATGCCGCCGTTGCGGCGTACAAGTCCGAGTTGGAATCGATGCAGACAATTGTCTCGGATAAAATCATGTGTCAAAGTATTGCGAATGCAGTCATGGCCGATCAAGATATCATCAGGAAGGAACGTAACCTCGAGAAACAGGCCGCCCAAGATCGTGCCATGGCCATTCGATTGGGTGCGAATCCCAACGCCACGGCCAGCCGGACAAGCCACAATGCGACAAAGACTAGCAAAGACGACTCTGAGCTTGACGACGAAATACTTGAAAAGTTCGAGGCGCTGTATGTTCATGGCGACGGCGATAATACGAGTTGTGCAGCCGAGTCCTCTTCTTGGGCAGCAAGCCGCCCCAATCCCAAGCCATCGCACCCTTTGGTAGAGTGTGTCAGCTGCGGCGACAAGCAAAAGTTTTTCAATACTGTTCGATGTCCGTGTTTTCACGAATATTGCTTCGAGTGCCTCGAACATCTCTTTCGCGCGAGTATCAAGGACGAATCTCTATTTCCGCCAAAGTGCTGCAAGCAACCCATTCCCATTGAGAAAAACCGACCTTTTCTTCCATCTCAATTGGTCGGCGGGTTTCTAGCCAAAAAGATCGAATTTGAAACGCCAAACAGAACCTACTGTTCCATTCCAACTTGCTCTGCTTTCATTCCCGTGCAGTTTATCCAGCATGAGGTGGCAACTTGTATCAAGTGTGCCACAAAAACATGCGCTATTTGCAAAGGGAACTCACACAGTGGCGAATGCCCTCAGGACATAGGGGTCCAAGAGCTTTTACGAGTTGCCAAGCGGAATGGGTGGCAACGTTGCAATTCCTGCCAAAGAGTGGTGGAATTGATCCAAGGATGCTATCATATGAGTAGGACTTTCCCAGGATTCATCATATACATTGATTTATTGACACAGTGATAGCATGCCGTTGCGGGGCTATGTTTTGCTACCTTTGTGGTGTCCGTTGGAAGCAATGTGGCTGCGCCCAGTGGGATGAAGAGCGCCTTTTATCAAGAGCCGCTGCTATTGTGGACCGGGTCCCCCAAGTTGATCCAGTGAGACGAGCGGGCTTAGTACAAGCGCAAAGACGTAACCTGATGCAAAACCATCAATGTGACCATAGGACTTGGACATATCGTGATGGCGCTGGCCGGCGTGAGGAGTGCCGTGACCGCCTCCCAAGCTACTTGTTTGAATGCAGACGCTGCCAAATTTTGGCATGCCGACGATGCAGATACAATCGTCTATAGATGCTTTGCCTGGAAGAGGAAATTATAGCGCTTATCAAATTAGCAGCCAGGCAATCGGGCTTCCCTAGCTGATTTGGAATTTTGATGAGCTATTTATTGTATTTGTTGGCAGATAACCTGCCCTGGGCGATTTGGGGTTGATGATTCTGATCGGCAGACAACTGGCAGGTGCTAATCGCATGGTTAAATAGAGGCCTAAGAGTTCGATTCAAGGACATGGCGAGACGGACGAATGTCTTCATCATCTTGATTGTCGTAATATATTAATGAAAAGGTACAGTGCTATCAAGAATGCGTACCTTTTCTTTGGGCACGTTTTGTCTAATTAGGCAAAGTTACTTGCTGAACTAAAGCTCGCAACACTCCCATATGACTGGATAGCGGGTTGCTTTCCTTTCTTTACAGTGGTATCAGCATCAGCCCGTTGGCGGGGGCTCGCTGTTTTATTTATCCAGCTTTGCAGGTCAACAATTTCGGTTTCATCATCCTCGTGGGGTAATGCGTGCTTGTTGAGTTTCTCATTCCAAGCTATGTGTTCACTCAAGGTGATGTACTCAAC
Organism: Calonectria leucothoes; assembly: GCA_002179835.1. Lineage (NCBI taxonomy): Eukaryota > Fungi > Ascomycota > Sordariomycetes > Hypocreales > Nectriaceae > Calonectria > Calonectria leucothoes. Next base: position 48,546 of record NAJI01000419.1, read on the forward strand.
AAAATTAGCATCCCATGATATGTCTTCTCTCAGTGCCACCCAACGGTTCCACATCTTGTTTTGTTGAAGGCGCTTGAGCACAGCTGTGAGGCTAACCTCTTCGGCCTGACCAAGGCGGGCGTGATGGAAAAAGGAATGGACGGCGTAAAATAAAAGAGCCGGATAATCTTCCAACATCTGAGACCGCATAGAAATTGACAGTCGGCTGACGGAAAGACTTACGGAGGAGCAAGGGGAGTTGATTGCGGCAATGACACCATTCGAGTCAATCCAGTGGTCTACGTCGATCTTCGGAGTTAGGCCAAACCGTTCTCTGAGGGTTTCAAAAACCGGAACCCCGTTTTGTCTTTCTCGGTCCCAGTTGAAAACCAACTCATCGAGATCGTCTATCCCCGAGTCTTGGTCAGACGACTCGGCGGAAGACACTTCAGTCACGGTTTGGCAACCTGTAGCAAGCCTGCGCTTCCCCTCTCTACTTCGTGCCTTGATGAGAGCGTTCAACTCCGTGATGGATATATAATCCAAGCAGGTATTCATGATTGAAACGTGCCCCATACCGATGGGGTTTTGTCCGAGACTAGGATCCAAGATGCTGAATCCGTTGTATTTCAAAAAGAATTCACGGACAGACTCGTGTATAACTCCAATGATGCGAGTCTCGCCACAATCAAAATCCAATGATCCTGCTCCTGCGAGGACGGATGCCAAGTCAAAGCTCTTCTCAGCCCTCTCGTCTGTGACCCTACTCCTGGTCGCTTCAAGTAGGCCTCTGGAAGTGTTCTTGATTTCTCTTTCCAGCTGGTCGTCACTGCTAGTGAACTCCTCGGATATCTGCCATGCACGGATTGAGGATGGCGTCGGTTGCTTGACAAAGGCAAGGATATGATGCCATTCATGAATACGAAGCGGCCTAACTGCCAAGGTTGCCCATTGAAATATATGGGCCGCAATTCTTTTCTCCTCGGAGCAAAGAGACCTCATTAATTGAGCGAAAATGGCCTCTAATTGACTGGGTGTCGAATCAACCTCTTTCAGCAAACGGGAAATGCTTTTGCCTTCATCCCATTTCTTTAGGAGCCCGTCTACAACAAGGACAACCCACAGAAAGACTCCAGACGAACGTCGCAGGAGCTTGTCTTTCAAAATGATTGCGGATTGGGGTTCGGTGGCAGCAATACCTGACTTGAACCGCTCGTCGACATATTTTGAGATATCGTCGTTGTTGAATTCTTCCACGTTGATTTCGATACAGTCGTTAATAACAATGGACGGGAAATGTCTGCTGGATATGCAAACACTTAGGCGACCGTGGACAGAGTCTGAATTCGTCAGTTGCCTCCAGAAGTATGCCTGAGAACGCATATTATCGCATTCATCAAGCCCATCGATGAAAATGATGGCTCTTTTCCCATTTACCTGAGAGAATGCTGATCGAAGAATATATTCAAGGTCGGCTTCTGACCACGAAAACTCTGCTGATTTGAAAGAACTACTTGTTGGCTGACCTTCGACTGGTCCTTCCCGAATTGAGAGCAGATGTTGTAGGGAGACGTGAAAATGGATCAATAACTGATAAAGGATTGATCTGTATAAGCCCAGAGAGGTGCGTTCTAATTCACCACCTTTTGCATTGAAGAAGAAGGCAGCAGTGCAGTAATTGGAATTGGTTTGCTCTAGTGTCGCTCGACGGAAAGCTTCATTCATCAAGGTGGATTTTCCTGAACCAGGCCTTCCTTTCAACCACAAAAGACCACCGTGCTTTGTTCTGTCGTGATTGTAGAACCAATCACGATACTGATCCTGCTCTACCAGCCAATTGCAAGTTTGCAATGCGGGAGCCTTGATGGTGTGTCGACGGCTGTTCATATGAGAGAACCATAGAGATTGGAGACAGGTCATTTCTCTGTCTCCTGGAGAGATTTGCTCCACCTTCGGGAAATTCGGGTCATGGCCCTGACTGAAGTTCCATTCGTTGCGTGGTGGTTGTCTGCTTTGATCGGTGATGCGATTTGACATCTGTTGAATGGTCAATGACAAGGAACGAAGCTCTCCAGCGACTTTCATGTAATTTGGATCATCAAAGCTGTGGAAGCGACACATTTCTAAATGATTGGCTTGAAGGGTCTCGGCCTGTTCACGCTGATCTCCTAGCAGCGACGAAAAGTCGGGCACAACCTTGTTTCCTAGGATTCCAAGATTCACCCCGGTCATACCGAGACCCTCCTGAAATGTCTTGACTTTAAAGTTGTGCTTTTGCCATAGCTCTGAGAACGTTTCCTGTGCCCGTTCAAGATCTGTGGTTTTGAGACCCAGAGAATCAAGGATGGCCGAATTAGTATCCATCCGAAGAATACTGAGAATAGATCGCGCCCATTCGCCGATAGATGAAAGATCGGGGCTACCCCGATGCGGGGTTCCGAGAAAAATTATAGCTTTAGTGCAATCGATGATGTCTTTTAAATTGGTGTCGATGGACGTAGAAGACTTTGCAAGCATCTAAGGAGCTTGTCAGTGTTGCTTCAGTGAAGGGGGTTTCGATGGAAAGTATTTACCTCCTTAACTACTATGCCGCCGAGACTATGGGCCACGAATATTAGAGGGCGACCATGCAATCGTTCCCTGCTGAGTGCATAGAGAAAATCCTTGCCGTGCGAAAAGATGGTATTTTTATTTGTTGGCCCAGCCATATATTTGGTGATCTTCGTATCATAACCATACGTCAAAATCTGTGCGTCTGGACATGTTTTGGGCAACAAGTCCATGGGCCAGTAAACAGGATCTTCCGCATTCGATACCGCGTGTCTTTCTGTTTGCGAGGACTTGTCAAGCCTTTTCCTCCTCATCCAGGAGACTGCTCCGCGCAAGACACCTTTTGGCTTTCCATCATTGTGGATTGATGTACTGGTAAGGCCTGAAACTAGCGGATTCCCTTTACTCCGGTCTGGACTCCGTGAAATGAAGGATTTGTAAGGATGGCCTTTTAAGCCATGCACGATGACAATGCTAGACGGAATGTTAGCGCTCAACAAACCGAGCCTGTTTCCACAATCTACTCACTCCACTGATGGGGATTTGGTGTCTGGTTGATATACTTGTGAAATTCCGATGGAATGGATGTCATGTAACATTGCCGATTCTACCAAGGCGATGCGGGTCTTTGAAGATGAAGCAGGCAATCCACAATGCGGGATAAACATGATCGACGGCCAGGTGAGCAAATTGGGAGGAGGCTGTGGCGGTGCGGCATTCTACTCGCCACATTCATTAGATAATCAACCCAAGTAGCCTAGCCGTCAAGACTTGCCAAATGAAAGGCTCACGCGTTCATTCGCATTACGCGACATGTAGAGTTTTCGTATTAACATCTCGAATATCGTGTTGCTTATACCGCGAGCACAAAGAAGCCAGTCCTGAACACAAAGAGCTGCCCACAAAAAGGACACATACAAAAAGAAAAATAATGGGATGGGGTGTATTTTGGATTATTTAGATTTCCCATCGACACACACATCTTCCACTTGTCTGTCATCACGCTCAACGACGCCAGTAATTTCTCGAATAGGACCGATGAACTTCCCCTTTGCGTAGATGAAAAACACCAATGCTGATATAATCATGACACCTCCCAATATAACCACCGAATAATTCCTAAAATCGTCAGCTGCGTGGTTCAGTTCAAGGTGAAAGGGTGGCACCGTACATATTTTGTGCTGTAACAGGCCTGTAAATTGGAAAAGTGAAGAAAATGAAACACAGAATGCACCAGCCAAGTGCACACAGGTTTACAGCGTAGCCGATATAGTGAGGCATCTTCCATGGCCCATAAGGAATCTTGCCGCGCTGCATTAGGTGCAGCATGATTGGGATTGAATACGAGGCCATTTGAAGGAGCAGAATGCCAGACATGACACCGTAAAAGGCCGTGACGTTGCCAATGTAAATGCAGCCGAAGCCGCACTCTACCATGGATATTAACACAATTGGCCACACAGGAACATCCCATTTTGGGTGTACCCTGCGGAATATTTCGGGAAAAGCACCGTCCCTGGCCATGGACCAGATGGTGCGAGCGCAGGCGCCGTTGAGATCGACACCGCTTGAGAAGGCGATGACGGTAAGTCCGGCATTGAGAAAGACACTTGCCCCTGTATTTCTCGTCGCGCCCAGAATGATTTGAAAGATGGGCATGATGGATCCGAATTTTGTTGCGACAAGATCACCGATATCGCCCATGGAGAAGAGCAGCACAATAATCCAGGGCAAAGTGGAGATGCTGTTTCCAATGGCGCTGTACATCACTCAGGGCGAAGGTAAGCTCAAGTCTCGAGAAAAAAAAGCACTTGATGTTGATTACTCACTGGCCCTGGGAACATCTCTAGTTGCGTGTCGCATTTCTTCGCTGAAGTGTGCTGGTGCCTCGACCCCGACAAACCCCGTGACAAGGCCCAAAACACCGATGAAGAATGATACGCCATCATTAGACCACCCGGAGGAATTGTCAAAGTTTGTGAATACGTATTCCGAAGTGTTGAAATTTGGTGCTGCACACGCCAGAATTGTTATAAAGGATGCAACGTAGAAGACAGCTTGGTGAAACATGACTGAGATACTGTCAGTGAAAGGTAGCATGCCGGCTGGTTTCTCATGCGCGTACCGTAGACATTCAGAACGTGGTAGTATCTCACACCAAAGATGTTGATCAGAGCGTTGATAAGGATGGTCAAAATAAAGATCTGAAGGCGTATCAGTGAGGACCGTGCGGTGAGAAAATGACAGATTTGATTGGGAATTCTTACCATGGTTACATGCCATTGCTGGCCTTGATAGCCAAGGTTGCAAGCCTCGGCAAACACCTGAATCTGTATAGAGACGGCAAAGGTGGTTCCGATGACACCAAGAATCATTGACATGAATGCAAGCCAGCCTGTTATCCAGGAGAGTGCAGGCCGCCAGGAATCATTTGACAATTCAGCCACCCAGTGGTACTGTCCACCCGCCGATGGCCAAATGCTTCACAAGCTGGTTAAATGTGTCATTCCTTCAGATCACTCGAGTCTTATCTTACCTAGCTAGTTCTGCCAGCGATGCCGTCACCATTAGAATCCCAATCGCCGTCAAGACGAAGCCCCACAGAATGGTAACGGCTCCACCAGAAACCAATGTTGGTAGAAAGGATGACGAAATAGCACTCCACTGCGCGCAGTTTACCCGTTAGCAAATGTTGGAAGGAACGATGATGAGATGTCATACCGTTGACGAGACACAAATACCTATTCCAACAACGGACCAGATATTGTACCTTCTGTCAAAAGCCTGAGCCTTCCCAATAGCTTCCAGACCTGCAACATCATCAGAGAGTTGCGCCGCGTACGGATGATCCTTTTCTACATCGTCCTGCTTCATTGTACAATATTTCTTAGAAGCTATAGCTTTCGAGATTTATTGTGTGGAATATTCAATTGATGCGCAAGTGTCTGCTCTGGATGATGCTTGTGGTTTGAATATATGCTTGACTGGGCGTTTGCTAAGATTTATAGTCATGACTAAAAACGTCTGGTCGGCAATGATATCCGTTCTAGTGTGGCGTTTCTGTAGTATTGGGGCGGTGATTTCTCCTGGAACTAGCTAGCCATGTTGTATTTGCCAACACCTAGGCCAGTCGTATCTTAGCTCCGGACTCGCCAGTCCGTGAACCGATATCTAGCAGCGCCCGTTGTAGTCAAATTACTTCCCCGCACAGATGACCTCGGTTTTGAGCCCAAGAATGGATTGACGTCAATTTTCCCTAGTTGTGTGAACCAAAAGCATTGATGCAAACTACAATCAGATATCATAACATGGCACTCGTATAAAACAGGGAAATGAAATCTTTTTGTTTTGTTCGAGTAACTGTATCATAATAAAAAAAGTAAATGTTGCGCTCCAGCTCCGAATTGGGGGATCTTATCTATTTTTCCATGAAAATGTCAGATGCCGTAGGTAAGGTGGGCCTGACTGGAGTGAACTTTCCCTTGTACATGGATCAACGACATGTACAGTGTCGGGAAATTCACATAAATTCCAACGGTTCAAATATTCGAATGCTTTTATCAGCTTGCATTCAAATCCCTATCACTTCTTATGTGATAGAGTCACCCGGAACCCGAGAACCCGAAAATCCGGATAAGCAAACGGTGGGTGGCCCAATAAGGAATAGCAGCGGTACTTGCACCGAGATGGTATCGCAACCTGAATGATTCTAGATTTTCTATTGCATTGACTGGAACAAGGAAATAACGCATTGCATTTCGCCAAACATATGACTTGCATGAGAATTCATGTCAGTGTCGACAATGGTCAAAACGACCAATTCAGAGCAAAACTCAAATGGTAACTGATTTCCATTAAACGTGAAGATAAATGTACATCGAAATTATCCAACGCATTGCTTTATAAACTGGTACAAAGCCACTGTATCATATGTCACTATGCGCTCCAAGTACCTTGGCTGGTCACCACTTTTGACACTACCAGCCTCAATAATTCGCCTTGTCAGGCACGCGAGTTCAGTGGAGTATTTTTCCAGCCCGAGAACTTCTCTCCCTTCAACGTTGATGCTGCTGATTGCGTCTTGCCACAACTGGTTCCATCGATCCAGCCCACGAAGCATGATGAATGAGCCGTTGTCACTCAGTAATGAAGTGTGGTAATGGAAAATTACGTGTTGAAAGGCTAGGGCGTTGATTTAGCATATAACATCACGATCGTACGCGGAAATGCAAAAGGGGGCGCTTACCAAAAATAATGATGAGAAAGTGATCGACATTTAGCCTGGCATAAACAGCTGCCGTCCTTCGTGTCCACTCATCTCCTAGCAGTCCTGACATGAGTGATTTTAGACAAGTTAAATCGGAGCCAGAATTTTGCTGCAGCCTAAGATTTTGGTACATGTCGGGAGAGGTCGCATTCCAAAGATCGTCTGAACATGGAAGCTGGCTGCTCATGTCAAAGAATGTCATGGCCGGAGGATGATTGAAAAAGAGGGTAAACCACGCATCGTTGATGAAAAGCCAGTGAAGGAGCCTGATGCAAGATTCTCTGTACACAAACATATCCCAATTCTGATCCGTGTCTGGTCGCGCGTGCCTAGTTCCGACGATACCCCGCCTTCGCAACAGGTTCACCAACATTGGGTGATATTTTGTGACAAGACTTTGGCGTATTTTGGTATCCTTGACACATGACTGGAGGGTGGCTATCATATAGGCGGCTTGGCAGATTTCTATGGTCTGCTGAGAGTCTCCATCACCGGCTGTTGAGCCAAGAAGCTGGTCAACGTGATGGAAGATGTACTTCTCCGCAATGCCGCGGAGTACAAGTGCAAGGGAACCCCCACTGTTGCTCCTTTGTCGATAATGAAGATATGAGTAACCAGACACGACAATGGCCAGCAGGAGAGTCGGGTCGACTTGAAGGTGAAATGTTGGTCTATGGATAATGGTTGCAAGAAGGTGCTTCCTTTGGAAAAAGACGTGAATGCATTCGCGAAAGTTGGAAGCGGCAAAGAAAGTGGCGGATGAAGTCGTGCTGAGGTTATTGTGGAGATGCGGATCCGGAGCAATGACTTGCTGAAGATCAGTTTGCAACAGGCTCACTCGTGCCTGGAGTTCGTCATCGGAACCGCCAAGTTCCCATTGGGGCAGAGCGCCCGCAAGATTTTCGTCATTCGTAAACTGCCAGTCCAGAGACGTGTCAAAGGATGGGTCAATAAAGTCCAAGAACAACAGCTGGGGGTCGATGGTGTCAAGAACCCCGTCCTGATTGTCTGGTGAGTGCCCCGCAGCAGGTTCATCATTGTCATGTTCGGGTTCTCTGGCAAGAATGACTTCGTCCACTGGACCTACAGTAGGGTCTGTGCATGCAAGTAGAAAGGGCAACTCCGGGCGGTGGTTGTCTTTGGGTGGAAGACTTTTGCAGCGTCTGGATTCGGCAAGATGCGTGGGATCGGTACAGAGACGACGGTAGGTGCAATTAAGGTCTCGGGAGGCGCAGCGCGAGCAAGGGAATTTCGAGTCACACGAGACTTTTATGCGAGAGCACGCATCACAAGCATGCACTTTCCTCCCGCGCTTGGCATCTGGTGGGAGACGGCGATTTCCTCTAGAGGGACACGTCTTGGTGTGACGCTTGGCCCCGTCGACCCGGCGAAATGTTCGCCCGCAAAAGGGGCATTCGTTTCGGCATGACTGGCTCCGAGCCAATGGCAATCGGCATATCCGACATTCGGCGGAGTTTGGTGAAGCCATGAGTGCACAGGGAAAGAAGGAGACAGAGGCAGATGGCGGAGTGTCATGACAGATGAGTGTTTTTTCCGACGCTGAAATGGAGAGAGTGGGTCAGGCCAGTGTTCTAGCGCCATATGTCCGTCCTTGGGAGTGAACATGTCAAATAACAGAACGAGGCCGATAAGCAGAAAGCACCGCCAATTGAGGATAAATCGAGTTATTTATTTTTGTGTCTCCATCAAAATTTGTTCTTTCCTCGTCCATGGACAGGTTGAATTGCTGCGGCATCATTTACACGACACTGTCTTTGGTCCCACCAAATTTGGTGCGGCGGGAGGATGTGTGAATTTCCCGACGATGACCCAACCCCTTATAAGGCTGCCACGAACTCATCCAACTGGTGACAGTTCTTTTGGAACTTGAATCCTGCCCTTTATTCTTTCAGTTAAACTTCTTATCAAGCAATAATGAGACGTGGGTGGCCACAAATTTCTGTCCGTCGGTTAATGACCACTGCTAACCGCATCCACCCAGATCCCACTGCTCATTCGACTCTTCTCTCCATCACGAAATCTATTCAAGCTCATTCCAATCTTATTTCAAAAAACCACTGTCGAAACCAAAAATACGCGACCAAAGTCCAACAGAAAATAAGTCATGATTTGTCCAGCGAGGTCAAGCCAACTGGCTTAGTACAACATGTTCTGTACGAGGCCCAGTTCCCAATAAAAACCAATTACTACAGCTGACTACGTCTACCGCGAACAGTACCAATATTGACAATATTGTTAGCTGGGCCAGAAATGGATCCATGTGGCCGCTCTCCTTTGGCCTTGCCTGCTGCAGTATTGAGATGATGCACGCATCAATGCCACGCTACGACCAAGACCGCCTCGGCATCATCTTCCGCGCCTCTCCCCGTCAAGCCGACGTCATGATTGTGGCTGGCACCGTGACGTCCAAGATGGCAAACGCGGTTCGACAATGCTACGATCAAATGCCTGATCCGAAGTGGGTTATCAGCATGGGCAGTTGCGCAAACAGTGGAGGGTATTACCACTATAGCTACAGTGTTGTAAGAGGCGTTGACAGGATCATACCAGTCGACATCTATGTGCCGGGATGTCCGCCAACTAGTGAAGCGTTGCTTTATGGCATCTTCAAGTTGCAGAAGAAGATACAGGGCACAAAGGTGACTAGAATGTGGTATCGCAAATGAGCTTGGAACGAATACTAGGCGTAGGGTTTTAGAGAAGGATCTAGAACTAGTGGAGTAAAAGATTGATTGAAGAGATGACCACATCTTAAGCCCTGGTATGGTTAATGGCTTTTTACCCCATCTGCCACGAAATACGAGGAGCGTTTTTGATGAGGCATCGTCGTCAAAAGCCCGTGATGGCAACAATGGTGGGCTTTTCGGAATTATACTCGATGTAATGTGTCCCATCCTCCAATGGAAGCAATTGATAGTAGGTTTGCTCCTCGTCAAAAAAGTAGAGCTCAAAACGGTCGCCGCAAGCAACCGTCAATCTGAACTGGAAGACCGAGTCAAAAGGCAATTTCTCCAACTTGTACCACGAGATTAATGTTTGCTCTTGGAGTTTCAAGCTTGGTGGACCTTCACTGCCCGCAGTCCAATGGATGGGCAGTTTCATAAACTGTGGCCCATAGGTATCGCCTTCATCTTCGGGCCGATCGGAAATGTCGTAATCTGCAGCTTTCACGCGGTAAGCTTGGCCAGCTGTAGTCTTCACATCCAGCCAGCCATCATTGGTTTCGAATGAATTTTGAAGCCCACTGGACATGGTGGAAAAATCAAGAGCTGATTCTTGTGGGAGGGTATGGTGAAACAAGATGTGCTTCTTTGAAGCAACTTGTGAATGACTTGTGAGTTATTTGTGGCAAAGGCTTGGATGCACCAATGACACGCGTTCACAGTGTTTGATGAAATGCAAGGAGAGAATGGCGCTGGAAGCCGGATATTGCCAGGGTGCCATCGAAAGTGGCTGGGGAGGCTGGTGTTTAGCGGCTCCTTCAGCCTCCATGTTGTACCTGAAGGTTTAGCCTCCATCTTCCAAAACTGCTTGAGCGCATGATTTTTCTACATGCGGAACTGGACCCAAATACTGTGACATGGGTGCAAACAGGGATTCTAATGCTGTAAGCTTGGGGCTCTGGGCATACACAGACAGCTTGTTGGGTATTTATGCGTGCCAAGGATCAACACCTGCAGGAAAGACCACGGGCTCAATGAGAACTCGAGCTGTTGGAAAAACGGCCACACCTCGCATGTTTTGCTCCTATCCTTGTTGGCCTTTCTCCACATGATGCGTCGTGTTTTATGATCATCAATCCTATGATCTGACATGTTTCTTCAAGCAGATATTTTTCCCACCGCCATTTTCCTCGTGAGAATCCATTCAACGGACAAGTTGCGCGTAGAATCCATCAAGAATCACCAAAGTAACCAATCCTCCAAAATAATACAACACTCTTGAAGTTACACCCCAAAAATCACGAAACCGGATACTGTCTCCATTATTGACTCAATCAAGGCAAGCCAGTTCGCTACGGACGCTGATCGCTTTGCTGCCAAAGAAGCAGCTCGCCGACTCGTCGCCCGCCTTGAGACTCCCTTTGAAAGAGGCTGGGCGATTGCGTGGGAGAGCCCCGGCCTTGTTGCTGGTCTTCAGTTGGTTCAAGACCTTGGCATCTGGACGAAATGGGCAGAGGCTGATAGGCAGAGCCCGGGTGCGTCTAAAACACTCGATGATCTTTTGTGTTGGACCACCACAAGCTGCGAGCCAAACCTAATGCGTCGCTTCTTGAAGAACATTGCGTCCCTGTATTTCATAGAAGAGGTCGACATTGATACATGGAAACCCACCCCATTCTCTTTAGCCATGGGGCAAAAGGACACATACGGCGGTGACATCATCAAGGCGGGGTACGTGTGCAGGGCTTTTGAGTGCGAGTTGTTGATGCTAATTTGTCTCGTAGATTAGATCATTCTCTTCCTTGTGGCAATAATCTTTCTCTCTTCCTGTCTAAGAATGACTATAAGGAGCCGCTTGACATTCCCGCGTTTGATAACTACCGCGATGTCCACGGGCACGACTTCTTCACACATGTCCAACAGCATCCTGAGGCGGTGTCGTCGTTCCAGGGCGTCATGGCTGCACTGACTCATTACAAGATGCCCTGGACTGATGTTTACGATACAACGACGCTGATAGCCGAGGCTGATCTAAGCAAGCCTATTGTTGTTGACGTTGGCGGCGCCCAGGGCATTGACATGCAACGCCTGTTGGACCGCCATCCCAACCTTCCCGCAGACGTCCTCATAGTCGAGGATCTACCCGACGTGGTCACCAGGCACAGCAATGAAAAGCTGGACAGCCAGATCCGTAAAATTGCTCACGACTTCTTTCACCCGCAGCCAATCGCTGGCGCTCGCGCCTACTTCTTGCACGCCGTGCCCCACGACTGGCCGGATGCGGACGTGGCGCGTATTTTTTCTCAGGTGAAGAAGGCCATGACCCCCGGATACTCCAAGCTGCTCATTTATGAGGTGGTAATGCCAGCCCAAGGCGCGTCGCACTTGGCCACGACACTGGACCTGGCTCTCATGAGCTGCGCGAGTGGTATCGAGAGGACCGAGGAGGCATGGCGAAGCTTGCTGAAGGAATGCGGGTTCGAGGTTATCAACATCTCCAGACATCCGATGGCTTTGGAGAGTGTTATTGAAGCTGAGATGGAATAAAAGCCACGCTCAGGACGGATTCATTGATCAAAATACATTTGTTTCACTTCTTTTAACAGTAGATGGAGTACCGACTCATCTAGTGGAAGATTCGGTACCTAGTTGGATATCTATATACTAAATAGCTAACTGAAAAGATAAAAGAGGACTTGGCTTGTGTTACCAAGATTGATTCGGCAAGACTCGCGGGCAGCTTGGGGGACAATGGAATGGTTAGGCACGCCCTGGTAAGGACACATCAGCTCGCCGATTGACCATCATAAGTGCCTTCAATGCGTAGCAATGAGGCTTAGTGTGCTTTGCGGTCTTCATTCTATGATCAATGGCTGTGGCAACTGCCAAATGATGATCTAAAAGGCTAGAACGGATACGCCGCGTTTCCGCAGTACGGTTGTCTTTCCTCATTGAGTTTAGTGCATATAATAAAAATCAGAAACCCGGTAGTTCTTTTTTGTTTCGATCAACCTGACAAGTGACATTAGCCTTGCCAACTAGTTCAAGGGCCGTCCCACTGAAAGAAAGGGTAAAAAATGTGATAGGTCATTACTCACTTGATTGAAGTCGTCGGCCCAATTCATTCACACAAATCACAGCGACGGCGCTATAGTGTTGCGAGGGAATCATGCAAAAATGAAAGAACGGCTCTATACATCAAGTCTGGAAGCTATCTGAAGGTTACATCATTTTTATCCAAGCGGTAAAAGTTAGCTTGGAAGATATTTTGCCAAGCAGTACAATCAAGGGCATCGGTAGTGTTAGAGTCATTGAAGAACTAGGCAGAATGCTATGGGGGAAAAAATGAGAAAGTCAAATTCAATCCCAGGTGGTATTCGAAACACAGCAAATATGATCACAGAAGGAGGAGGATGTTCCTCATCACGTTGCGAGGGGCGGAAAAGAGTGTCTAGGCATATCATCGAGAGATCAAAGTCAATCGATGCTGATCAACTCCACGGCGATTGGGTCGATCCCTCGTTGCTCGGATGTTCAGTTGATCGAACCGGGCGGTTGCAAACAGCATGATTCATAAATGGAAATTCCATAGCGCTCCCCAGGATTCCTCCAGACATTTATCTATGTGATAAGGAAATTGGATCCCATAGAGCGAGTGACAAAGCACAAAAAGGTCACTATCCGGAGTTTAGTTTCTATTGATATTACTTTCAACACTAGCCTCGTAGATTTTCTTCAGTGCCTATCCAGCCCGTAATCTCTGCATACCCCACACTGAACGGACGCGGTATTGGGTTGATGCAGAACGCCGCCAAGGACCTTTATCAATTGGTCGTGATGCAGATGGGTTACATTTGATTGTTACCTCGACCTTTTTGGGTGGTAATTTAAATGGTCAGCTGGCACTTATTGATGCAGGAATGACCGCATGAGAGTAACCCCATGCCCCAAAATCTGCCAATGATGCCTCCTCCAGCGACCGCTCCCCGACTTTCAAGTCTGGAAAACAGGCCGATACCAATCATGAATCCTCAACAAACACTTTCACCACACCAGTGACTAAAGTGAACAAAGCTCTCGGCTCTTATAAACCCGTAAATCCCGCAGGGGGCTAATATGGTTTGCCATTCTCGCGTCTCCTTCCACCTTCACTTCTAACCCTCAAAAGCCGCAGTCGACGCAAACTAACCGACGTACAAACATCGACGCAGTGCTTGGGCCAAACAACCATGGCCATTACCATCACCTACACCCTGCACTAGGCACCCTATAATGCCCCATTTAACTGTTTGTTACCGGCATTTTCAACACGGAAACAGCTGTAGGAAGGCCAGGGCTGCAGGTAAGATGAGAAAGAAATAGCACACATCTTCCAGACATTGGTTGACCACCAAGACTGTTCCTACGTCTAGCAAAGCGTCCCGCAACAAGTCCCGAACCTTCCTGACGTCCTCGACAACGGTTCGTCCTCTATGTAGTCTGCTATCGATCGACTTACGGCCGATTAATAATACTAAGAAGCAGGGGACTAGCTAAAGGTTAGGGGGCTAGGGTCACTCGATCTAGTCGAGACCGGGTCGTGTTTAAGCTGTTTTTCCTAGGCTATCTCTATCCGTCTTTGACTCTTAGGCTTCGCTTCTAAGCCATCATGATTCATGACGCTTTGACGTGGTCTATAGAGCCTGTATAACGGCGCCTGGTATTCTTGACGGCTCATGTACGACTACACGCGCGAGGCCAACGGTGTCACCATCATCAGGGTCATCTCCCATCATCAGGGTCATCTTCTTCACGTCCTCCGCAAGCAAAACGACGACTTCCGGTCAAAAGCAAAGAAGAACCCTGGCGTAGAGGACGGACATGACGCTACAGGTCTTGTGCTTGATACCTGTACGGGTAAGATACGTCGGCCTCTTTGGATTCAGCAGTGATGATGAACGAAGGTGTTTTCCCTCTCCCTTCCCCCTTTCCCCCTTTCCCCCTCTCCTCCCCCCCTATCCTCCTTCCCCCTATCCTCCTCTCTCCGTCCACCCCTCTCCTAGATACGCTCCTTCTCTGAGCTATTCATGTACGTATGTGATGATACGCGCCAGGCCGGAGAGGAATCGTCTCTTTCTAATGTTGCCGAACACAAACTTTTAGATAGCTCGCATCCCAACTCGATCGGCACCCGGCTAGACAGAGATTATGGCTCCGCCCCTTCAATTTTGCCCTTGGCTAGCCGCAACTGACGATGGGCTCGCTTGCACTTCGCATCTAGCTTCTTCGTGGCTACCTACAAAGACGGCTTGAACCGGCACAGACGGATAGCTCGGTCGAGCCCAAATCGCCGCCGGCAGATCTAAAACACTCATACCTTGCACTCAAATAGGGGGTCCACACAATAGCATATGCTTTTTCATTTCGTATTCGGCTACTACAGTGTGCTCATCCTTCCTCACATGCTATCGACGCAGCATCCAGTAGCCCTGGCCAGGCAATAGACACGCACACGAGAACCGCGGTGCCCCTTCCACCGCCCCTCCCTCTTTGACTTGAACGTAACCATTCCAGAAGTGGTATTCTATGAAACGAAGTTATTCGCTTCCACGACGAATCGGACAGCAAGATTCTCTACGCGCCCTAAATAGATCCCGGCGTCCTAGTAGCGTGATGTTGGCTGATACGAACTAGCGTTGCAGGGGCAGCGGAGACAAAACAAGCAGAAAAGTCTCTCAGTCCATGCATACAGATTTCATGACCACTTTTGGCATCTCCACCTCGTGTTTATAGCATCGGTAGGCAAAAGGGGCAAAGCTCGCAAGATCATGAAACCAGGCGCCAGACCCGAGAAAAAAGTGGTCGGCGGAACTATTTAATATCATTGACATCGAGCGTACGTCTGAAACCGGACCAGTGTGTCGAGCAATCCATGACGGAACCACTGACATTGAGTAGCCAGGGAGCTAAAGTCCAAGGCCCAGTCTCTGGTTCTTGTGTGACGGCTTCTGCGGGATTGGACTGGTGTTCATCTTTGGCCCCCACGTTTGAAATACATCCAATCAGAATCGTGATCATGGTAATCGGTTATTGAGTGGCGAGAGAGGGATCGATGTGACGCTATCAACTAGAAAAAGGTCCCTTGGTCACGGCCTAAACCAGGAACAGGTCGCATGCAGTATTCTTCACAGGATGGATACGCCATTTCGGTTCCATTACCGCCCCCTTCCCTTAGCAAAAGTACAAATATTTCAAAAACGCTCGCGCAATGGATTTCCATAGTCACTATGAGATGATTGCCATGTAATGTTATTAAACCCACTCCATTTCTTTCCAACGGCCTTGTTCATCTCCCATTCATTCGGTTATTCACTCATTCTTTCCTTCACTCTTTTATAAACGAAAATCATCGTGCCATTGCGGCTGCCCATCTTGATGCAGCCGACCACCCATCATCCCATACAACTGGGCTGCAGGCTGTCCCCCGTTTACACGGCCCCCCACGAAAACCCCTCCAGCAAAGGCTTTCCTCAAAAATATGCTCCGCCAGCGACCGCATTGGATGGGCATGCCTATCAGCTTGGTGGATGCATCCTATACAGACGAGATGCCCTACCATTCCCGCTTCGACTTGCAGGAAGAGTCGATTTGCGCATTAAGACTGACAAGACTCAGCCACCGCTAATTAACAGCCGCTACGGCACTTTTGAAGCTGCTCATCAAATCTGCGACCAACACCTCGTCCTAGCGGCTACTAAATCTACGATTCCTGGGCGCCGCATCCATGTCAAGCAAGCTGGCTTGCTCGCCGACATGGTCACTTGCGCGGGCGAGGTCGATGAGGCTCCTCAACCCCTGCTTCCGATCCCGGCACTCGCGTTCTTGAATCCTCGCTCCATCCTTGGTTGCATTCGCAGCATTGTGCGTACCCTTGCCGCCTCTGCATCCTACTACTACATGCATCAATGTAGCGCATCTCACCGCGAGCAATCCGGCCCCACCTCTGCCAGAGCTTCTGTTTCGTCGTACAGTAAGTACAAGCAAGGTGGGGTCGTATGTCTCGCAGAACGCCACGTTATTGAGCGCGCAACTACGTATACGAGGAGCGACTTATCGGCTCCGACCCAACTTTTTCATCGCTTCATTGGTATTGATCATGATTCTTTGAACAAACATGTTAGGAAGAGGGATTGCACGTGCGTTGGGGGTTGCACCAATGGCGCTGGATGCGGGTAATGAAAACACTAGTCCAACAGCTCGAAACACACCATCAGAGTACTAATTCGTGAACAGATCTGGCAAGAACACCTAGGCTGTTTTTTTCATCCCATACTCAACGCTATTTCTACTCTAAAGGCCTTTTGTCACTTTCCTTTTGTGACTCTCTCATCAACGCGGTCTCGCTCGGGGGCCGATCTGGTGGATGCGACAGGGTGCTTCTAGGCTATTTGATGTGATGTCATCGGATTTGAAGGATTGGTGGCATAATTTTGGTTGATTCGATGAGCTGGCCTTTCAATCACCACGCACATTCATTTCAAAACCTGGTCTCTGTTAATTTCTGTTTGGCTTTTGACCTTGTGTGGTAGGTTACCATAGACGATGTAACCCAGAGTATTCGCATTCCTTTCCATTCCTTACCTCACCACATGATAAGTAGAGAGACACACAAATTGAATAAACATCCTCTCTCATTTGCTCTCTCTTCCTTTCATAGAAGGCATGCCTTTCGTTTCGCTGCTGAACCAACTTGATCCAATCGACTTTGCCCAACGCCCTCCCTTTGACACACATATTTGAGGTCGCATTTTTATCATCTGTCCACTGATACACGCTCCTACCGATACACCAAGCTCAAAAGTCCATTTCCTTTATTCAGGGAGCCAGTATAAGTCTTCTCCGTCTACCGTGATATCCTTTCCGACATCTCTTAGAGCTTCGATGAAACATGCCATTATTTCAGGCCCGGATACTCTTGCTAAATCTTCCGCTGTTAGGCTTCGCTTCTCTAGGCCCTGTGGAAACCAGGTCGCTGTTTCATATGTGGCTTTGTGTGGATCAGCGCCCTCCTGAATTAACCACCTAACTATCTCCTTTCTCTGCATATAAATTGCTAGATGCATTGGAGTCCAGCCTCGTTTATCAGTAATATTAAGGATATCCGATTCTATTGTGGATAGCCCAGACTCCCTGTTATGTAACGCAGTAAATCCTTTGAGAGTGTTCAAATTGCCCATCATGGCGGCAATATGGATAGGATTCTGCCCCAAATTGTTGTTGCATTTGATAATATCGTTTTCCGATACTCCCAGGAAATATAGAGCATGGGCATCCTGAGCAGTCCCAAATGCTCCACATCTGTGCAAACAAGACCATCCGTGTATGTCTTTAATATCATCAATGAGTAAATCATTGAATAGAGAGAAGAATTGGGCATTATTTATGCGCCTCCCTTGCTCAAAGAGATGATGGAGTAATGTCCAACCCCTTGTTGAATTATACGCCGAGTCGGCTCCGCTTTGTAAAAGTATCCGAGCTATGTTCAAGTTTTCATATGCAACTGCAACTTGAAGTGAGGAGCTGAGTAAGATCAGTCGTCAATTAGGAGCCATTTAATGTGGTTAATGGGCGCTTTACTCGCGTACGTTTGAAAGTTCCCACAGGGGAGGTTCGGATCTGCACCTTCCCGAAGAAGCAGTTCGACAATCTCCTCACATCCTCCAATAGTCGCCGTCTGCCTTGAAATGAGCAGGAATCCTTTTAAGTGAGTGGCATATCGATTACTTACACTAAGGGGAGTTTTATTGCTTGGTGTCACATCATTGGGCCCTGCAAGGCCCGATTTGAGAAGCTTCTGAACCTGTTTGCTATCGCCACTCTCGCATGCCTCTATTATTGCGGCATTCTCAGGAACTGTATTTCGGAATGATATATAGCATCCCGATAGACTCCATCTCAGCAATGGTCCGCATATCTGTGCTACCACTACTTCAGACGAAAATATATTGGCTTGGAGCATTAGCAACCATCTACTATTTCTCCCACTTAGCTTGCAATATTGTATCTTGAACCAATGTCTAGGAAACCATGATTTTATAGAAGATTCTCAGGCTTGATCAAGTTTCCACCACCAATCCTGGTTTGTTGACTTTTAGTTAAATGTTGGATATTGTGTTTCATATCCGTAATCTCTTGACATATAACGTCTTGAACTCGTAAAGCAGCTGCCATTGTAGATCTTGTTATGGTTTCCGAGTGACTATTATAAGCCATATTATTAGAAAGTGATACAAGTAGAACCTAGTTAAATCATGGCCATCTTGCCTTAGGTTCGTTGCAAGGGCCAGGTGGAGAATGAGTATTGCTTGGTTGAGTTGCCTTTCGAGTTCTTCGATATACTCTTTCTTACATGCCAATCTCAAATCTGCCCAGCCCCGCGAGACTGATATCCCACCTTTCCTAGTTCGGTCAGCTTTGTTTATAATCTCATTGATCAAGTCCAGTTTCTGCTGGCATGTTTGCAATGCACGGTATATACCATCAGAAATATTTACGTCTT
Organism: Calonectria leucothoes; assembly: GCA_002179835.1. Classification (NCBI taxonomy): domain Eukaryota; kingdom Fungi; phylum Ascomycota; class Sordariomycetes; order Hypocreales; family Nectriaceae; genus Calonectria; species Calonectria leucothoes. Next base: position 67,564 of record NAJI01000419.1, read on the forward strand.
CACCGTGCAGCATTTTGTGGCGACCGAGGCATATTTTCACACTGTCTGCAATTGTTTGAATCAAACAGACCAATTCTTGTAGTCGGGTGAGCTCTGAGGGTGCGCTGGATACTGTTTGTAGAAAGCGGTTGATGTCGAGGGCACTCTGGCCTAGCTGGATTGCCATTGCCACAACGGTGGCAACATCAGCGGTACCTCTCAGAGTATCCATGCCGGTGAAAGTAAATTCCAATGTGGATTGTATTTTTGAAGCTCTGTCTTTTTAACACTAGTAGACGAATGAATAGGCAGCTTCTTGTCTGGGAAAGTGAAAAGAAATTAGCACCTAGCCAGAAACGAGACAACGATTTATATATACTTCTGGGGAGAAGTAAATAGCGCATCAGCATCAATTTACAATATGCAGGTGCCCAGGGCGAACTAAAGTTTGCTCAAGGCAATCACGGTGTGCCAGGCGTGGGTGTTTACCTCTCGTTCTGGAGGGACTCATAATCACAAACACTCAGTTCCCGACATGAGAGTGGTTAGATAAGAAGCGGGGTGTCTCACATGCAGAACATGACCGCATACCGTAGACTATGGAGGGTCTGATGACGCAAATGGCAGTTTCAATGCTACCTGCTGGATCGAATAAGGCTGAGCACTTGTATCGGGGGGGCCGGGCTATGTCAGAAACATGCCTCTCCGGTCCACTTGCAAAAGTAGCTTTGCTGTCAAACCAGTCCCAAACACGCGGAGCCTCTCGGCCGGTCCGGAGTGTTACATTGAAGCTTAGGTCATTTTTAAGAAGTCTTCCTGGTTGTTCAATTTGATTGCTGGAATATCCTTTCATGTTAGTGTATCAGACTCGGACCATGCGATAATTAGATGGAAGTCCTAACCAGAAGGGGAAGGTTGACCTCGGCAAGGTTGACCTCGGCAAGGCCGAAACACGCTTTTTGTGGTTTAGGTACACGTCCAAGTGAACATGATGAGGGAATATCCAACGGGCCAGCCCATGGTTGTTGTTGAACATTGGCAATTTAAAGCCAGTTTTTCGAGGGACTGGGCACAGGGAATTAGCCAACAGGCTGTGCTTTGAGAAGGCGTTACACCACATCTGTGTCAGAAGTACATGGTGGGCAGTGATGCGAACCATACCTCATGTAGACTTTCCAAGCAATACAACCGTCTTCATATTTCTTGCTTTGTGAAAGATCCAACAAGATTTGCGCCAGTTTACCCCACATAAATATTTGATTCAGCCTCACTGTTGATATGACCTGAGCGGCACATATTGTTCCCAGCCTTCCCTCTTGGTAACACAGACGCAGGCGGTTAGTCATTAGGGCTCTGGGTCGAAAGGCCAGTTTTCTTTCTGGATCGATCATCTGTATCTTTAGGGTGGTGAAGCCAATAAGAGCGCGATGATGAAGAAGACTGATACGCTATGTGAGAGATTGTTTCAAGGTCGACTTGAAATTTAGAGGCGGCCTGTTTTAGTGCATTCTCGTTCTTTCTGCGTAGAGATTCCGCAACCTCGAATAGAATATTGTCAAGGAAAAAAGAGCCAGGAGCGTCATTGCCGAAATGCTTCTCCCAGATGTAAAGCCACTTGAGTTCGCAGTTGCTCAACTCGGGACGCACGTGCCCCTTCAGCTTAACCTTGAGTTGCGGTCTTGGCAGCTGAAGAGTGGCTCGCAGTTCCTCAAGTTCATGGTGATAAAAGAACTCGCGAGGGGTCTCTTTTGTGCACCCAGAAACATGTTCTTCCAGATTTGTTGGTTTTTCAAATGCGGAAGAACACCGGTTGCAGTACGACCGTTTGTCATTTTCGGTGTGGTCTCGCCTGAGATGTTGTATGACGTCTGTAAACCTCCTCAGCCTTGACGACGTACACCTAAAATACTGAGGAGGATCTAGCCTGAAGAAAGGACACGCCCAGCCTGACCCTTGGTGGTCATGACGTTTTTCCGTGACTTTCAAGCTCGCGCTGTTGTTGGGTTTGCTGTCATTACCATCGCAGCTGCCTCCGTTCAGACTTTTGCCTTTTTCTAAGCATCTTGCCACCCTTTTCTTTTCCGCTTCTGTTGGTAAAACAGATTCTGCATCATGGCACAGATCTGGACTCGTATCTTCCACCGTCGACGTTTCCAAATCATCAAGACTTTCTTCCCTTTTGCTCTCGTGTGGTGGGTGAGGCTGGGGAGGAACATTTGCTCCCTCATCCCTAGGGTCGGCGTCAAGTGTCAGGCTCTTCGTTGATTCCGTTTTCTTTGTTGAAGTTGTGTTTGGGGCCCGTGAAGTTGGCGATTTATGAGCATTTGTATCATCCCAATTTCTTATCAGCGGTAGGACATTCGGGTTACCCTCCACACACATGAGCTCAATCTTGTCATTCTGTTGTTCTGGTGATCCCATATCTGGTTCCTCCGTTTTATTGTTGTCTACCTTCCCCTTTTCATTTTCAATCTGTCTTTTACCACAAGTCGAATGAGCTTCTTCGTCTAGGGTATTATTGCCAATTTTGTCGATCGGCTTAGGATTCACACTTTTCCATTGAAGCTCAAGCTTTTGGTTGTGAGTTTTATAAATATAACCAATATTCATCACTAAAGCCCCATGCTCCACTGTATAAATCTTGCCAAAATTAACTAAGGAAGCTGGATGCAGCCGCTTAGCATCTTCACTACCCTCGGTAACAATGCAAATTGGACTTCTGAGAGGTATCTCATCCTCGGGTGCTGGCGGTTCGTCTCCAAATTGGTAGAGTCTCGCGTGATCTTGAATCCTTATATCATGTTTTTGTATCCCTTTTCCACCATATGTCTGGATGGGAATACATAATGAGGCGTGGTGACTTTGGTGAACCACTATGAACCGGCGTATCTCTGAGAACACCTGATCATTTGTAGGTTCCGCATAACCTGACTGCAAGCGATGGTGTGGGGTTGGTTCTGTCCAAAGCATGGCAAAAACTCTACCCACTCGAAAGAATCGTCGAGGCTTTTGCACGCGCTCAAGGTTAAATTTACTAGGACTCAACACAGTGTCTGACTCTGAGCAGAAAAATCAGCATTGGTTAAAATAGGTAAAGCCACTCAAACTAACCAAAATGAATGTTCTTAATCGTCGTTATCGATTTTGGGATAGACGAAGCCGTTTGCGGGAAAATATCTTGATAAAGAAGCATATTCTTCGCATATGCAGCCGCCGCGAATGCAGCATTCTGACGACAGCTCGTGTCTTTTCGGCCATTTGCATACTCATGTATACCGCAGATGACCGCACAGTGAATATTTCCTGGTACACATTGTTGTTTTGTCGCGAAACAAAGAATATCGTTGTTTCTTGTAATATCGATAAGTTTGGAGGTATCGCTAATTGATCGGTTTAGCGATGCAACCGGGCCGTGGTGGACTTTGGGCTTAATGCCCCATACCAAATCCGATTTTGATCTGATGTTTCCAACTCTTTTCATGTTCAGCATGTGACAATAATGCTCACTGTTTGTGTTGACGGGTTCAGGGCAATAAGGCTCATCGGCACTTGCCTCTAGTCGATTCAGCACGCCTTGCAGTAATAAATCCTTGTTGGGGATGCTACCGATGGTTTCACCAATACAGTCTCCTCCGAATTTAGGATCAAACCCGACAAGGTTTTTGCGAACATGGCAGTTCGTCAGTGCCTTGCTTTCAAATACCTGGCCTTCAGCAGTGCAATCAATGTTGTATTGGGCCCAGGAACTTCCAACCACGATATCCCCGAGTGTAACATTGTGTTTTTTAGTTCTTATTCCACTGCCCAAACCCACCATTAGCACAAATCTAATATTCGCAAACATCTCCATCATTCGCCTTATAGAATCGACTGTAGACAGCGAGCTAGTGGCATTTAACATGGCGATTACAATGTTGTGCACTCCAATTCTACCACGAGTGTAGTTGTCTGCGTCTTCATGGAACATATCTGCCGTTGATTCGTGTACACTATCCAACATTAGCCTTGCTGCGATGTACTCGTGATTGATGGCACAGATCCAGGCGACGGTATAGTCTGCGGCCTTAGGCATGGTGAGCTCGTGGTCTAGAGTATAGCGGTGTACTCAAGGAAAATTGATGTGGCACAAGTTGGTACACATTCGAAGTTATATTTGAAAGAGGCAGCCTTGTTTTGGCCGCAACGACCGCTAGGGGAGGCTGACACAATCAGCTCGCCACTAAAGCCAATGGGATCAGAGGCATGCCTCTCACGGCCCACGCTAACTCCTTTTGCACAAGTGTGAGTTTCAATCACATCATCCCTTGTTCATTTCTCGACAAACCAGGATCGCGACGTGTTGTTGCACTAAATCATCACGTCAGCGCTAACGCTGAAAACAGTCTGCATCCCCTTGAGACCTCTATTGCTTGTGGTTCACCCGTCCGCCACATGATTATGCTACTGTACTTTGATTGACTACCAGTTTTCCAGTGGCTGAATGTATTGGTGAACATGGCCTTCAATACGGTTAGTTGCTTGTTGAGCCACAAGCAGTACATAGAAGTCTCAAGGGGATAGCCGCCACCATCCCTTCCATTGTAAAATTGAAGGGGAATTTGGCAGATTTGGCTGGTTGCGCTCGCAGCTGAGTATTCTGAGCATTGACTACCAGTACTTTCCTTTGCCACCACTTTTGTGATGATCATGAAGAAACCACGGTATTTTATTCGATAATTCTCTCCCCACTGGCAAATCCAAATAACGCCACAGCTCTAAACCCAAAGATCATTGGACCAGAGAAATTCTTTGCCATTTTTTTTTCTTTTCTGGCTATAACATGAAACATTTTCAAGGCAGATCTTACTCAAGGAGGGCATGTGTGGCCAAGTTACGCGTGCACGACAAACAGGGGGCGAAGTGTATCAGAACATTCCCACTTATTGAAAGCATCCCCGCTATTTTGCGAACGGTTTTTCCTTCATAAAATTATCTGCGAGAAGGCTTACTTGCCAACTTGCTAAGAATAGTCCTTTCATCAACTTCAAATCCGCTCTCGCATTTCACAATGTTTCAGCGGTCGCCGATATTTGGAGACGGATAGGCACCCATGATGCACGCACGTTCTGGGGTGGTATGCGGCGACCGTATGCCACAGCCATGGCAAAGGCCGAAGCAACCATTACGAGAACCAAACGCATCTTCCGCCATGTACCAATGACCATATCCAAAAACCTGTTTTGGTAAAGGGTGGCAACTTGCGTTCGGTTATACCGGTAAAATCTGGGAATAAATCCATCGTGGAATTGTTCTCGTGAGAGAGGAAGCAGGGGGCTCAATAGGCAACCAACCCATATTTATGGTTTACCGATACCAGGTCCCGTAAATCTCGGGCGATCGGGTTTGGTAATCATGGCCTCTAGACATATCTGTCTGAATGCATTCACATGCTAACATGCCCCCCATGTTTCACAAGGTTGCCTTGATCCTGCTCACTCGGCACTGAAACACCAACTGACCCCTCGATGGTGCATGGCAGTCATTTTACCCTTTCATCTGTTTACTAGTGTCAAAAGAAGCCAATCTCACTCTGAAGGTTGGAATTGAGGTGGTTCTCGACGAGGAAGGATGCAGGAAGGATTAGAAGGCTCACTAAAAGTTACTGTGTCGAATCGAACAAGGGAACTAGAATGAAGCAACCCATATTTCAGCTACAAGTTGCCGGTACTTCAGTGTCAAATGATTTAGATTTTCGGTCCTAAAGCAGATCTATGAATAGTTGGCCGTGTAGCTTGCTGCTGAGTGCAAGGCATCCGCCAAGGGGCCTTTTTTTTCTTTCACGGAGTTGCAGCTCGAAAAACGCTTTTCGGTCGCCAAATGCGCTGTGTGGCAGTGGCATCCTCGCGTAGTAATTAATTGCATCTCGCGACTCAGCGTGCAGGTGGTCCATTCACTCCGCCTTGTTTGTTGGTGGTAATGCTTGGCGAGCTCCATGACTGGAGTGAATCAATTCCTTCACCTGCGATGGATTTTCACGACAGCTGTCACCACCCGCCAATGTACCACGGGAGAAAGGCGCGTTGTTTGCCCATCAACAAGACACGATCCGACATTCACCTTCACGCTCTGTCACCGTGGCAGCAGGGCGCTCGCTTGCTCTCTTTCGCGACATGCCTTCTCATTTGCAACATCTTTCACTTCAATCCAACTCATCATCTTCGCTATCGCCGCCTCTGCATACCACCATATTTCATGCCCCGCCCACAGTGTCACAACCGGTGACGCCATGGACTCTCCCCCAACGCTCATTCATTTGCCCAGCGAGATACACGACGCTATTCTGTCATTCTGCGATGATGGTGGTCGAAGCCTCCCCAACGTGGTGAACGCCCTAGCTCAGCTATCCAAAGAGTCGCGCCAAATATTCGGCTACTACCGCTTCAAACACGTCAAGTTCAAAGGGCCTCCGTCCAAATTTCGTTCCCTGCGAAAGTCTCTCCGCCAGGACGTCAGGATCTACGCCTACGTCGAGTCAGTTCTTCCCGCCAGCCCACCTCTCCCGTTCAGCTAACCCGAAGTGTAGGTCCGCCAGCTTCCAAGTCACCGAAGGAAAGCCACGGCCATGCGATCAAGATCCCCAGCCGACTGAGCAGTATTTTGCTAAAATCCCCAAGCACATCATCCAATCCATTCAGTCTATGAGCGGTCTCAAAAAGCTCAGCTTTCGCATGAGCAAGTTCCCTTGGGGCCAGATGGAAGCTTTTCGTTCTGCTCTAGCTGATGGCCCACAAACGCAGCAATGGGATATATCCCACCTGGATGTCGACGCTTACTACCAGCTTGCTTCCGCCGCCATTCAGAATTGCAGCCCGGGTTCGCTCGAGGTTCTAAAGGTACACTCGGCACTTACTCCTTCCGCCTACGGCTGGCTTGCAAAGCATCAGCCACAGCTGCGCAAGCTTCTCGTCAACAGGGAATGGCTGCCAGTGGTTGCGGATTATGCTGGAGATTTGGAATCCGATCCAGCCGACACTGAGCTGCTGGGAGTGAACCCTCGGCTTCTGCAAGCAATCTCTCGCGATTTCCAACACCTTGAGAGTTTGGCCCTGTGGCCCGACAGTTTATCCTTGCGATCACGGTATTGGCGTGGGAAAATGATGCCAGCGCAGGGACAGGTACGTGCATCTTTTCGCATTCTTTTCTCGATTCAGCAACTTGTCTGGCTACGAGTTGAACATGGGCTGATCCTGGCGCAAGGAACAAATGATAGAGAATATGATTCAGGGCTTCCAAAGCCTACAACGCCTTTCGTTTACTGTTCCCAAATATGTCGTCGCGAGCATTCTCTCGGGACGCCTTCAGCGACATCCCACGCCTCAAGAGTGCGACGAGTGGTATACGACCATGGGCCAGCGCGTCAGCAATACGCTGAAAAATCTACGCCAGCTTCGTATTTTCCGTGACAGGAGTGGGAGGTATGTCCTGGGGCTGCGTGAGAAACACGACCAACCCATGGTCATGCAGTGGGTCTTCCTGCGCCGTCCCTGCCGAAAATTCCCTTTTCGGTTGGAATAGAGTCATGGCAGTTTTGGTTCAAGAGAGAATCCATTTTCACGAAGGAAGCACTTTTAATTGGGGACGCCATCAAAGCTCAGGATCCAAGGTGTTTGAAGGGCTGGCCCTTTTTGTATTTCGAGCCTCTAAATGCGTTTTAGTCAATGTCTCGTAATGCAGGTACTTTAGTAGAATACATGCAAGGCAAAGAGGTGACCATCGCTTCTTTTCAATTCGTAAAAGCCAAGTCATCGACTTGCATTTATGCAAAATTGGCACCCACGAGGTTTCACATGGGAAAGGCCTTCCTCCAGCATATTTAAGCGAAAGATTAAATTCGGATCACCTCAATTGAGACTTTAATACAAAATTATGAGCAAAGTGGCCTGCGTTCCTCGATTAATAGAGCTCGTTCCATTGCACAGCAGCCTCAAAGAGCTTGGTCTATTCGCCAGTCAAACAAGCATGTCTCAAAAGATATGCGAATTCATGAAATTCTTGTCGTTTGAATCCTAAATTCCAAGTACATGCATGATACATGTAAGAGTGCCCAATCGGCATCCTCCTTCGCATTCTTTCCACGTGAGAGAAGTTCGTCCAGCTGAGGTGCAGAAGCCCAGCATGGGACATGAAAGGCGAAATCCATCAAAGACGGTGCCAATACGGCCTATAACAGTGACTTGGAAGCCAAGCCATAATATGAAGAACAGTGTCAAGTTCAAAAGGCTTAATCATGTGAGACAAATTGTGTGTCATTACTCATATTGAGATCCGTACAACTATATAAAGTCACACATGTCAACCGGTATCGCCCGCCTAGTAAGGAATTGGTGACTTTGGACCAGCGGTAAACATCACAGCTATACACTGGCGTTATCATCAAGATGCATGATGGGTGGTGTTAATAAATATTGCACAATTCTTTTGTATCTATATAGGTTTCCTACACTCCATCAGTCTTTAGGCCTTCACTTGAACGAAATTCTAGAATTCTGCGTTCCAAGCTTTCGACCCCGGAAGTAGACTCCGAACTCGACGCTTGCCCCCGATGGCACCATCTTGATGACGTATGACATCTTCCTCATCTTTTTATTATCGCTCATCCTAGTAAATCTTTCCAGAGTATGAACCGGAACATCCAGCTCGCAGTGAATCGAGCAGAAAGGCACGACGCTGCTCGTCGCTCGCGACGGAGTATCCTCATCCTCGCATTGCAACATCTCGACAGTGAAGGATCCATTAAAGTTGCTCTCAACAATTTGATAAAATGATTCGCTGACGGGCTCTTTTTTCGACACGTTCTCGCCCTACGGTGGATGCGCTGTGAGTGAACAGCATACAAGCTAAGACGAGGGGCAAAAGCGTACCTTTGTGACATACCACTGCATCTGGTTCTCAGCTCTCCACATGCCCTCCGTTGGATCCCACTGCTTATCCTCTTCAAGGTGTAGGTCTTCGTCGAATTCAGTGCGAAACGAGTTTCCATAACTCGCCCTGGCTATTGTTGATGTGACTTGGATCGGGGCGTCAAGGTTGGTAACGTTGCCTTCGCTGTCATACTTAGTGCTTGCGCCCTCGAGGAAGCCCTTGAACACGGCACCCCGGCAAATAGCTGTGCGACTAAATTTCCGATTGTCAGAGGAGCATGAATCTAGGTGCTGGAGATCAAAGTTCTGGGTCACTCACGGTTTCATTCCTGAATCCTGGAGAATGACAATCTTAGGGCTTTCATAGCGAGCCGTCAGATACTTGTGGAGGTATGGGCTTCCACCCAAGCCGCCCACGAGAATTATTCCCTATTTGCAAACATGAGCGTCAGTGAATAATTGGGAGTACACTCGAGTCCAGGCTCACAGCAATATTCATTCCCTGGCCTCTGGCTTTGTGAATCTGAGCATCTAGCAAGTCTCCAATCTTTGCAAAAACCTTTGTATATGCTCCTTGAATTTGGTCCCTGTCCCAAGTTCAGTATTAAAATGCATTGCGACTTGTAGAGTGGGGAAAACCAACCCTTTGAAATGAATTCGGCCATTTTTGATGGCGGGCTCCTTGGAAGTGTCATCCAAGAAGCTCTGCTTGCCGAAAGCTTCAGCTGGTATGCTGACAATGTACTCCCTGTTGGTATCGCCTGGTTTGAAACCAGGCTTGATGGACTGTTCCCATTCCCCTCTCATGACCTCTTTGATACCGGCTTTGCTCAGACGATCCCACTTCCGACCGAGCCGAGATTTGCAGATGTGTTCAAAGCCTTCGTCGATGAAAATGCCTCCGCACAAACCACCTAGCGGCCACTTAACTCGTAATTCAACGATAAAGTGACTCTGTTTTGATCTTACCTGATCCCTCCACGGCCTCTTCCATGCGTAAGGGATTTGTCGAATTGATCTTGTAGCTGATCAGGTCCTGTGCATGTCAGAGCGTACCTTGCACAGCAGCATAAATTATTCAAGACTTACGACTGTGCCGCCTCCAGCGTCACAAATGACGTAAACATCATCTTCCTTTGGCCTTCTAGACGGGTCACACAGAGTTGAAAACGCAGCTGCTTCCGGCTCTGGCGCAAAGGACAGCGTAGTCTGTCCAGCTGCGCGGTCCTCCAGGATGCCGGCCTTCCTGGCGGCTTCTTCCATGGCCTGACGAGCATATCCCTTCCATATGGCAGGCACGGTGATGACGATCTGAAATGTCAGGGCATCCACAACTTCCTCTCCCCGAGCTTTGATTATCATCTCCATGACATGTTGCCACAAAAGTCGGAGGTAATCCGCAATGAGGTTGACGGCTGTTGTGTCATTCTCGCGGAGCATTTTGCGAGCTCTCAGAAGAAATTCTGACGACCTCAGCTCCGGCTGAACATCTTCCTCTTTCAGAAGCAGAAGTTTGAACCAGCGTACAGGATCTCCGTCGCTGGGGATGTCATACCCCCACTGGATTTTGTCATCCTCATAGAAAAGCTCGGTGGGCGCTTTCCCCTCCTCTCGACCATGATTTGGCCAACTCGTAATCAGGTTGATTTGATTACTCTCAAAGTCGGCTTTGGTGGCCCAAGCAACTCCAGAGTACCTAGCAAATGATTCTTCTTAGTAAAGGGGGGATGGGGACAGGACATTCGTCGGTAGTCAGAACTTACGTTGTACCAAAATCAATACCAATTACCAGTGCATCATCAGAGTCATCTGCTTCGTCCCAGTCAAAAGCGCCTTTTGGGTGGTAAGGCAGCTTCATGTTGAGCGGAACTGAGATAGTTGATGGGTAATTTCAAATTTGATAAAATAGGGACCAACGAGTGAAGAAGCCGAATGGTAATGCCGTGAGAGTCTGGAGTTCAAAATAGCTGCAGACAGTGGCTGGATTATATATTCCATCACTGGTTAGATAATACAGGTCACAGTGCTCGAAGTGTCCATTTGATAAGTACCTCTGGTAGTAATACCTCAATGTAACGGAGATATGAGTTCAGTTCGAAGTACTCTACTCTCGATCTCTGAGCGGATATCGCGGATGAAGCGAATTGGAGGAACAGATTGGCCATTGAGCCTATGACAAAGCCTCTTTCCAATTCCCATGCAGGGCACGTTTCTAACCCCTAAAGCCTACCGCATGATGAAGCCAGGATTCGCCAAGGCTAACAAGGTTTCACTAGCGTTCAGCTCGCTGCAAGGATTCAGTTTGTCTGCCTCGGCTATGCCTGGGTGAGACGTTTTGTCAGCTCAACTGTGTGTTCGCCTGCTCTTGGCTGAACGGCCCAAATCAGGCTGGCGAAAAAAAGAAAGAAAGATATGCAGCTACACAAGCCCATCAGCAGGCCACGGCAAGCCATGAAAGTTTACTGCCAGGGTCAACGAATAAAGCACCCAATTACACTTGGACTCATCCTGGAAATGTGACTTAACGGCACGTTGGTGGGGATTTTGTAGCCGCCATAGGGGCGGATACGAAGATTGGATGCATCTAGATCAACACTTTTAGTAGACCTACATATTCAGCCCCAAGCAAAGAAATGCAAGATGTGACAAACAATGACAGTACGTGTCTCGCACAGACGCGGGCCATCTTACGGGCGGTTTGAGAGGGAACTCATTTCGAATCGATTGGTCGACTTTGTGCCACGTTATCTTTTTTTTCAAACTGAGGCTTAAATGAGTACTGGTAATGACAAATGGAAATGCTTTCAACAGATGTTGATATGCGTGGGGGGTTGGGCGGCTCGAATCATTTCGTATTGCTATCCCCTTTAACGACCCGACAGAAACCAGCGGATGGCCTCTAATTTCCTCGCAAGTTTACACATCCTGCCATAGTTCCACTTCTTTTCATCATCGTCGAAATAAATTTTCCCCAATGGTGATCTCCAATAGCCATGCTGGCCGTTTGAGCCGCAATTCATCCATCAACCAACCCGCCGAGGATGATGTGCCCATGACGGACACCCCAGAGCCTTCATACGGGATCCTGGGGAACACTCTGGCAATCATCGGGCGTACAATCACGTATACCACGAGCATGAATGGCAATTTGACCAACCACGTCATTGCCGAAAGTTATGATTCGTCACGTGGCAATGAATCCATGTCGCGGGAAATTATGCCCGAGCTCAGACACGATGAGACTCAGGCCATGGACAAGTCCATCCAAGTCGACCGCCATGCAGAGAATGATCAGGGTGTCGCTTTGCAGGAGCATGAGACAAGCGCTCAGCTACCATCCTCGCCCCAAAAACCGCGTCTTCCTCCAAGAGTACCATCGAGCAGAGTCGATTCCACATCCAAATCAAGCAATTCTGCCGTTGCGGCCGGACTCAAGCTTTCGGGAACAGAGTCGCAATACATGAAAAGAATATATGAGCTAGAGCAAGAGAACAAGAAGCTGCAGGAGGCGGAGCAGGACCTGACTAGAAGAGTTGGTGAGAAGGACCAAGCCCTTGAAACGGCCAGAAGCAAGTGGAAGAAGACGGCCACGGAGCTGAACAAGCTCCGAGCCGCGAGCCAAGCCTTCTACCAAGTCGAGGATTGCTATCTCATTGACATGGTGACACCCCTTAAGTACATGATTCGGGACTTTGCGATTCAGTACTTTGGGCGTGTTGGTTCCACGCAAGACCCGCAGCTACCAAAGGCCTATTATTTCGAACATCTAGAAGATAGCACGCTGCAACGCGGGGAATACGACTATTATGTCTACACGCCAGAGCTTTGCGTTAAGCTTGTGCAAGCTTTTATCTGGAAAGTGCTAGTGGGGGAGGTATTCAATCATTTTCGTTGGTTGGGCACCACGGGGTTGGTCAAGGGAATGCGACGGATGTGGTCCGAACTGAAACCTGGTAAGTCCATAAGCAAAAGGCTTTCTTTCAAAGTGAATCAATTGATTTCCCATACTAATCAAATCCACCAGGCCGCGGCGAAGATGTACTGACGCCAGAGAAGGAGCGCAAGTTTCGAATTTGGAGCGCAGAGACGGTCAACCTCCTCCTAAGAGACACGGCCGATGACGACAGAAAGACTCATGGCCTGGAAGAATTTAAATCCAATACGGCCAATGATATCTGCGATATCATCAGCACCTTCTCAAAGTCTGACATGAAGGGGTTCAAGTCCCGGGTTGTTGAAATCCTCGACTCGGCGCTGGCTCTGGATAAGGAAATCTGCCGGCAGGTTTCGGGCATCGAATGGGTTCTGGATCCCAAGCCGCGCTTTGGAGACCGCACCTTCAACCCCGAGAGGATGGACCTCGATAGCGGTGAGCGGCTCTCGGATCGGCCCAAGGAAGTGCGCATGGTGGTTTTTCCGAGCTTGATCAAGCGAGGCAAGTCGACCGGGGAGGATTACCACGTCGAAACCGAGCTGGCCAAAATGATTGCTGTTTGTCGATGAAATAGGCAGTACAGGCTTTGCTTCATAGGGCATATGACGAGGGGCTGGTTTCGTTTGTGCTGTCATGTTCAATAAAAAGGTTGATTAAAGTGCTTTGATGACTTTCTTGACGAGATCCCAGTGTTTTGTATTAAGCTTGAGCATAGTCTTACTCTGCATCACCTTTTTGGGTACCATCCTTCTCTGATCTAGAAAGTTCATCATTTTTCAGCGTGCGTCCTCTTGCACGCATACGTCACATCCCTGCGCCGCTGCCTTTGCCATCAGCTGTGTCCACACATTCATTTGCATTCCTCTATTGATCCAGCATCTCAAAGATGGCCTTGACCTCGGGGACCTTGCCCTCAAGTTCGGTTCTCGTCTCCTCCCAAACGCGTTTCTGGGCTTTCTGGCCACTGGAACGCTCCATGAAAGGCGGGTATCTATGGCCAAGATATTAGCATCGCAATTCGCCTGGCACTTTTGGGGATAGGGACTTACGATGCAGTCTCGAAGTCTTGCATAATCTTTCCGTGTGCATCTGCGGAAGCTGAAACGCCATTGACCAGGGCGGTAGCACAAATTTCGGGCTCTCTCGCACCAAAGTTCATGATGAGGCGGGGAATCAGCTTGGCTTGGTTAGGGTTGGTGAGTGGCGTCCAAGCAGAACCGGGATCAGCGCTGTTGATGGTGACCTTGCGCTCGCTCTTCTCCTTGGCTGCATTGGCCGAAACGCGGGCGGCGAGCTCGCGGGCCCAGTAGAGCAGGAGACCCTTGGAGCGACCATACTGGTGGGCTTGCTCCATGCCGTCCTTGTTGTTGCTGAGACGCTTGAGGTAGGAACCAGTCTTGGGCATGCCCATGGTGAAGGAAGAGGGGTAAATGCCAAAGGTGGTGACGAAAGTTAGCACAGGAGGGTTGGGGTTCCCAGGCGAGGCCTTCAGCAGTGGCAAGAAAAGCAGTGAGAGTAGCGCGCCAGACAGGAAGTTGACTTGAATAGCTGTGTTGTTGCAATTGATTGGTTAGAACGTTTCAGGCGTAGATATATTTGCTTCGTTGAGGCAGCAGACTCACAAGTTTCCCAGCCCTCGGGTGACACTTGGCGCTTGAATGAGAGAATACCAGCAGTCATCAGGACATGGTCGAGGTACTTGAGTTCGCGTGCCTTCTTTCCAAGCTCCTGGCAGCCGGCAAAAGACATGAGATCGGCTTGCCAGACGATGATGTTGGGCACGGGCTTGCCCTCGGCGCTTAGCTCGTCCTCGATGGCCTTCTTGACGCCTCCGCAATCATGGACATCGACCAGAACAAGGGTTTCTACCTCTCGGCGTGCAAAGAGCTTGGCTCCCCGCGAGCCGAAAGCGCCATTGGCACCTGTGATGAGAGCAGTCCTCCCTTTGTAGGATTTGGTCTGCACGGTAGGTCTGCCGTGGCGCTGCTTGTACAGGCTCTGCCAGGGGAAATACTCTGCGAGGAACAAGGGGATTCCAAAAGTTAGGCCGGCAATAATGACTGCGCCGGCGACAGCATACTTCAAAGTCGCATTGTCCATTTTGGATTTTCGAATGCTTGGGTTTAGCGTTCAGAAGGCGGTGGCGCGCGAGGTTTCAACCCAATTTATCGTCTCGTACGATCTATATGTCGGGTCGGAACAAGGTTTTTCCACTTTCGACACGTATGTGTGATGTCTTGGTTCAAGGGCAATCTTCCATGAATATGAAGCGGACCGAATAGTGATTGATTATGATGGGGCTTATTCATCCGGGAATAAATTCTTTGTGGTCTTCTCTCATGTCGTGTGCGCTTCTTCATGAGCGCTTAGTATTGCATGTCCCCTCATTTATGAGGATTAGATTATGATGATGGTGGGCAGAATTCTCTCAACTTTTGTGACATCCCTAGTCTAGGGCTACAAAAACGTTGTAAACGTCATATTTGACATCATATTACATGAAGATTCGAAGTACAAACACGAAATGATTGATCAATTGAGTGTGCAAGCAGGATACAGGGTAAGGAGACGTGGCGAGCTCGAGCGGGGCAACTCGAGAACTGAGATGGAAGCGAGAGGGGCGGTTTAGATTAGCGTCCCGATTACGCGGGGGAGGGAGCGTCTCGTTTTCGTTTAGCTTGATACGAAGTGGCACTGTCGCGAAATTGAATGTGGGCAACATTGGTCATGGTTACCGGGCTTGGTCCAAGCACACCACGTCTGGACATGACCGGTTGTCAGTATGGCATTGTTTCGCACCCGAAGATGGGCTGATTGAAGCTGTCGATTGTTGCAGCGACAGTGAATTGCATTGGAGCCATGCATTCATTTGAGTGCATTGGAGCCATTTGTTGCTATGACCACCTGGCCGTTGAGGCCCCGCCGAAGTCGGGATCCCGAGGCTCCATCCCCCTGACGATCGCCAGTTGGCGCCGTTGGTCAATTGGCTAGGCCCCCCAGGACCCATCGGCACCAGATTGATAAGCCAGGATCGCGTGTTGTTTAGTTTGGTGTTTTGGGCCGGTCGCGGCCACCATTTCTGAGTATGTCTTTCTTTGCGATGTCGGCCAGGTGGCATATGGCCGACGGTCGCTTTGACCTTGTTTGCCTGTCTAAATGAGCTGGATTTGTTCTGAAGGAGCCATGCACAAGTTTGGTAGCGTCCGTTGGCCACTTTGGACGGTATCCTATGACGGATGTACCATGGCTCTTAAGTTACATTGTCCAACGCCAAGATTATGTTTTGTTTCATTATTTGCTCCTTATTGTGTAGTAAAATTACACTCTCAAGGTCCAGTGTAGTTGTTTCTTAAAAGTGCGTCGGACGGACTGGTCACGTGAGAATTAAACCCCCGCATTGCAGCAGGCTATGCCCATGGTAAGGCGATCACTGTGCTAGACAAGAGCAGATTGAATCCTATATTGCTAGCCTAGAACAAAATGCCCGACCTTGATAAAACCATTCGAGATGCGGAGAAAGTTGTGGAGGGGTCTCCATGGGATCACCCAGACCACCCGAGATATCTATACCGACTTGGAGCTTTATATCACGACAACCCTCTAAAAGCCGACTGCTGCTGCAAAATGGAGGAGAAGAATCTCTCAGCGTTGGAAACCTTTTGAACATAAACATTCGCAAACAAGCACCGTTTCTGGCCTATCTCTCT
Source organism: Calonectria leucothoes (assembly GCA_002179835.1). Lineage (NCBI taxonomy): Eukaryota > Fungi > Ascomycota > Sordariomycetes > Hypocreales > Nectriaceae > Calonectria > Calonectria leucothoes. The sequence goes on from NAJI01000419.1 coordinate 84,084, forward strand.
GCTTGCGGAACTGGTCAAATCAGGACGGCAGATTTGCTTGATGAAAGCATCCACTTGATCAGTGGGTTTCGATTGGCAGGCTTTCGCCATGTCATAGGCACTCTGTGGGAAGTCAAAGATGCTACGTGTGTTTTCATGCCCAAGCTTGTGTATGAATGGTTGAGAGATAATGGCACGACGGATGAATCAGTCTGCTGGGCGGTTCACAAGGCGACAAGACAGCTCCAAGATTCTTGGCTTCAAGAGCGAGATAATGCCACTTACGAACGTGATGGGCCGCACTTTCAACAGGAAGCTTCGCGGATTGAGGTGGAGATGGTTGCTGAAGATCAAAAGGATATAGATGATGTGCGCGTGCCAAGAAACTTTGTTCCGGTACGCGATGCTGAGCAAGTGGTACCACTCTGGGTCCCGTACGTACACTTTGGAGTATAGAGGCAAGGCGCTTGTGAATAATTTGCAGCGTACCATGTTGTACTCATCTGTTTTAATATGAGAGAAATAAAGGATTTTTATCGGCTTGATTAAAAGGGGAAATAATTTACCCCTTTCGTTGGGCTCATTTGTTGACCATTAGAAGCAAGCCAGGCAAAACGCCCTTGCTCGGACCATTTTAAAAACCAGGCTGAGTGAGGTATCTACACATGGGACTATCATGCAAGTCACACTGCTCAGCCCTCCGGATTACTTTAAGTCTTTTGTACAGATTGCCCCTGCATTTGGTCGTCTGACACACCAATAATATGTAGTACACCAATAATACGTAGTGCAACTTCACCAGGCTGGCCCCCACGGCGCAGAGGTATTTCAGCTTATCCCCCCTCCCCGCCATGCTTTGATTTCTTTAGTTTCTCTCCTTTTCTCCTCTCTTATCCCATCCTTTCTAAAAGCTCTCTCAGGGTTTGCGTTCATCTTCGCCCGACACTTTTATCCATCAGCGCATCAATCCGCCATGAGCCAGGAAGGTCGGGCTGGCGATTCCTATTCGCCATGGCGTGTCAGCCTCGACTCCGATCGAGTGGAAGTTGATGCTTTCCACGACGAAAGCGATGACCAATTGTTACTTCGGGTCATTACACCACAAGGCCTAACCCCATACCAAGAGTCTACTAGGGGCGATACGAGCCCGCGCTCGTCTCCTCAACAGCCTCGCACAGAAACCGATCAAGATCAAACCCACCACGTGGGTGATTATCCCGAATTCACCGACCTCGGCTCAACTACCCCCATACTTGCGCCAACGGGCGCGAGTTCGCAGAATAGCCGAGACTTGTATCCGCGGGGGGGTACTATTAAATCCTCGATATACCACAGCGTCAAACCTTCGAATTATCGGACATCGCGCGAGGTCAAGCCCACACCGCGAGCACCCAGATCAATTTGGAAAATATGGTGGTTGGAGATGCTGAGCACTCTGCTTGCATTCTCCTGCCTCGTTTCTATTGGCATAATCCTTTTTCTATTTGATGGCCAACGTGTTGATCAACAACCCACAGTTATTTCTGTCAACTCGCTCATCGCTATTTTTAGCGCCGTAATGAAGGCAGCTCTCATTATGCCTGTGGCCGAAGGTAAACTCCCACAGGGCCACTTTCCTGAGTTGCGCTTCTGACAGATCCAAATGAGATAGGCATCGGTCAGTTAAAATGGGGCTGGTTTCGAAAAGCCGAAAGGTTGTCCGATGTAGCTTTATTCGATCATGCTAGTAGAGGCCCTTGGGGCTCGTTCCTGTTCATCTTAGATAAGGGGACCCGAATCAATGAGTCGTAAGTCATTCATCATTCTCACATCTGTTGTGGGCGCTAGGTATAACCGACATCGCAGCTTTTGGCCATGCCTGGGTGCATTCATAACCATTGTTGCACTTGCCCTTGACACCTTCACGCAAGCGCTGGTAAGGCATGACACGTGCGACCTCGTGATAGAATCAGGCATTGCGCTGGTCCCACGCACGAACAACTACTCGGCCTCTCCGTACGCGCCAACAAACGCTACCAACTACTATGAATCCTTTGTCGAATCGTCTATGCGGGTAGCAATTTACAGGGGCCTTATTGAGCATGTAAATACATCATCGCTCATGGAAGTCCTCTGTGAAAAGGGAAACTGCACTTTTGGCATCGATAACAAGACGGCCTTTTCATCTCTTGCCATGTGCCATTCTTGCAGCGATATCTCGGATCAGATTATCCCAGATCACAAGGAAAAGTACAAGTATTCATTGGATTCAGATACAGGCCTGGCAGTGAATGACCAAACAGTGCTCACTTCCGTGGGCACCATGTTTGAAAACCGTACGGGTTTCAACCTTGAAGCACTCATGCTCAAGCTTCAGCCGGGCTCGGACCAGAATTTCGAGGCGTTTGCCATCAGGTGCGGAATAGCCCCCTGTATCAAGACGTACACGGCAGCTGTCGAGAACCAAATGTACAAGGAAAATGAAACATCGCACCGTATGCTTGAGCGGTTCCATCTCAGTTACGATTCAAATATGAACACGACGGAAGGAGGATTTTCCATACTAACGAATGTCGCCTTAGTAGATGGGAAGTATGAAAACTGCACAACATCGGACAAGCCAAGCAAGGCTGGCGTAGCTATTATTCCGATCGATCCCCAGACTAGCTGGAATAATTTTTGGGACACGTCTGCGCCAGACAACCGCACATATTATCCCACACAGTGCGTCTGGTCACTGCAGTGGTCATCATTCTTGGGTATTCGAGCCTCCTTGATTAATCTTTTTAATGGCACCCTTGACACAATTACTGGGGAACTTGAGAAGGTTGACCCACGCAATGTCAGGGGGGATATTTGGTTCAAAACCCTTTTTAATGAGGGCAAAGGTAACTTGGAAGTTGCAAATGCGTTATTCCAGGGTCTGGCCTTGTCGATTACTATAGAAATGAGGAATCACCCAGGCTCAACCAACCAACCCAGCTTGAGATACGCACAGGGAATAGCAAAGGATGTGACAACATGCATATCTGTGCACTGGTTTTGGATCTTATACCCTGCTACTGTGCTTATCCTCCAATTGGTATTTTGTATAGCCACTTTATTGATCTGTCATAAAGTGAAACAAGAGGATCATAAAGCACAGCGGGATTGGAAGTCATCGCCATTGGTACTTTTGTTCCACGGCATAGAGAATGGCTTAGGAAGGAGACTCGACAATGTATCTGCCGCTGGAGAGATGGAACATGTTGCTAGAGACATGGATGTGCAACTTTGCCGGGTGGATGTGGGGGGCGGTCAACGGGATTGGCGGTTTGTGGGGAGTGATGGTTTGCGCTCTTGAAATCTTCTTTTCTCCGCAACAGTGGCATCTAATGAGGGCCCAGTATGATGGTCAGATGCTTTATTTGACACTCAATAGGTCACTTCACGTAATTTAATTCAAGTCTAGGCAGATAAATAGCTGGGAACCTAAATGGTTTTAACACAAGCTCTTGTGTCTAGACTCTAGAGCGGCGTCTGGTACGGCTTCACGCGATATTAATCCGAGTAAATCAATAAAACGGCTGGTTCACCGCGGCGTGCTACAAACTAGACCCTCGTCAAGCGTGAACAGCGCTGGGCCGGCATTAGCATGCACAGGCAGGCGGATTCGGACTTTCCGAATTATCGCCTGCTTTTGCTATGCTAAACCAGGCGGGGCTGTCAGTCGACAGCCCAGAGCCAAAGGACGCAAGGATTACCAACTTGTACAATTGAAAATAGAATGGCTGCGGCGAAATTGACCCACCCCGCACTCTTCAGAGTGCTGCTGTCGAGATCAAAAGAATTAAGACGAAGATATTCACAAAGCTAACTGCGATTTAAAAGGTGAGCATTGTGGAAGCGGTTTAATGTGTCTTGGGATTCTGGTTTTCATAGCTTCATCATGCAAAGAACATCTCCCTAAAGTAATTTGATCAGTTCTTCCTCTTTCTCACCGCTCACAAGCTTTTCCAGGGCCTTTCTGCGACACTTATCGCACTCGTAATATTCCGTAGAGTCCCCTTTGTTCCATGTGTTCCTCTTTGTTGTTTCCAACTGACATGCGGTATGCTTCCATGCGACAAAGAAGTTGTCTTCTCTCAGCTCCAAACATCCAATTCTTGTTGCTCCGTCCTCGCTCTCAAGAACGAGCAAGGCTGCGGCCCAGATCGCTTCTTGATGATACATGTATTCGCCCACCTTAGTCCTTGACTCAACAGGTTGGATGTGGCGGAGGAGAATCGCTTTCAAGGGAATAGAACCCCTGGACAACGCAGACTCGATGCTCGCATCTACCAGGTCCACCTCGATGAGAACGTCGCATTCTTCGTCTGAAATCACGGCACACCACTTCATATGAGCGGGGTCTGCCGCATGACCATTCCCTGTCACCTCACCCGCAGCTCTCGGGTCTTTGCCGACTTGCAGCATGATTATGGGAGCACGTATGTAGAGCTCTTTAGGCACGTGCTGAATGTCGTTATAATCATCCCAATTCTTTGCAAGGCACATTTCCTCCCATTCTATCAGTCCCTTCTCAGTGTCGACATAAATCTTTGGACTGATGCTGTTAAAAAGATTCAGCCCGACATGTAGGTAACTGAAGATTGGCCTTTCATAAGTAGTGTGCCAGCCAGTCCATGACCAACTGGGAAAACCTTGTCGACGTGTGCCAGTTCCCTTTGATTTCCAGCAAAAATTGACCATGAAGGCTTCCGTCAACGTCCAAGTCCGACTTGTGTCGCGGCCGATAGCCTTGCGGTGGTTCACGAGCGGGCCAGTAATTGGTAACCCAAAATAGTGGCTCATGCAATACGGCCCATTGCCGATTCTTCTCAGGAGCCCCAGCGCCCCATTGAGTATGTCGGACTGATAGCTCAATTTTCGAGACGAGTAGTCTTTCAGCAACATGTGGAGTATGCCCGTCTGCTCAGACACATTGTCATACATTCTTTGGAGAGCGCAATCCTGTCTCATTCCGAGGCCGCCGCGGGGAAACATTTCCGAGCATGTCAACCAGCCGCGCTCGTAAATTGCCTCCCACTGGTTGCTCGATTTCTGAAAATAAACTTGCTCATCGGTAAATGCCATCCAGTACATTCCAAAAACACCTTCTTGGTAGGTCCAAGCGCGTGACATCCACGGGCTGTCCTGGACCAACTTTCGTGGCTCCGTCATCGAAGACCAAAGCGTCCAGTCGCCCAGTCGGATGCAGGGTTGCTTAGTCCGGGATCTTGTGCTTACGCCGGGCAGTCCGTAGTCGGCACTGAAGCCGGCGGCACCAATGATTGTGATGAAGGCATGCCTGTAAATGTCTGCCATTTGGTTGAGCTGTCTTTGAAAGTCGGCCACATTGCTTTGGTCTAAGCAATAGCGATCAACCCACAGATACTGCAACCCAAGAGCCTTGACAACAGTAATTGCATCTTCGACGGTTTGTGGAAGAACGTCTGGTAATGAGTTGCCTTCCTGGGGAGTATCCTTTGTTGCCGCCGGCCCCCAAACATAACTGAGGGCAACATATTCGCAAGGACCCGGGACTGGAACTATCTCTCGCTTATGGCAGTCAATAACCGAGACGGGGAGCACATCCATGGCATCTCTTCCGCCTGCTTGCCTGGTCAAGTCGCACCACTTTCTCAGCGGCTCATAATTGACCTTTTGGTGGTCAATCAGGACGGGAGACTCTGGTGTTTTGCTGTAGTTGACGTACGGGAGCTCAAAGCCCTCTACCAACTCGCCCTTGTGCCCTTGAACCCTCAACATGACTCTTTTTTCTCCGTTGCCCCATTGTGAATCATGTGATACGGTGTTTGTGCTGCCGTTTCTGTGAATGGAAGCAAGCCGGAAAATGGAAATACTCTCGCAAGCATCGCGTTCTTCCGTCGGAAGCATATCCAACAAGAAATTACAAAAAGGACAAGACAAGTTTGACCATTCGGGAATTCGATCAAAAACGTGATCTGGCTTATGGCTGCAGACGGCGCCATCGTCCAAGTCCAGGAATAGGCGTTCCAAGTCGATCCTCCGACACCGCTGGCATAGCTGTTCTTGCTGGTCGGCGAGCATAGCCATGATGCTGAACTCAAAGGACCAGGGTGTGATGTTTAATAAAAAGAAAGGTGGTTGGATGCGAAGCCAAGGTGGAATTGAAGGCCAAAACACCAACTGCGCTATTTCCAAGGTACTTCTGTTCAGCCCACTCATCCAGCTGACAAGATCAACGACCGTCTTACAGTGCGTAAGCGGTGTGAGAGGGCAGAATCACGCATGTAAAAAAAAGACCATTCTACTGGTCTAGCCAACCGATGTTGAGCTTAGCTATGCATCTCCAAGCCAGCAGCAGGCCCTCCTTGAAACCTCGAAAAAAAAGCTGGCTATGACTATGCTAGTGAGCAGCTGAATCTAGTTGGCATCAAGAAAAGAATGAGGCATTTTGCATGGTGCTAAAAAGCACTAACCTATCCACGCTATTCCCGCGATTGGGCATCAATTTTCCCTGCATAATTTAGCGGCTGAATAGCGTGTTTGATGATTTCTCGTACGGACTGCAGTACCGGTAGTCTGGGCCATGTCTCCAAGGACAGAGCAATAGTGATTTCCCCAGTCTTTAGAGATGATGTCATACGGCTCGCTAAGTAATTCACAAGAAATACTATTTTTTTCTCTTCCATCTTGCATCTACACTGTTTAATCATTTTCCATGTTTGTTGTGTCCCTCAATCTCAACCATAAACCAACGTTGGGCAGCTAATTGAAGATGAGTTTGGGTTGAAAGTTTTACACGACTAAATTGACTGCCGAAGACTAAATATTTGTATGCCACCTGTGTGACCTGGGTCCTGGATTATCCCAGTTGAACCCGCCAACCGCTTGTTTTTTGCACTAGAAGCCAATGGGTTTGGGCCAGGTATTCAAATAAAGTTTGGCTAAGAAACTCGCCGGTCCTGTGCGAAGATGGCCCTGATGTACCAAGCTAAATCTTGTTCAATAACATGGCATACCCTGTAAATCACAATCTGTGATTTGTTCTTTTTTGTGGAGTAGCTAAGTATGCCTAGTCTTATGAAGCGTTGATTTCCCCTCAGATGACAAGGAACACGAAAAGGACCGGCATCAAAAAGCCTCGTGCGTCATTTCGAGCGAGATTGACTAGACTTTGCCTGCCTGGTATACAAATACCAGCATCTCTTCCACCATCATATCATTTTGATCACTTACAAGCTCACTTTGTATCTACCTGAAGACAAAATGCCTCCGCGCAAAGCTGACACGGACCCACTCCGGCCTCGAACATCGAGGGTTGAGAAGTCACATTCCCAAGGTCGAAAGAAACCCGCGCCCCCCGCATGGTTTCACAGACTTCAAGCAATCCAGCGCCACAGAGAACCCCAGGATGAAGACTTTTACGAGGATCTTTCGGACCTAGACGAGTGCAAGTATGAGGAGGGAGGAGAGCAACAAAAGGATGAAGATGGGGAAGAGGCGAAAGGGCACGATTCCGACCATGGCAGTCTCAGCGATGACGACTCCGACGACTGGGACTCGGAGGCACCTTTTGGAGAAGAATATGAAGTGCTGAATGAACATCGAGAGGAAGTAAAAGAACAACTGAGGCGCCGAAAGGAGGACAAGATGGAAATATGCGACGAGGAGCGAAAATGTGAGGAAGAGGTAGAAACTGCCTATCGTGCTATGCTGGAAGCCACTGAGAGGAACGAAACCGTCAAGCTCAAGTTCAAAGATTTGGATAGCTGGTACTTGTACTCGGCGGATCATACCCATCACTTTTACGACAGGTTTCACAATAACCGGCTCGATTTTAGCTGGCTCGAGTACTCGCGCAGCAACTCTCAGCGCGGCCGTATCGAAAGGCCGCCACCGCAATGGATGGCGTATACCAGCGGATGTTTGCAAACTTATTTTACACTCGAGCTTACTCCAGAGACGGCCAGCCCGACACCTATCAAGTGCAACAGCAGAGACGGGTTCGAAATATCCATCGTCTTCATCAGCAGCACCTACCTCAAACTGAAAATGTGCCGAGCATCCATGTTTAACCGTGGCAAAGAGCATAGAGAGTACTTTCCATTCGCCGATGAAAAAAAGGCCCCAGAGGTATTTGAGTTTTTTGGAATTCGGGTAGAAGAAATTGAAAGACGCTGCCGGGAGCGGCCTGAAAGCCAGGACTAGTGATTGGTTCAGAAACAATTGTCGCGTCCGTCATCTGTCACGAGTATAACATTTCAAATATGGAATTCTGCATTCATTTTCAGAGGGGAGGCTGCTTGAGTGGCTAAGGTCATAGAGATAATATACACATGTCGGTCCGTTTGACCATTTTCCCCAGAAAAAGTACGCAGTGAGAAATGCGCGACAGCGTTCCATTCACTTTCTGCCACTGATGTCTGAGACCCCGAGAATCCAAATATGAAAACCTTTGCACAGAATAGATTGGTGCGGTATACACTTGGGTTCCAATATCAGGCTTTCTATTGCACAAATGGCCACCATAACCTTGACTGTAGGATCGATAGGTGAATACTACTTTTATGATCTTCGCCATTCTTTCCGGCGCCTAGATCGAATCACCAACGAACTGTACGTCAAGCAAATACGGATTGAGTTTGCGTCGAGAGTGTGAATAAACCTTTACTAACAATGAATTCGCCGGTAAGCTTGATCCCACTCAGCACTCACTCCTCGCAGAAAAGAAACTAGCCACTTGGCCTCGCTTTTCGGACATCGCAATTGAATGAGCTTTACCATCCAAAATTTGGCCGATACTTCGATGACACTAGCGGGAAGGGTTGAGGGACATCAGGATGGTAGCGGCCGCCCCAGGACGAGTATACCGTTGGGCAGAATATTGGTCAACCCTGCTATTGCGGTACTTTTCGTAGCACGCAGCGGTCATGGAGAGCATCTGTAGGTCCCCTACGCGAAGGTGGCAAGAAGAGAGATTCACGTCGTTACTTCACAACACCAAAATGAGCTCCCTTTAGCTAGCTTATTTGGTTACGTAGAACAACGATCATTATTGCGAGAAGAAACCCCAGTAGTTTTTGCTACTGTGACCTTGGCTGTGCCATTAAGAACCCTCGGGATTTACCCACAGTTGGTAAATTTTCCCTTAACTCTATATTTCAAGTAATTTACTTTTCGATGCAGAATTCAAATACATACAAAGCCAAAGCGGAACTGAGAGTACTTCCTGGCTAATCCAGCCAAACGTCGGCTCTCCAGCATCGTCAATACTGTATATCTGGGCATGGCGAAGCTTGAGGATGCCAATCATGTAGTCTGACCAGGTGGTGATTCCGGCAATCATGACGAGAAGAATCATGCCCGGGATCACTCCGCGAGTATCAAGGATAAAGAGAATAGAGAGCACGCCAAGGCCAATCTGTGTTTCATCATCAGAACAACTGTTCCCTTTCACCTGACCTTGGGTATGTTAGTATATGTGTTTACAGTGATCTTAGTACGTGATAAATCCCCCATTTCGGCAGTTTGGGCCATCGTGCGCCCTATTGTGCGCGGGTCAGAACACTGATCACATAAACTCCGGTTGGCACGAATAAGACAATTTGACTCGTTATAATTAAATTGAAATTCGACTTGGATTAAAAGTCGCTCTACAGCAATAACCTATTGTAGAATATCACCCCAAATGAATCCCAAGCGACGAATTCCATTTCTTGGCAAACTGCGGCCAAAGAACCCCTTCAAAGTGCCCTTGTTGAGAGGGCAATCGATGTGCGTTGTTTTGAGTGTGTGATAGGTGTAAGTATCGCGAACAACCTCCCCTTTAGCAGCTCCTTCCTTTATGTCCTTGGCATCCGCGATTAGACTTCCACCTCGGTTAGTATAGAGCTTTAGGCTGAGAATGCACTCATGCTCTCCTCCGCTCCAGATTCCTGTCTGAATGGAGCCGGCCACAATTCTTTCTTTGGACTCGAATGGTCCCAACTTGATCAATGATGCCTCGTCGGCACTATTGATAGCCTGGTTACACCTAAATTAGCCTAGTTCCACATTGTTAATTGAGGTGCGAAATAACACGTACCGTTCCTCTACGAACAACAAGTCCATTGTCGTATTCGACCTCAATGGTGACTATCATGCCTTCGTGATATTTGACCCTCACGTACTTGATATGCCAGTCTTTGCGGACAAAATCCAGATTGTTGAAGGGATCGCCGAAGGACGAAGCGCCAACAGCCCCGGTCGCTCGCAAGTTACAACCAATACTGGGATTGGCCTTGACGTATTCTTCAAACGCCTGGGTCTCATCAATTTGCATGTCCTGGTCTTCATCGTACAGCGGAGGAGCTTTGGCCAATTCGGCCTGTTTATTTGCCTCGGCAAGTCGCTCCTCCTCAGTCTGCGTCTTCGCCATGATGCGCTGACCGGTGAGAGGCATCATGTCGGGGGAGCGGAGGAGGCTTTTTGGGATCTCAACGGCAGGAAGGCGCGTCTCAAATGAAGTGGGAAGCTGGAAGGTTTCTTTATGGTCTTCGTTGGTGGCAAGAGTTGGGTCTGCTTCGATGGCATCGACCTCGTTGACAATGCGAGACAGTTGGCGTCGGATAGCTTTGCGAGCCTCATCAAGACCGAGGACAGATGCCTCAAAACGGGTGTTGTCCTCGGTATATGGTTGAAGGCTGATGGTCTTCTTTGGTTGTTCTTTTTTCGCATCCTCATTTTCATTCTTCTTCTCATCCTTCTTCTCGTCCTTTGGGAGTACCGGGGGTGTCTCTGGATTCCATGGCAGAATATCCAGCGCCTTCTGCTTTACTTGGAACATCTGGTCTGAGATTTGCTTGTAAAGCGCCTTGTACGTCATAAAAGCGTCCATGAGCACATTGGTGTAAATCTGAGCATTTTCGTATTGCAGCTTGGAATAGGCCGGTGGCTGTCGAATAACAAAGCTTCGTAGGGTATCGTACTTGGTTAATATAGCATATGTTCTCTGTGGGCAATCTGCCACCAGGTCGGGGAACCGGGCCGCTGCTGACATGAGACTTTTGATATCCCATTGCTGTTCCATCGGTTTGATATGCCCACCACCGCACCAACTTACTTGAATTGTTGTTTCTGTGTTAGACTCCAGGTTCTCTCGCGCAATACCAATATTGGCTTGAGCCTCAACGCTCATGGGGCCAGTAGTAAATGCTACTTTGGCCTCAGCCTGGATATCTGTCTTTTTGGCCTTGTTGAGAATCTTCATGCTGACGACAGCATTGAATTCGCCACCTTCCAAGAATCCAGAGATGAAGCTATCGCCAAAGACCTTGTTAAACTTTTCTCCTGATAGTCCATTGATATTCTTGAACTGGAGCGCGTCTTTGAAATTTATGGTCTGGTTGATGACCTTGACGGAGATGTAAAACGTCAAATCCGACTCCTTGAACTTATCACTATCCACAAAGGAGCCTCGCCCACTTCCGCCAATCTTGGCGGCCTTGATTGAGAGGGCACCAGAGATGCACATGTCATCAGTGATGTCGCTAAGTCTGTCAATGAACCGACTGGTGTAGGTAACGGTCTGACTTGGCCCGCGTGGGGCATTCTTGTCGAAAACAATGTTTTCGTTGTTCTCGGCCATGCCATTCCATCGCTCAGCAAACTGGTTTTGTTTCAGGATGTTTTGCATCTCTTGGAGCGAAAGCTCTGTGCTTTTAGAGCTAGAGGCCTCCTTGATGGACTTGTACATGTCCTTGCGCCGCTCCTGTTCAAACTGACGTTTCTCCCGGCGCATTTCCCGTTGCTCATCTCGCTCCTCTTCTCTTCGTTTGCGGTCCTCCTCGCGAGATTCTCTCTCGACTTCCTCCTGGTACTCACGCTGCGCCTTGAGTCTTTCCTTCTCGGCTTGGCGCAACGCATCCTCGTCTTCCTTCTCAGCCTTCAGCTTTGCGGCTTTTTGAACGATCATGTCTGCCTCAAGCTTTCGTCGCGCAGCTAGGCTTTCCTCCTCTGTGGGCACAAGTGCTGGCTTTCTCACTGGTGGCGGAGTTTGTTTAGCCACTGAGGGTTCTTGGCTATCAGTAGACTCCTTTGTCTCATTTTGTGAGTTAGCTGTGATGGCCGGATGGGTATCCCCTGCGGAATCCTCTGCGGTATCCTCTGCGGTATCCTCTGAAGTGTCCTTAGCTCTGCCTGGTTGCTTTGCCTTCTCGACGGACAATTCTCCCTTTTTATCCGCCGCAGAAATTTCCTTTGTCGACTCGGTTGTTCCATGCTGCTTAATGAGTTTGGCGGTTGGAATTCCATCGGATTTAACGGCCTCCAGTTCTGGTAGCTCTTTGGGTATTCCAACCGCACGATCATCAACAACCACTTCCCTCTGGCGCGTCCAAGCTGATGCTTTCCCTGCTGATTGAGTGAGAATTCGCATCGTACTGCCATCATTGAGAAGGATGTTCTCCGCCCGTTCATTATCAGTGACAACCGCATCATCCACGCATATTTGCTGTGTGTATGAGTTGAAGCTACAAAGATTGGCTCAGTCAGTCTGTCCACAATGCCTATTTACACATTTGTAAGCATACCCTTGGCCAAGCCTCATGGCATTAGTGTATGGCACTAAAAGAAGCGACATCTTCAACGATTGTTATGTGTGACCTTTCTGGTGATATTTTCGGTTTGTTGCGATGCGGATTGTCCAAACAGTGGTACCAGCAATCGGCCCCTTCATTTTTATATCATACTTCTTAGGGCTCCATCTGGCTCGAGCTACATAATTTATGACAGAACTATCGATATTCGGATCTGGCATCCAACTATTGGAGCTATTTCCAAACTATTGGAGCCATTTCCAAACCATTGCCGGTAGACTGAGGCTGAGCTTACTAGTGAGAGAGCTGAGGCCGTGCGCTAACCGTACACATCATGGCAGCCGACCAAAGCAGTTAGTCAAGTTTCAAAGAAGTGCTGAGCGCGGCCCGTGACGCGGCCCGGTTTTCTAAATAATTGGTCTGGGGTCAGCCAACTCACACTATGGCGCTTAATTCTTTTCGCCATTTTCGGCAACTAGCACTCATCTTGATATATCAGCCACCCGAACATCGCACCTCCAGGTTCCCCAGGAAAACAAATATCCCACTTTAGCAATGTCGTTTCTCTCAGCCGCTCGGGCCAGCGAGCAGGATTTTGCCGATCCAGCTTTCGAAAACCTAGACCGTGTTGAAGGCAATGAGCTGCAAAGCCTCATCCAGAACAAATTGCCAATAATTTTGCCATGGCACAATAAAAAAACAATTAGACTCGGCACTAGTATACACTCCTCGCGTCTAACCACGAACGACCCATGGGAAGAAAACGACAGCCCTTTTATACTCGCGCAACTTTATCTCGTGGCTCCGGTTTTGACCCGGGAATATGGCACCGTTGCATCGTACAAATCGACCTCAACATCTCGACGGTGCGACACAAAGGATCACCTGTCCATGGGATTTGGGATTGGAGTTGGTCTTCCCTTTCTAGCCGAAGTGTCTGTTAAAGGTCAATATGACAGGGATCTGGTAGAAAATAACGACGTGAGTACAGGGTACCGAGACGCGCCCCAACTTTCATCAACAAGCCATTCATTCCAGTTACTGACTGTAAGATTTGGCACACAGTCGAACAAAACCTCAATTCGCGCCTGTCTGCGAGCCGGTTCAGTTGAGCTCTCAAGCCCACCCCGGCTCACAAATAAGGCTATTAGAACTATCAAGTATGGCGGTGGCGTGGAGGCATTGGAGCAAGAGTACGGTGACTACTACGTCGCAGGATACAGACTTGGAGGGGACACCGCTATGTTGTTGAGCTCTTCCTCATACTCATCATATGAGAAAGAGGCATATGGTGTGACTGTCACGACAGAGGTTCTGATGTATGAATCCAGTGATCACTGGGAGGATGCTTTCAGTGTCTTTGCTTCTGGAAGTTCGTTGAAGTTGCTAGGATACGACACGTTAGACGCACAAAATTGGAACGAGGTATCAAGCGGCGGCGGTGAGAGCTCTGCAAACATGTTTGAGAAAAGTAAGGAGATTGCGCTTAGCACTCAGTGTCTCAGCGAGAGGCTTGCTGATATTTTGGATGACATGGATCTCCATCATGGTGATGAGCTTACAATCCAGCAATGTGATGAACTCACTAAGCGTGGGGTTGTCGTTGAGTTAGTACTACGGCCTGTGAAGACAGTGCGCCATGTTGTGGAGTGGATGGTGCAAGATAACATTATTTGATTCTGATTCACGATTTGTGCGGCATACGTTTTGAACTTGAGGTCTGATTGTCCTGGCTACTCGAAGTTACCAATTCACAAACCGTGACAATAAATATGGCAATGTGATTTGATTCACCATTCGATAACGGATGGAGTCGGTTAGCAAGGTTAGGTCTGTGGGTCGCGCCCTTCGAATAGAAGAAAACGACCCCAACGGGTAGCTGGGTTAGTCAGGACCCAGGTCTCAGAGCCGATTGCAACGGCGGCTGTGGTCTAACAAAGGAGGGTCCTAACAGGTAGTCAGCCTGTTAGGCCAGCGGCTGCGTTCAACAGAAGTAGCCTGCCGAGCGAGGAAGGATATAAGGACTTTACCGTAGGTCCGGCCGCGAGTAGTTATCGCAGCAGCTTGCTGGACCCGGCTATTAGGTCCAGCAGCAGTTCCAAAGATCAACACATTTGTTGTTACTACTAGCAACCTAGCGACCTTCAGGCTGCGAGAGGGTTCTAATAATGGCGACTATGGCAGCAAGTAGTCTGTATCACTGTTACCTGTCTAAGTATTAATGATAGTAATTACAACAGCTAACTAGCTACATCCAGGGTCCAAATAGGAGGTTAGGAGGACTATGAGGATCTCACAAGTTTATTTGTCGTAAGCTAGTAATTACTACCACTTATCATAGATTAAATACGCAAGATTATGTATGTTATATTCAGGACCTCAAGGCAGCAGCAGCTGCTGTACAGGTACAGGCAGCCCAAAAAGGTATAACAAAAAAGTTATAAATAAATAAGATTCTAGATTCATGTGGTATTTATAGTGTATATATTGCCATGCGAGTCCAGACGCACCTTGTTGCCGCTTTTGTGGATACTGAACTCGGATTCTGTTGAACCCACTTGACCAAAAATGCATTATGTGACATGTATCTCTTGTCAGGTTCTTAGCCACCCTTATAGCCGGTTTAACAACATTGGTGCTAGAACATTAAAGCCATTACAGAGGGATTGCGTTCATTAGGACCTGAGGCACCAGCTACTGCCAATCAGTCCGCACACAGCCGGTTACGAGGGATCAGGTCATGACATGGACCTCGGACATTCTCAACTTGTTTTGTCATGTCAATCGACGAGGAGAGGACCAAAAGTCCCCAGTGCGGAGGGTTTGTCGACCCGGCCGGTCCTGGGATCTTGAGTCGAATTGAGTTTTCTAAAATTACGGAACTTCCAATCAAAGATTTAGACGACTTCAGATTAAATTTAATTCCCGATTGGAGGCGGACAGTTTATTCCCGAAAAAAGACGGAACTTTGGCCCCGAGACCAAGACGACTTAGTATTCACGTTATTAGATTTAATATCACAAATCGTTCAGCATAACCCAAATGTGCGCTTGGCATTGATGCAAGCGCACGGATATGTACCTTATGCCACACCAATGAATTGGCTCCTAAATCAAAGGCGAGCTGGCAGCATGCCCGAACTTACCGCCACTATAACATCTCCATTTGCCGAGTCTCTCTTGCCCAGCTCACATTGGCTGTAGCAGTCTTATATTTGATCGCGGCATCACAGTACAAGATAAAAGCGTAGAAACTCCATTATGGCCATTTCGCAGTTACAACGTAATACAACTAAAATGAAGAGCCTCCCATCCGTACCGCGAGCTGGGTTGGAAGAAGCCAAGACGTTCTGGAACACTCGGAATGGCGGCGGAACGAGAGCCACAACCACGCGCCGGTCTCAAATGCAAGTGAATTTTCTTTCTTCTTGAAACTTTATTACGTACGTACTTGTTTGAAGACATAGATTCCGCACGCGAAGGCCAGAGTCCCATGTTTAGCGCTACGATGAACCCTGACAAATATCGAATCTTGGACAAGCATGCGATAGCCTTTCAACCATCTTGGGACCGACATCGTCAGCAAGGCTGCGCTCAATTCAATTTTTAATTAGGATTTTAGGCACTTGAATTAAGGGCATATTGAATTGAATTGTTGGGCCTTAAATTAAATTGAATTAAATGGATTAAATGGATTAAGCTATTTAGGTCACTTAACTAATGCCTTATGGATTAGCCCCCTATTATTTTAAATACTTAATTACTTCTAAAGTCTTATTAACTAAGCTATATTATTATAGCCCTATTATTAATTTAGCTTAACTAAAAATATACTTATATTTAGCTAATATTAAGGATATATTAAGAATATTAATTACTATTTGACTTAATATTAGAAAAGCCTATTATTATTATTGCTAAAAGGTAATTGGATTTTATATTTTTTTAGGAGCCTAATTAAGCTAAAGCTTTACCTTAAGGAGGGCTAGGTTATTAATATTAACTGGCTTTTTATAAAATTTATTCCTTAGTAGCTAGGTTATATTATCTTAGTATTTATTATAATTAATGATATTATTTGTAGGTTGTGATTATTTTATTAATTATATATTTGCCTAATTATATAAAAAGAAGCTTTAGAATTATTTAATTATAAGATCTTTCCTTAATAGCTTTATTAGGCTAACTTAGTAGATCTTAATGGTAGGATAAAGGATAGTAATAGTCTAATAAATTAGGATTTAATTTAATAATTCCTTATAATAGTTTAATTAGTTAATAGTTAATTAGCAATAAAGATATAAATATTTCTTTATATTAGCCTATGGGCATAATCTCCTGGTTAATTAATTATAATTAAAGGAGTATTGGGATAAATTATTTACCTTATAATTAAATAAATAGCCTATTAGCTAGCTAATATAAAGAGATTATTAAGACTTATTAATTATAATTAAATTAGGATTATAATTATTATATTATTTTTTAAATTAAATTATTAATTAGATTAAGCTCTATATTATCTATTTAATATTGCTAAGGTGGTGGGATTAGAATCTTATTGTTTTCTCTTTAAAGAAAAAAAGAAGATTATAGATTTATATTAAGACTTTTTAGTCTTTCTTTATTAATTTCTTTTAAATTGGTAATTATTAGTCTTCCTTTTTTATTAAATTGATTTTAATCTATAATTAAATTGCCTCTTGGAGATAAAGAGCTTATTTAATTATATAAAATATTAAATTCTAATATATATTATTATTATTATATAGCTATAGTTTATTATTAATCTTTAATAAATTATTATTATTATTAATGGAGTTAAGTTGGGTTTAAATTTGTAATTAAAAGCTTTCTTAGTATTAGGGTGATTAGTGAATAAAGGTAATGATATTTGATAGCTTGGCGATTGGGCTAATCTTTAATTAATTAGTTAAATTGGCTTATTTGCTGGGATTTAGCTATATTATATTATTATTATTTAGTATAATTGCTTAGGTTTATTTTAAAAGATTAAGAAAGGCTTTGGTGGTAAGGTTAATAATATGATTTTAATAGTATAATTAAATTATTGGAATATTGGTTATTAATAGTAGGCTTAGAAAGAGATAAAGATAATTGGAAAAAAGGAAATTAAGGTAGATATTATTGACTAAGGTATTATCTAAAGTAAAATAGCTAATATTATTTAGGTTATAGGTTTAAATGATTTTTAAGACTAAAGGAGTAATATTTTTACTTAAGTAAGAGCTAAAAATATATTTTAATATAAATAATTTTATTATTAGGTTATTATTAAAGTTAATAAAATAATTAATAATATTAAGGAGGGCTTATTGATTTAGGGAAGTTTAAGTATTAAATAATAAATAAATAAGTAACTATAAGGTTTAAAGTTAATATTGGATTTTCTTTTACTTAGCTTTAAATTTAGCTATAATTTATCTCTTTATTATTTAATAATAAGTTAGAATAGCTTAATTAAAAATATAACTTAATATTTATATTAAGTATTAAAAAGTATTATATTTAAGTATTTTAAAAGGAAGATTAAATTAAATAATCTAGTTAATAAGGGCAGCCTTGGCCTTATTAATAATACTAAATATATTAGTTCTCTTTTTATTTAGTTTTCTTGAATATAATTAAAGGATAGTAAGGGCGGAAAAAGCTAATAATAAGGCTAAATTTAGTATATAAGTTTTAATTATTAAGTATTAATTTTAAAGGTAGGAAATTATAACTAATATAGCCTACTATATAAATAAGTAATTATAGGTTTATTCTTATTAATTATAATAACTATATAATTAAAAGCTGCTTTTAAGGGTATTTTTAATTACTTTAATAAGATTAAAGCTATATTTGTTAATAAAGGACCTTAGCTTATAGTACTAGAATAGCTAATTATATAGAAAATATTTCTTTTGCTTAAATTATATATAAGGAAGGGTTAATATTAATAAATTCTTAGTATTAATAATATTAAATTCCTTAAGTTATATAATTATAAACTTTATTCTTAGGAGGGCTTAAAAATTAGAAATATTTATAGTTGGATTTATAATTAGGGTTAGGGAAAAGGTTATTAATAATGTAATTATTTTTAAAGGTATAATTTTATAGAAACTTGAATTATAAATAAATAAATTATTAAAATTATTATTATAAGTTATTTTAGGGATTATAATAATTATTTTATTATAATTTATTTCTTAGCTTATTATTATAATTTATAATAAGGAAAATATAAATATACTAGGCCTTTTCTTTGTAATATAGACTTAGTAATAATTAGAATTATGTAAATAATAACTTAATATAATAATCCTAAAATAAATATTATAATAAATAATAAGAAATAGGCTTAAAAAGCTATATTTTAATATATTATAAAAGGAAATAATGTATGTAATTTTGTATTAGGAGGAAAAGTTAAGTTGGTGTTGGAATTTAAAAGTTATATATAGGTATACTAATCCCTATTGGGTATTGAGTTAGTAAGAATTTTTCCTATAAAGTAAATAAGATATATTAAGTTTAAATACTTTAAGGATAAATATTATCTTTAAAATAGTTATAAAAATAAAAGTAAAATAGATATATAATTTAATTTATTTAATTAATTAATATATTTAAATTGGATTAAATTGAATTGCTGTTTTGGCGGATTGAATTGATTGAATTGTGATTGAATTGAGGCGGATTGAATTGAGCGCAGCCTTGGATGCCACATGCCATGACTAACTCGACTTAGGCAACTGCATGGTGTTTCTTTCCACATTCTCTTGGTGAACCAGTTTGAAGGGAAAACAAGATCAAACGATGTGTGCGTCGAGTTGAGTTTCATATGTATTGTTGTATGTTGCTCACCCTTCCCAGGAA